>CAUYUJ010019465.1:85372-105627 GCA_963575745.1 Prorocentrum cordatum
AGTAATTGACGGACAAACAGGCTGTATACTGCTCTTCGCCCGCTAACGTTCCCTCTCCTCCGACATCGAATTCTTCTTGTGACGTGCCTCCCCCCCAGCGATTTCGACCCCTTCCCTGGGGCCGTCTTTTCATCCCGAAGCGTTTGTTCACAGCCTCGGCGCAGGGGGCAGTCTGTGAGGGCGGGAACGATGAAGCAATTGCCGTCGCTATTTTCTGGTGCCGCCTGGGTCTGAGGGTTTCCAGATCTCCCACGTCGTGTGATTTTCCCAGCTAGGATCCCTGGAGGTTTGGATTTTTTCCCACATGACAGGCTTTTCATCCAGAGTCCTTTTTTGACCGTCCTTGGGCCCGGCAAGGGACCCTAGAGGCCGCAACTGGTTTAAACATTATCTGTTGTTCGTTCACGACAGGAGGTGGGGTACGGCAGGTTCGCGGCGTGACGACCTCGGTTATCGTTTCTGACGCCGCGTGGATAGTGCATTCTCGAGCGTACCGACAGCGCAGAGACTTCGACGTCGGCCGCTTTCGGGTCCCTGTCGTCGGCGAAATCCGAACCCTACCCTCGCCGATCGACGATGTGAGCGATTCGAAGGGCGGCCGAGGTAAGGTTCGGACTTCGTCGAGCAAGTGGCGAAATCCGAACCCCTATCTAGGGGGTCACATGCGAACCCTACCCCTACCCTCCACGATTTCTGAGGGGGAGGGTGGGGTTCACTTCGTTCGGGAGCTCCCGAGCGAAGTGAACCCCACCCTGCCCCTCAGAAATCGTGGGGGGTAGGGGTAGGGCTCGCATCTGGCCTCCTATATCTCCGCATCCGAACGGTTCAGGAGAATCGATCCTCGATGACGGCAGGGCTCGGACGTCGCCTGCACTGCAGTCGAGATGCGGACAAGAAGGACCGTTTGGGGTTCGGAAAGGGGCTCGCTGTGCCGAGGGCCCTTGCGTGGCTGTTCCTCTACAGTCGAGGTCGATTAGTAGGTCGACCCTGCCAATCAAGGGTACCCTTGTGCCCTGTGTGTCGCGACCCGTGCCTCCTACATTCCCATGGCAGCGTGGCCCTCGGAAGGGTCTTGCGTCCTGTCGCGTGTCCTATCCAATCGATCCCGGCTGTAGCCTGCGTGCGCGGATGTCTTGGATCTGCGCTGGGGCCCCCTGGCGGCGCCTCCGGCGCCGCCCCTGGGGCGCGCTCCGCGCGCCAGGCAAGGGGGGGCCCAGCGCAGATCCGAGCAGTCCGCGCGGAGCGCCGCGAGCTTCTGTTGGTAGCGTGTGTTTTCTTCTGCTGCGCACGCCGGCGGGCGATGCCCTGGCTCGCCCGCCTGGTCTCGGGAGGGAAGCAAAAACACACAGACACCATCCAGCGTCGATCCCCCAGAGAATAAAGGGAAAGTATGGGACGTGGGGGGGAAGACGAAAACCCCAGAAAAAATATATAGGAAAATATGGGACGTCGGGGGGGAAAACAACAGCTCCGAAAATATGAGAAAATATGGGGGATCCTGCTGTTTGTGTGCATCTATTCGTGTGCCCTTGGGCCCCCTGGACGGTCCCCAGGCGAGGCGGCGGGCAGCGGCGGAGGTCTCCGGCCCAGGCCTCGGGCCGGCCGAGGCCGCGGGGGGCTCCCGGGCGGGCGGCGCGGCGGCGGGCTGCCTGCTGTGGGAGGGCGAGGTCGGGGGCAGCGTCAGTCGGGCCGGGCGAAAGGGGGGGGTTGGGAAAGGGGGGGTTACGAAATCTGCTGCATGCAGCTGGTTTCGGCCCCACCGAGGGGCCCAGTCCTCGATACATGGGCGCCTCCCGGCGCCGGGAGGCGCCGGGAGAATCAGCTACGTGAGCTGATTCTCACCCCCCCCCTTTGCTATCCCCCCCTTTTGCCCGACCCGAGAGGTCGGGGGCAACGTCAGGGGCGGGGTAGGCTCAGGGTTGCGTCGGGCCTGTCCCTCGGCAGGAGGAATATTCAAGAGTAGTAAAAACAAACTATCGGGGAAACGCAAGACCCGAGTAAGCCGGAACTCGGGTTTGCTTACTTTTTTTGACGAGCGCGTCCTGGATTTTGACGGTCCAGTTTTCGTGGGATGTCTGCAGCGGGAGCTCGCGTCAAATTTCAGATTGGCCCTAGTCATTTTTATGAGGGCCCCGTCGGGCCAACCCGAGTCCCCCGTACCCGAGTCTTACGTCTCCCCGAAAATAGTCAGGGGACGATGTTTCTTTGACTATTTCTGGACATTTGGGGAGCATTTTTGGGGTATCTTATTCTTTTTCGTCGAAAACCCACCTGTAGGGGGACACGCCCGACCTAAGCTCAGGCGGGGGTCGAAGAAGAACAAAACGGCATGAACAGAAGCATTCGACGGTCCGCGCGGTTTCCCAGGACCCGCGCTGGACCACCCTGGCGGCGCCTCTGGCACAGATCCAAGAAATCCGCGCGGGCCGTCGAAAGTTTACATGTCTGCAGTTTTCCTTCTGGGGATGCATCGACCCCCAATCGCCCATCTATCGCCGACAGGGGCCCGATAGCCCGCCCCGCCCAGGAGCGTGCGGATCTGCCATCCGGGGCCTATCGTCGATCTGTCGGCGAGGTACCGCCGATTCCACCTCGATGTCCCCCCCCCTCCCTGAGCTGGTCCCCCCCTGACGCTCCCCCTCCACGAGGGCTGCGACAGCCTGCGCGACCGCGGGTCCTGCCTCGGGAAGCGCGACGGTCGCCACCTGGGCGAGGAACATGCAGCAGGCTCTTGCCCAGACCCCCTTGCGTTGACAGATCTTCTGCCTCCAGGGACCCTCGCTGGGCCCCTGGACGGTCAACGACGATCCAGAACGACGAGTCGGTCCCGGGGGAGTGGGTCGAGACCTCTGGGGGTCCACGTGATAGACAAAAATCATGGCGTCGGGGGTCTGGGAAGCAGGCATCGTGTCGTGTCGATGCGGCGGCGACCCCAGCGCGGGCGTTCGAGGTTGAACGCCATCAGGGGCCTGGAATCGGCCGACTTCGAACGATCTGCGCTGTCGGGAAGCCGCGTCGGGGTTGAACCATCCACGCGGTGTCAGCATCGATCGCCGCGGCCGTCACGACGCGAACCTGCCATACCCCACAGACCATCGTTTTGAAACAGAATAAGCTCGTCAGGAGGCTTTTGGCCGTTTTCGCCTTCCGAGGGCCCCCGCCTGGCCCCAGGATTGCCGAACGACGACCCCAGGATGAAACGAAGATCCCGGGCATCAAGGTTCAGACCTTGAGGGGTCCGCTCAGCCACGCGCAGAGGGGGGTGGGGGGAGGGGGGAAGGCTTCTTAGAAGCACCCCTGCTTCTTAGAAGGCGCGGGCCTTGTCTGCAAATGTAGGCCCGCGGCCCTCTAAGAAGCAGACCTCCTTCTAAAGAAGCCTTCCCCCCTCCCCCCCCCCCCCTCCTGCGCGCCGCCAATCCGCGCCTGGGGGGAAAACACGGCGCCGGAGTTCTGGGCTCTGCAGCTCCGTGCCGCGCCGACTCGCGGCGACGGCCCCCCCGCGCGGGAGTGCAGGGCTGCACCCCATCGGCCGCCCTCGGCCAGCAACGAGGGCTCCTGCGCCGTCGGACGGCCGCGCTCGTCCAGGCTTGGAGCGGTCCACGCGGTGTCCGAAACCTCCTCTTCCCTCCTCCCCCTCCTCCCTCCCCTCCCTCCTCCTCCTCCTCCTCCTCCTCCTGCTCCTCCTCCTCCTCCTCCTCCTCCTCCTCCTCCACCTCCTCCTCCTCCTCCTCCTCCTCCTCCTCCTCCTCCTCCTCCTCCACCTCCTCCTCCTCCTCCTCCTCCTCCTCCCCCTCCTCCTCTTTCTTCTCCTCACCGCCCCGCGTCGCCACGGCGCGAGCCCGCCCGTGCCCGGGTCCGCCGCCTCGCGGTCCGGGCCCCTCTGGCCGCGGCCCCATCGGAGGCAGGGCGGCCATCGGCGCGCCTTGCCCCGCGCGGAGCGCGTCTCCACGGGATCGCGCCTCCCCACGGGATCGCGCCTCGGCATCGCGGCCGCGGCGGCATGGACACGGACGTGCCCGTCGCCCCTGAGTCGGTGACTTGGATCCGTCACATGATGCGAATCGGAGGAGGAGTAGGAGTAGGAGTAGGAGTAGGAGTAGGAGTCAAGCTAGCCAGCTCGAGCGAGTCAAGCATGGCATGCCCAGTCCCCCCCGCCCTCCCACAACATAAGAAGCAAAGCTGGCACAACTGGGGGCCGAAGTCACACCGGCCAGCCGGTTTGGTACAGCTGATGCGGCCGCGATGGCGGTTGCCGACGGGAACTGGCGAGCGCGTGTTGAATGCCGCGCAAGCATTGCCAGACGAGTCGAGAATGGCCCGGTACACCGCAGGAAGCCAGAGGTGGCCGGAGGAAGCCCGACGGTCTGACAGGACACCCCAAAGCATTTTTGTGAACAAAGCATTGGGTTTTTGATGTTTTTATGTTGAAATGCTTGCAAACACACGGTGTTCGGTAGGATTCTGACATGAACGCGCGAGTGTGCTCTTTGTTGTATTTTTTGCACAGGATTCGCGGCCTGGGTGCATGACAGAGCATCGCGAGTGCACCGCGCGATGACGTGAAATCGCTGGATTTGACAGAATTCTTAAGATTCCTATGGTTTTCCTATGATTTCAGCAAGAGAGCCCGGGCGGGAAATTTGTACAATTTTTGTGAAAAAACATTGGGTTTGTGATGTTTTTATGTTGAAATGCTTGCACAAACACGGTGTTCGGTAGGATTCTGACATGAACGCGCGCGTGTGCTCTTTGTGGTATTTTTTTGCAATGGATTATCGCCGTGGACGACAGGACGTCCATGTCGAGAGGAAAAAATAAGAAAAATGTTGATTTTGTATTGTTTTTTACAGGTTAGGATGGGACCACCCGGATGCGGCCCCTATCTGCCGGCCTGAGGGGGGAGTAGGAGTATATTCTAATAAGGAACAAGGATAGGAGTAGGAGTAGGAGTAGGAGTAGGAGTAGGAGTAGGAGTAGGAGTAGGAGGAGGAGGAGGAGGAGCAGTGAGGAGGATGAGGAGGGAGGAGGAGGAGGTAGGAGGAGGAGGAGGAGGAGGAGGGAGGAGGAGGAGGAGGAGGATATCAAGAGGAGGAGGAGGAGGAAGGGAGGAGGAGGAGGAGGAGGAGTGAGTAGAGGAGGAGGAGGAGGAGGAGGAGGAGGAGGACGAGGAGGATGAGGGAGGAGGATATCAAGAGGGGGGAGAGGAGGGGGTTTCGGTGGGGAAGGGGGAACTTCGCATCACGTGACGAAATCCCTCCGCCTACTGAGGTCGCCCCTGGGCGAGCTGGGACGGCCTCGCGGTCTCGGGCCAGCCCTGTGCGTGGTGCGGCGGCGAGAGGTGCACGGTCGATGGCGAGGCGCTCTGCATGCCCCACGCGTGGGTCGCGGGGCGGGCGGGCGTGTCCGTGGCCAACTGCAGCGCGAGCGAGACCAGGGAGAGCGTGGCGATGCTGATAGACACCGAGCTGGCAGGCTTCAGACGGTGATCGTTTCTTTACTCATTGTTTCGCCGATCGGGGCGGGCCCCCAACCCCCCCCTCCCCCCCCCATGGAGTAGACCTTGGCTGTTTTTTTGGCCTGTTTCGAGCAGGTGGGGTCTCCCCTCGTAGGACGCACTCTTGCAAACAGTCGCACGAAGCAGAGGTCCAGAGCCAGATCCCCCTCCTCCCCCACCCTGATGCCGCGACGCTTCCCTTGTCATCGCGGCCGGACTCGCCTCGCAGTCCTGACCCTAGCCCACCCCCGAGGAGGTCTGGGGAGCAGCGGTGTCGGCCCCTTTCTGGCCACCGGAGGCTGGGACGCTGCACACGACAGCATCCAGTTTGAGCAGGCCGCTCCGGGCTTCAGGTGCGCCGCGGAGCACGCGAGCGACTCCGCGGGCTTCAACAAGTTCTACTGGACTTTTGCGGCCGGCTCGCTCGCCCAGTGCCAGGGCATCTGCTCCAACAAGTCGTACTGCAGGGGCTTCCAGTACGAGGACGGCCAGAACGAGTGCCAGGTCTGGTGGCACGCCGTCCAGTCCATAGACCTGGCAGTCGGCGACTCCGATGCCAACTTCACCTGCGTGCGAATCGCCGCCGTCGAGTCCTCCGCTGGCGACGCCGACGAGAACGAGACTGGGGCCGACGGGAGCGAGACGAACGCCACCACGACGCACCGGGGGCTGACGAACGCCGAGAAGGGCATCATCGGCGGCACGGTCGGCGGCGTGGCCGCCGCAGGGCTGATGGGCGGCTTGTTGGGGGGACTCCTGAGGTCGGCGGGGCAAGAGGAGAAGGAGGAGGAGGAGGAGGAGGATGAGGGGGGAGGATGAGGGAGGCCTGGGGGGGGAGGAGGAGGACGAGGGGAGGGGAGGAGGAGGAGGAGGGAGGAGGAGGATGGAGGAGGAGGAGGAGGAGGAGGAGTGAGGAGGAGAGGAGGAGGAGGAGGAGGGGAGGAGGAGGAGGAGGTAGGGGAGGTAGGAGGAGGAGGAGGAGGAGGATGAAGGCAGCCCTCTGCCTCTCTGGGGGCCCAGGCCCCCTCGGCGTCGCGGAGCACGGCAGGACAAGCTGCTTCGCCTGTGTCGCTCTAGTCTCGGCCTCTCGGGCCGGACGCCAGGGCCCCAGGACCGTTCAAGAGCGACTCGGGACAAAACGCGGGTCCCAGGGCGTGGGCCGAGATCTCCGGGGTGGAGGGTTTCTCCGAAGGGCTTTGGCGACCCGTCCTCCTCCTCCTCTTTCTCCTCCTCCTTCTTCTTCTCCTCCTGCCTCCCCCTCCTCCTCCTCCTCCCCTCCTCCTCCTCATCTCTCCTCCACCTACTCCTCCTCCCTCCTCCTCCCCCCCCCCTCAGCCCCATCTCTTCCTCTCTCCTCATCCTCGCCTTCCGCCTCCGCCTCCTCTCCTCCTCACTCCTCCTCCTCGTCCTCCTCCTCCCTCCCCTCTCCCGACCTACTCCTCCCAGTCCCCTCCCCCACCTCACCTACTCCTCCTCCTCCTCCTCCTCCTCCTCCTCCTCCTCCTCCTCGAGTCGCCTACGGCCCCAGGGGAAACCGTGCACTCCGGAGGTTCCACGTTGTGAACCGGAACATGACGTCGGGGGCCTCGGCTGGAAGCGGCCGAGCCCTTCCTGTGTGCAGGAAGCCGCAGGCCTTCCCAGAAGGCCGCACCCCTCGGTTCTCACACCCAATCAGGGCGACGCACACCAGCACCGTGACGGTGACGACGACCGCCCTGCTCGTGGACGCGCTGCTTGGCAACCTCACCGAGAACGCGAGCGCTGGCCTGATCCTGCCGGGCACCGCCAACCGCGGCATGCTGGACGGAAACCCAGCCAGCGATCCGGCGCCTGAGGAGCGCAGGGGCAACGATAGGGGAGGATAGGCCCAGGGGGGGACGCATCGACCCCCCAGTGATCGGCGATACGAGCGCGATCGCCCCACCCCGCCCAGGGACGTTCGGATTTGCTGTCGGGGGCCTGTCGCCGATCTATCGGCGATATATGTATACATGTGTATACACATATACATATACATATATATATATCGCCGATTCCAGGTCGATGTTCCCCACCCTGTGCCAGTCCCCCCCTATCGCTGTCCTCCAGGAGCTCGCCGCAGGCTCGCGCTGGGGCTTCCTGCCTGCCTGGGCGGCCCGCCCCAAGCTCATGGGCGCTCGGGCGACGAAAGCCGTGCACGTGCCCCCTCCCCGGGCCAGGCCCACTCCTGAGGCGCAGCGTCGGCGTGCCCAAGATCAGGGGCGTGGCCCCCAACAAACGCCACGGCCGGTTTTCCTGTGCGCTCTCGGCCTCTGGAGGCCATGCCGTGGCCCCAGGGCCGTCCCCAGACTCAGACGAGAGTCGGGACGGAAAGCCCCCCCCCCGGGAAGAGCCGCCCACGCGCACAGGGTGGTGCGGGGAGGCGGGGAGGCTTCTCGGAGGCGCCCCTGCCTCTCCGAAGGCGCGGGCCTCGTCTCTGGATGTAGGACCAGCCTCCTTCCGAGAAGCCTTCCGCCCTCCGCCTATACTCGAGGCCTCCCAGATGGGGTCGGAGTAGATGGGGTCGGATGATTGCGCCGCATCGCCGATGCATCGCCGATGCATCGGCGATGCGGCTCGATGTGGAACCCGCTCCACGCCAACGTCGCCGATGCATCGCTGGTGCATCGTCGATGCATCGCCGATACATCGCCGATGTATCGGCGATGTGGCGCGATCCTCCGACCCCATCTACTCCGACCCCATCTAGGAAGCCGCTATATATCCCGTTGGGCGCGCCACCGAAAGAGGCGCCCCGCCCCCCTCACCCGCTGAGTCTCCGAGGAGGGAGGAGTGGAAGAGGAGGGGGGAGGAATGAGGGGGAAAGGAGGTGGTGGGTGGTGGTGTATATTCTTGGAGTTTTTTGTTTGTTTCCTTCCTCCGGGCCATAACGCGCGTTATGCTCCCTACCCTCCCCCTCCCCCTCCCTCCCCCTCCATGACGTAACGCTCCCCCCCTCAGTGCGTCACCGGCACTGCCGCAGTGCGTTCCTGCACTACAGTCTGGGGGGCGGGGGGGGGCTACGTTATGCCTCCCCTCTATCCCCCACAGTGCCCGTTATGGCCGTGAAGATTAGAATTATACCCGGGAAAAACCCAATCAGATTTTCGTTGGGGCTATGGGGCTATAGGACTATAGGGCTATATGGCTATGGGGCTATTTGGTTATATGGGCTATATGGCTATAGGGGTAAAGTGCTATAGGGCTATTGGGTTATTGGGCTACATGGGGCTACAATACTATAGAACTATAGGGGCTACATGACTATAGGGCTATAGGGCTATAGGGCTATAGGGCTATAGAGCTATAGGGCTATAGGGCCATAGAGCTATAGGGCTATAGGGCTATAGGGCTATAGGGCTATAAGGCTACATGGCTATAAGGCTACATGTGCTATATGGGCTATTGGGCTATTGGGCTATTGGGCTATAGCGCTATCAGGCTATAGGGCTATAGGGCTATATGGCTACAGGGTACCCGGGCACCCCCCTGCACCTCCGGGCACCCCCGAGCACCGGGGCACCTGGGCACCCACGGGCACCCGGGCACCCGGGCACCCGGCCACGGGCCACCGAAATCTTGGGGCACCGGGGACCCAGGGGCACCCGGGCACCCGGGCACGCGGCCAGCCACCGAAACGGCGCCGCACAAATCCGAACCCTTTAGAATCCGCTAGGACCCCTACAGAGGCAAGCTCTGATTGGGGAAATTCGCTCTTGGCGCCCGCAGGTTCACCCCGCTAATGGAAGAGCTTCGGTGGACAAGCACACGTGGGCGCTAACCTGCGTTTTCAGGCTGATCGAGGTGAGCCCCGCCCGACGGGACATATTCAGATCATTGGATACCAGTTTTTTTCGGTCGCGATCGGCAGCGACCGATCGGCACTCGAAGTCCTTCGCGACCGATCTCTGCCGATTCCAAAGTCGGTCGCGACCGATTTTGAAGCAAAGCGGTCGCGGCCGATACCGGAATTTGCAGCCAAATCGGCAGCGACCGAGTTCGTCGGTCGCGACCAGACAAGATCTGGCATCCAATGAAACGGGTGGGGCGCGCGCGCGCACTCCTTGCCCTGCCGAGGCGGCGTCGCCGTTGCGCTGGTCGCGGGGTCGCTCGCGGCGCTCCTGGCGCCGCGGGGCGGCGCTCGGGGGCGGGCGGGTGCCAAGTCCAGGGCCGTGGAGGTTGAGGTCGAGGTCGTGTCCGACGGGGAGCAGCCGCGGCACCCCTGGCGGTGCGCAAAGCCCAGACCTGGAGGGTTTCCCCGAAGGGCTTAGTCGACCCGTCCTCCTCCTCCTCCTCCGCCTCCTCCTCCTCCTCCTCCTCCTCGTCCTCCTCCTCCCTCCTTCTCCTCCTCCTCCTCCTCCTCCTCCCCGTCCCCCTCCTCCACCTCCTCCTCCTCCTCCTCCTCCTCCTCCTCCTCCTCCTCCTCCTCCCCTTCCTCGGGTCGCCTACGGCCCCGGGGGAAACCGTTCCCCCAGACCCCTTCGCGCCATGACAGCAATCACGGCGGGGAGTCTTCGGGCGGCTTCGGCCTCTGTCTGGGGGCCCTCGACGGGCCCCAGGGCCGTCCAAAACCGAGTCGGGACGGAGTGAAACTAGTCCGGGGGAAGGGGTCCAAACCCTCGACAGGCCCCAGGGCCGTCCAAAGACGAGTCGGGACGGAGTGAAACTAGTCCGGGGGAAGGGGTCCAAACCCTCGACAGGCCCCAGGGCCGTCCAAAAACGAGTCGGGACGAAGTAAAACCAGTCCGGGGGAAGGGGTCCAAACCTCTGGGGTACCTCGTGAGCGGCGCAGAAAAAAGGGGGTCGTCTTCACCGACGTTGGCGCGTAAGCTTCCCGCGTAGGGTTCCGCCTAAGCGCCCTGGTCTCCAACGTGGCGCGCGGCGCCGGCGGCCCGCGTAAGCTGCGGCGTGAGGTCGCCGTGCCATCTCGCGTAGGACCAGGCTCTTCTGGCCCCCGGGGCCCTCGCTGGGCCGTGGGGCCGTGCAAGGGACGGCTCGGGACGAGAAGCCGCTCCCGGGGGGGGAATCGGCGGCGGCGTTGGGGGCGACTCGTCCAGGGGCGGGAGTGCTGCGCATTCGCAGGGGAGCCTCGCCGAGGGCATGGAGATCATCGGCGCCCCTGGACCCAGGGATTCGAGTGGGGGATCGATTGCAGAACCGATGTGTCCCAACATTTGTTTTTCCGCCGAAGCCATGGAACATGCCACGTCGTCGTCTGTGTAGATTCGACCAGGAAATCGAATTCGGGGCAACTGAGTTCTGTGGTCGATCCCATGGAAAACGCCACGGCGTCTTTGCAGATTCGACGAGGGAATCGAATTCGGGGCAAATGAGTTCTGTGGTCGATCCCCTGCTCGATGGAAACTGTGGCCCCCCTGTGGGCCATTCGCCCCCGTCGTCGCCCCCGAGGGGAGGGGCCCAGACCCCTGGGGGACCTTCTCCTCCTCCTGCTGCTCCTCCTCCTCCTGCTGCTCCTCCTCCTCCTCCTCCTCCTCCTCCTCCTACTCCTCCTCTTCCTCCTCCTCCTCCTCCTGCTCAGTCGTGTTTTGCTGCGGTGCTGCAGTCTTGCAGTGGCGTCGGCTCCCAGGGAGGAGGGCACGGTTCGCAACACATATTCACGCGATGATGCATCCATGGGTACCTGCACGCCTGCAGCAACTCGTGCACATCGTGTGCCATCGCGAGCTGCCGTGTTGTTTCAATGTGTTACCACGCCCAGGAAAAAAAAACATCGGAGCCCCCAGGAAACCCGGGGCAACCTGGAGGCGAGCAGGGTGTTTACTGGCATGGGTGTCCGCTGCATTTGTTTCCCCTGTGGGTTTAGGGTTCAGGGTGTAGGGCCTGCATTGGAGGAAGCGCGGGCTGGCTACGATTCCCCCCTCACCAAGAGTGTTGGGGGGGATCGCTGCCCAGGCCGCGCGCGCTCCGAACTTTGATTCCCGCCCCAGGCCACCCACAGTGAAGCCTTTTGGAGTTTAGGGTCTCTATCCCCCCCCTCATCAAGGGGGGCTATCGTGTTCGGCGCGCAGGCGAACATGCTGTTGCGAGCAGGCCGACGCAGCTCGGGCAGCGCGCCTGCGTTGGGGTACGCGCGCGGTGCGCTCTGTGCAGGCGCGCGTGCTCGCTTTCCCGAGCTGCTCTGGCGCCCTCCGGATGGCGGGAGGAGGCTCGCGAGGGGGCGGGCGCGCGGCTGCGACGCGGAGGGCTCCTCGCCGACGGCGATGCGCACGGCAGTCGCCTTCGCCCCCGCCTTTGGGCTTCGCCGCTGGGGATCGGCGCGAGGTGGTCGACGGGGCGGGCCCCCTGTGGGTTGCGAGGGGGGTGCTTGGCGCGGCCCCTCGCGCTCTCCTCCGCCGCGTGGGCGCACCTTCCGCGTCGGCTTGGGGTTGGTTTGAGAAGGTGCGCGCGCACCTGCGGAGGGTTGCACTCGCTCTCGCCGTTGGGCTTCGCCGTGGGTGTCGCCCCGCCGCGGCGATGGCACTCCCGACGCAGCCGCACTCGGTGCGAATTTCGCATGGCTGGGGGGTGGCGGGAGGGGTGTGTGTTTGGCACCCCCTCGCTACGATGCGCGGGCATGGCTGCGGCAGCGCCTGCATGGCGGAGGAGCGCCTGGGAGCGCTGGGGAGCGTTCGCGGGCGCCTGGGAGCGCTTGGGAGCGCTTGGAAGTACCCAGGGGCGCTTTTGAGCTCCGGGGAGCGTCGCCAGGGAGCGCCTGGGAGCGCTTTGGACTGTTTGGGGAGCGCCAGGGAGCGCCTCTGAACGCTTGGGAACGCTTGGGGGCGCCCTGGAGTCGCTTAAGAGCGCATGAGGGCGCCAGGTAACGCCTGGGAGCCGCTTGCGAGCGCCCGGAAGCGCCTGGCAGCGCTTGGGACTGGGAGCGCCGTGGAGCGCCTGGCAGCGCATGGGGATGCCGTGGATTGCTTGGGGGCGCTTTGGAATGCCTCTGGGCGCTTGGAAGCGCCTGG
This sequence comes from Prorocentrum cordatum, assembly GCA_963575745.1. NCBI lineage: Eukaryota > Dinophyceae > Prorocentrales > Prorocentraceae > Prorocentrum > Prorocentrum cordatum. The sequence continues at coordinate 97,850 of CAUYUJ010019465.1, forward strand.
GAACGCTTGGGGGCGCTTTGGGGCGCCAGGGAATGCCGGGGAGAGTTTGGGAGCGCCTGGGAACACGCGGGAGCGCCTGGGATCACCTGGAAGCGCCTGGGAGCGCCTGGGAGCGCCGAAGAACGCGTGGGAGCGCTTGTGGGAGCACCTGGGTTCGCTTGGGATAATGTGGGGACCTTGGGAAGGAGTCCCGAGGGTGCCGCATGCTGAATTCTCATGCGGGTTGCAGCCCCATGGACGGCCGAAAGGGCGCCGCATGCTGTATTTTCATAGGTTGGGAGCCCCACGGGATGTAGCAGGTCGTGGCAAACCTTAGGTTGGGCCTCGGGTTAAGGGTTCTATTCTTTTGTCAGAACCATCCGAGGGGATACACGCGCAGCGTGCGAATTCCTCCTCACCGCTACGCGCTTCGTCGGTGCGGCGAACTCTGTAGATGAGCAGGCTCGCTGAGCGCTCGGCCAGGCGCCACGGGCTATGGACGTTGCAGCGCCAGTGTCTTGCATTTTAGGGTTTAGGGTTTAGGGTTTTAAGGTCCACTAGCCCAAGCTTGAAGTCTGTTGGACGTGTCCCACCCACCCATGACCCAAGCCATATTGATTTCAAAACGACGACGACGATACCAATGACGAGTACGACGACATTGATCTCAAGACGACGACGACAGTCGGGATCCCGATGCACGTCGTCCTCCTCGCGGGCGTGATCCCGGACAAGACCCTAGGAGCGTATTTGTTCTAATGGTTATATTTGCCTAATTGGTTTCTCTATCATGTTTTTTTTTCTGGGTGATCTTTGGTTCCTATTCTGTTTTCTTACGCTCTCAACATGGGGTGGCAAACCCATTCCCTCTTCGGGGGGTGCCCTTCTTCCTGGTTTTTCCGTGGCTCCTTCCTGGCGGGGCGGGAACGTGCAACACCCCAGAGTTCCAGGGGAGGCCGTTGGGATTCCCTGGGGATCCTCCCTCCCTCTTTGGGCTCCGGGGGCAGGAGGTTGTTGCGCCTGATCACCGCGCGAATTCTTCTTGGGCTCTGTAATTGTCTCGCTTTCTGGCTTCCAGATCCTTCGTGGCCGCCACTCTTCTTGGCGTCTCGTAGGGGTTAGCCCGATAATTCAGGACAACACTCTAGAAGCTCACTCCTCTCCTGGGGGTCCTTTCCATGGGGGGTGTTAGCCGTAGCGTGGCCAGGGTCTGGGCTCCTCCCCGTGCCCCTCCTCCTCCTCCTCCTCCTCCTCCTCCTCCTCCTCCTCCTTGTCCCCCCCCCTCCTCCTCCTCCTCCCTCCTCTTTCCTGCCCTCCCCGTGGCACGGGGTTCCCAGGGCTGCCTCGCAACGGTTCACTCCCCCCTCCTGGGCGGGGGCGTTTTTTTATCGGGTTGTTTTTTGTTCTTGGCTTCAGTGGGCTCTGAGTTGCGTTTATCTGCACGCGTCTATCCATGATACCTTGGGGGCGATTGTGCCCACGGATGTTATTCCAGGTCTGTTCGGTCGTTGTGTCCACAAGGCCGAAGCTACGTGCTGAGGCTGGGCCGGCCTACGTGCCACGGCTTACATGCCGAAGTTATGACCGTTCAGGCCGGCCGCCCTTTTTGGGGGTCCATGTTGTTTGATTTCTACATCCGCTAGAATTATTATTGCCCAGAGGGTGAGGGTTTTGGCCCCTGTGCACCGATTAGTACACCCTTCATCCCTCGTCTGCATATGGGTTTGTTTTCTTTGGCCGCCCTGCCTCATCCTCCTTGTGGTCTCGATCGGCGCTCGGTCTTTGTATATTGCTTCCACCCTGCGGCTTCTTGTGCCGGAGGTGGCGGTTGGGGGGCCCATAGGTCTGGCCGTCAACCCCAACAACAACACAACGACGACGACAGTCGCGCAAAGTCTTCTGGGAGGCCGCTGCAACAGCGATGCGGCACGCGCGCGCGACGACGCGATTTGAAGAACAACGTATAGTTACGCGAGTCCCTGTGCGTCGCAGGGACGCCGCCCAGCGGCGGTGAGATTGCATGGACTGGCTGCGCAACGAGCGCGGGATAGCTCGTTTGCCTCGAGGAGACGGATCCCCAGTTCGCATCCTTTGCACTGCGGCACGGTGCGCGAAGTCCGATGCAAGGGCGATGCGACGCGCGCGCGCGAAGCGACACAAACGAGTAGTTCCCCGCAGCAACTTACCGACGCCTTGGCAAGGATCTGCGTGAGGGGTGCGCCCTGCGTTTTGCACTCCCAAAACGCCATTCCTGGCACTCCGAGGGCAAGGATCTGCGTGAGGGGTGCGCCGAAATGAGGGGCGGCATAAGGGAGTGCGGAAGGAGCGCGGTGGGAGTTTCAGGATTTAAATCTTTATAGGATCTTAGTCCCAACCAGCAAGAGCGGCGCAATATGCTCGATGCGGAGCATTTTGCCGCGGCGCTCACATCCCACCTACCCTGGATACCCATCTCATTCGAAGATATACAGTCAACGTGCGCTCTATGTCGGCTGCCGCGACAATCCTCGAGCGCGCCCGCGTGGAACTCACGTCGGAGAATTCGCCGACGCGCGGGAAGCGCACCGTCCTCCAGCGGGCGCGCACGGGGGTGACGGGCGCGCATGGGATAGGGGCGGGAGGTAGGAATTAGCCGCCGTGCGGGAACCTTTCGATCCTCGAGTGGGAGGGGCACGATCCTCGAGCGGGCACGCACGGGATGGGGGTTGGGAATTAACCGCCACGCGGGGGGCGGGGGGGGCGTGGGTGGGGCGGGGGAAAAGTCCCGAGCGGGAGGGGACACGATCCTCGAACGGGGGGCTTAGGAATTAACCGCCACGCGGGATCGGGCACGATCTTCAAACGGCGGGGGCACGATCCTCGAGCGGGCACGCGTGGAATGGGGGTTTCGGAATTCGCTGCCGCGCGGGAGGGGCGTGATCCTTAAGCGGGAGGGGCCGGATTCTCGAGCGGGCACGCATGGGATAGGGGGTTGAGGAAGTGGCCGCCATGCAGGAGGGGCCGAATACGTGTGCGGGCGCGCACGGAATGGGCGTTTAAAAAGTAGCCCCCAGGGCGGACAGCGCGGGCGATTTTTCTGTCTAGCATTTTAAAACATATGTACGAACGGGCGTGTAGGGTTTAGGGTTTACCAAGAGGGTCCCAGGGAGGGCCAAGAGGGCCCCAAGACCGCCCAAGAGGCGCCCAAAACAGCCCAAGAGGGCCCCAAAACGGTACCAAAAGGGGGCTATTCGCCCCCAGCGGCGCCCTCGCGGAAAACAAGCGCGACGTCGGGGATCCGACCGCAGCGGGGCGGGGCGACCCCGAGCGCCGGGCGCCGCGGTGTCTTCTCGCGCGCCGCTGGGCGGCTGCCCGCCCGCCCCGTTTTTTTCTCGGCCCCCCCCCGGGAACGTGGGGCCGTCGCGGGTCAGTATCGTTTAACCGACCCCCATCCCCATCCTCATCCCCTTCGAGACCCTCACCTAATTAGCCCCCTCTCCCCCAGTTGGGGATACACCCCTCGAATCCCGCAGGGAACGACCTGTATCCCCATCCAGGGGGGGAAAATCGGCCAGTGGGGCCCAGGCCACGCCGTTGGGGATGGGGATCGGTGGAGCGACGCTCGGCGGGCCCGGGCGGACGCCCAGGGCTGGGCGCAGAAATGTCGAAGAAGAGAAAGCGGCATACACATAAGCTTTGGGCGCTCCGCGCGGATTTTTCTTGGATCCGCGCCCCCTGGCGGCGCGGATCCAAGAGATCCGCGCGGAGCGCCAATTTTTTTGCTCATGCTGTTTGGGGATCGGTGGAACGATGCTCGGAGACGCCCGATCCTTCAAGGTTGAACGATCCCCACGGTGTCGGGAACCAGCGCCCCGGCCGACACGACACGAACCCGCGGTGCCCGAGTCTGACGCTTCCCCGACTGAAGGGCGTGGTTCTGCCCTGGGTCCGGCCGTGGCCCACCCCCCCCGCGCCTCCTCCGAGGATGACGATGTTCCAGCCTGCTTCAGCCTTGACCGCCAGAAGGACTCTCGAGCACCAGAGAAGTGCCGAAGCTCGAGGGTTTTCACGCGTCGGGCCCTGGCAGATACTCTCGCCCGACACCGCTTCGACACTCTCTCTCGACACTCTTCTTGGTGCTCGACATGCTTTCTGGGATGTGGACCTCACGTACGGTGGGAGCAACATACTCTGAGGGGCAGCCCACCCCCCCCACACCCCGCCGCCCCGCCTCCGTTTTTCGCGCGCCGCGCCGCCCAGGCACCTCGAGGAGGGCACGACCGAGGCCCCTTTGGGGTGGGGGGAGCGCAGGGTGCAATGATCGAGCGGGGCTCGATCAGAAGAGGAGGAAAAGGAAGGAAAGAGGGGGAGGGGGAGGAGGAGGAGGAGGAGGAGGAGGAGGAGGAGGAGGAGAAGGAGGAGGAGGAGGAGGAGGATGAGGATGAGGAGGAGGAGGAGGAGGAGGAGCAAGAGGAGGATGATGAGGAGGAGGAAGAGGATGAGGATGAGGATGAGGATGATGAGATGAGGATGAGGAGAGGATGAGGATGGATGAGTGTGGATGATGATGATGATTGATGATGATGATGAGGAGGAGGAGGAGGAGGAGGAGGAGGAGGAGGAGGAGGAGGGGAAGAGGAGGAGGAGGAGGAGGAGGAGGAGGAGGAGGAGGAGGGAGGAGGAGGAGGAGGAGGGAGGAGGAGGAGGAGGAGGAGGAGGAGGAGGAGAGGAGGAGGAGAGGAGGAGGAGGAGGAGGGAGGAGGAGGAGGAGAGGAGGAGGAGAGGTGGAGGTGGAGGAGGAGGAGGAGGAGGAGGAGGAGGAGGAGGAGGAGGAGGAGGAGGAGGAGGAGGAGGGGAGGAGGGATCAAGGAGGAGCGAGGAGGGAGCGAGGAGGGAGGAGGGAGGAGGAGCAGGGAGGAGGGAGGAGGGAGGAGGGGGAGGGAGGAGGGAGGACGGAGGAGGAGAGGGGGAGGAGGGAGGAGGGGGGGAGGAGGGAGGAGGGGGGAGGAGGAGGGAGGAGGGAGGAGGGGGAGGATGATGGAGGGGGCAGGGAGGAGGTACCAGGGAGGAGGGAGGAGGGAGGAGGGAGGAGGGAGGAGGGAGGATGAAGGAGGGAGGAGGGAGGAAGGAGGAGGGAGGAGGGAGGAGGGCGGAGGGAGGAGGGAGGAGGGGGGAGGGAGAAGGGGGGACTTGAAATGATATGGCTTAAGGGGCGCCTTAACCCCGTATCACTCGACGTGAGGGTACATGTGGGCTTGTGTGCCCATTGTAACGTTCGCAGGCACCTTTTGCCCTCGTTGCGAGGGGGTAGGTTCCCGTGCCTCCCCATCGACTGGTTCCACGATGCAGCATTTTTCCGCCCTCATAACGGCGACGATCTGCCGACGCATGCCCATCGGCAGGGGCGGGCATCTTCGTTAATTGTGCGGTGTGTCTTGTTGTGAAGAATGTAGTCTCATTGCTTTTCTGACGCGCCTGCAGCATGCTAAGCCATGTTGCCGAAGTGTTGTCCGATGAGCGTGGCCGAGGTTCTACGCTCTAGGGGGCACGAGTTGTCCGCCACCTGCTGCGCTGATTGGCGAATGACCGCCCTAATTTCCGCCCCGCGTCGCGCGAGACTTGGCTTCTAGCATGCGGGTTACTCGCAATACCGCGAGCCTACGCCATCGCTCCCGACCAAGGGCCGTCACATGTCACACGGGACTTGGCTAGTGGCGTGCGGGTCGCCCGCAGCGCAGCGAACTCACGCCTTGGCCTGCGCGGTGCCGTCCCGTGTCACACGGGCTCTGGTTGGTGGCATGCAGGTCATCCGCGCCTCAGCTGACCTACACTTTGACCCAAATCGGGTCGCTCCTGCGTCGCACTAGGCCCAGGTAGCGGCATGTGGGTCGCCCGCAGCCCGCGAACCCCTAACCTTATGGCACCGCTCCGCGTCACGCGGGACTCCGCTGGCGCCCGCAACGGCCGGATGGCCGAGCTTCGGCCATCTATGCGGACCAGGTTCTTCGGGTGCCGAGTTTTGCCTTCGTTGTGAGGGCAGGATGCCGCAGGTCCCCTGGAGACAGGGGCGGGCATCGTAGCTCTAGGCTCGAGGTTGTGGACGCCAGCGCCCGTCAACTGACAGGGCTGGCCATCCAAGCCAAAGCCGGCTCCCACAGGATACCAGGACTGGCAGACAGCTGCCGCGCCCGCAACGGCAGGATGGCCGAGCTCCGGCCGTCTACGCGGACCAGTTTCCTCGAATGCCCAGTTGTGCCCTCGTTGCGAGGGTTTGGATGCCAGGCCTGCCAAAGAACAGGTTTAGGCACCCTGGCTGCGGGCTACGAGATGTTGGCGGCGCGCCGAAGGGGCCAGGAGGGAATCTGGGCAAGGCTATCTAGTAAGAAACGTGATTCACAGAACCCCCCGGAGGACGAAAGAGAAGTCCTCCCAGGGCTTCTGAGAAGCACCCTGCCTGCTGAGAAGCCAAGCCCCGTCCTCCTGCCCCCTTCGGAGCGCCGCCTTTGGATGCCAACGCCTGTCCATCGACAGGGGTGGCCATCCAAGCCAAATCTGGCTCCCACGGGATACCAGTAGTGGCATACAGCTGCCGCGCCCGCAACGGCAGGATGGCCGAGCTTGGGCCATCTATGCGGACCAGGTTCCTCGGGTGCCTAGTTTTGCCCTCGTTGTGCGGTCGGGCAGCCGAAGGGTCCCCTGGAGGCAGGGGCGGGTATCCTAGCTCTAGGCTCGAGGATGTGGATGCCAACCCCTGTCACTCGACAGGGGTGGTCATCAAACCCGAACTGGCCCCCCACAGGGCGCCAGTACTGACAGGGTTGACCGTGCAAGCCAGACTTGGCACCCACTGGGTACTACGACTGGTATCAAGTTGCCGCGCCCGCAACGGCAGGATGGTCGATTTGGGGCCATCTCGCCGGGCCCGGTCCCTCGAATGCCCAGCTGTGCTCTTGCTGCGAGGGTCGGGTGTCAAGCCTGCCATAAGACAAGCTTGCATCCCCTCTGATGGGCTCGATGTTTGATGGCCACGCCTGTCCATCGATAGTAAAGGATGGCCATCCAAGCCCAATCTGGCTCCCGCGGGATGCCAAGAGTGGCATATAGTTGACACGCCCGCCGCGGCAGGGGGGCCGAGCTTCGGCCATTCTCGCGGACCAGATTCGTTGGTCTCTCAACTGGGCCCTCGTTGCGAGGGCAGGATGCCGAAGCCTGCCTGGAGACAGGGCTTGCAATCCAAGCTGTGGGCTCGAGATTGTGGATGCCAGCTCCTGTCCAACGACCGGGCTGACCATTGAAGCCTAAGCTGGCTTACCAAGAAGTGTAGCAGCCAGTGTTGGCCATCTACAGGGCTGGCCCTGAATTTGCCGCGCCATGTACGCGGACCAGTTACCTCGAATGCCCTGCATGTGCGTGCTAGCTGCGGGCTCAAGGTGGTTGATGCCAACCCCTGTCATTCTACAGGAATGGCCTTCCCGAGCTGGTCCTACAGGATTCCAGTACTGGCTTTGTTGCCGCGCCTGCAACGGCAGGAAGGCCGATTTCCGGCCATCTACGCGGACCAACTTCCTACGCCACTGTCGCCCTGCCGTTCCCTGGAAAAAGGGGGCTCGTCGAATTCCACTAACTCTTAGTGGCGCCCCGGGCGTCCCTTGCGCTTTTCCCCAAAACCAGGATGGAACGGCGTCGGCCCGTGGGAGGGAGGAGGGAGGAGGGAGGAGGGAGGAGGGAGGAGGAAGGAGGGCGGAAGGATGAGGGAGGAGGGCGGAGGGAGGAGGGAGGCAGGAGGAGGGAGGAGGGAGGAGGGAGGAGGGAGGGGGGAG
>CAUYUJ010019465.1:105727-140727 GCA_963575745.1 Prorocentrum cordatum
TCTGGATTTCTTCGCTCCCCGCGCTGCCGGGTGACTTCCCGCAGCCGTTGAAGAATTTGTTCAACGGCTTCTTAGAATGCAGCAGCTTCTCAGAAGCTGCTGCGTTCAGTGTGATCGGGTATTCCCCTCAGGTGCACCTTGCGCGCGGCTTGTCAGGTTTGGGTTTAGCACAGCACTGCACAGCACAGCACAGCACAGCACAGCACAGCACAGCACCTCTGGACACCATAAGGGGTGCGCGGATGTCTCGAAGCGGCGCTGGGCAGCTCTCCAGACTTCTCTGCAGCATGACTGTCCCCCACCCACAAAAACATTTGCTCAGACAGTCGCTGCGTGCCCTCCCTGTCGCAGTGTCTGCAGCCTCAACTTTGGCGAAGCCTCTTGCCCAGAGGGGGGCATGCCGACCCTTCGGCCACAGAGTATGGACATGCAGTTTTGTGACGCCAGCATGGGGTGCACTCGATGAGTACAACGAGAGAGCGGCCGATGAGGAGGAATATCCGTTGGAGGAGGAGGAGGAGGAGGAGGAGGAGGAGGAGGAGATGGCAGAGGAACGCGAAAGTAATGAGGGTGAGTGGATGGACGAGGTTTCAGACGCTCTGGCCCCTGCCCTGAAGGACTGGGTGAGCGAAAGCTCGCAGCACCAGTACGATCGCATCATCTTCAACCAGAGGAAGAGCGACCGCGCCAAAGGCGCGTGGCAGATCGCCGGCCACGGTTGGAATCGCGCATTGAAGCCGCAGCGTCCGATCCGCCGATCGGACCGGGCTAGGACAAGGATAGATCGTTCCAGAGCGTTCTGGAGCGTTCTCAGAGCGTTCCAGGACGTTCTGAGAAGGCGGCGGGGCCCGAGACATCCTGCAGAACCGCCGGATCTCGGGGATTCTCGATGTGTCTGCCCCCACCCGATTTGATTCTCGTCCTGGTTGTGTTTTGCAGGGGCAGCTCTGGCTCTGGAGGGGGCCCCCCCTTGCGCTGGTCCTCGTCCTGGCTGCGTCTTGCGGGGGCAGCTCTGGCTCTGGAGGGCCCCCTCCCCGTGCTCTGGGTGCTTGGGCCCTCCGCCCTGGGGGGGCCCTTCGCTTTTGGGGGTGCCATCGTGAGGGCCTCGTGCGGAGGAGGAGGAGGAGGAGGAGGAGGAGGAGGAGGAGGAGGAGGAGGAGGAGGAGGAGGAGGAGGACGAGGAGGACGAGGGCGACGAGGAGGACGCGGAGGACGAGGAGGACGAGGAGGACGCCCCGGGCGAGGGGGCCCGTGCTCTTCTGGCCCGCGCTCTCGTGCCCGCGCCTTGGCCGTGCGGACCACTCTCCGGCGGCTGGGCTCCGTGTCTCCCTCGCGGAAGGTCGGGGGCGGCCCAGAGAGGGGTGGTGACCAGGGTTAGGTCGGGCCTGTCCCTCTACAGGAGGACAATTCAAACATAGTCAAAGAATAGTCAGGGTATTTTTTTAAGTAATGCCAAACATAAGTAAATGCTCTTTTTGACTATTTTCGGATATTTGTTTTGACTATTTTTTGGCTCAAGGCTCATTCGTAGTCAGACTCACTCGTCATCCCTCAGCCCCCGGCGCTGCGGTCTGCTCGCGGACCCCCGTAGCTGCCGTCACGGCGTGCCAGCGGTTCAAGGGTGACCTCTTGACGACGTTCAGCGAGATCAAGTTCCAGGTGCTGGGCAGCTACCTGGGCGATGAGGCACAGAGCAAGCGCGGCTTGCTGACGTTTGAGTACCCGTTCGAGCACGGCATCGTGACGAATTGGGACGGTATGGAAAAGATCAGGCGCCACGCGTACTACGACGAGCTCCGCATGGCCCCGGAAAAGCATCCAGTCCTCACCGAGGCGCCCCTGTACCCCAAGGCGATCCGCGAGCATGCGGCCCAGATCATGCTCGAGACCTTCAACGTGCCGGCGAGGTACGTGGCCATCCAGTCTGCGTCCTCGCTGTGCGCCTCTGGCTGCACCACCGGCATCGTCAGGGACTCCAGCGACGAAGTGTCGCACACGGTGTCCACCCACGAGGTCTACGCCTTGCCGTACGCCATCTTGCGCCTCGACCTGGCCGATTTCATCGTGGAGCCTTTCGCGACGTTCGTGCAGCATTTCATGGTCTTCAGCATGAGTTTCACGATCTTCGTGGAGCATGTCCCGATCTTCTTGGAGCATGTCGTGATCGTCGGCATGAGTTTCACGATCTTCATGGAGCACTTCACGATCTTCGTGGAGCATTTCATGTTCGTCGGCATGAGTTTCACGATGTTCGTGGAGCATGTCGCGACCTCTGGCATGAGTTCCACGGTCTTCGAAGAGCATTTCGCGGTCTTCATGGAGCATTTCACGATCTTCGGCATGAGTATCAATATTGTTGTGGGGACCTTCGCGATCTTTGTGGGGAACTTCGCGATCTTCGTGGCGCATTTCATGATCGTCGGCATGACTGTCACGATCTTTGTGGAGCACTTCACGATCCTCGGCATGGATTTTGCGATTTTTGTGGGGCATTTCCCGATATTCGGCATGTGTTTCACGATGTTTCTGGAGCTTTTCACGATCATCGGAGAGCATTTCGAGATTTTCAGCTTAGGTTCCACGAACTTCGTCGTGCATGCCGATGGCAGGTATGACGAGCAGCACGACAACCACGACGCCCACGACAATCACGACGACCACGACCACGACGCCCTAGACTCCCACGACCACGACGTCGGACATGTCGACCAGGACCTCCGCGACGGCGTCCACGACGACCAGGACGACGAGGTACCTGACGAGCTGGTCTACGACGGCGTTCTCCACCTCGGACACGCGGCGCAGGACCACGGGGATTCGCAGAACCGCGGCGACGGGGACCGGCAGCAGCAGGACCTCCAGCCGCGCGACGACGTGGCCGTCCAGGAATGGGGCCAGCACCGCGGCAAGGACCCAGAGGAGGACCAGCATAAGGAGCACCAGGACCAGGACGAGGAGGAGCATGACGAGGACGGCCACGACGAGGACGGCCACGCCCATACTCACGTTAGGGATCCCATAGTCCCAGGGGCACCCGGGCCGGCGGAAACCGTGACATCGGCTGCCGCCGTTACGGGTTGCAGATCTTGGTGGAGCTTCCAGACCGCAAGCCCTTCAGTGTGGATATCGAGGCTGATGACACGACCGACTCCCTCATGGGCATGATCCAGGAAGAAGAGGGCGCCCCCCCAGACCAGCAACGTTTGATCTACGGCGGACGGCAGATGGAGGTGGAACGCACGCTCTCGCAGTACAACGTCGGCAACGAGGCGACTGTGCACCGGCTGCTCAGGCTTCGTGGGGGGATGGAAAGCGCAGATTCACCAAACCGCGGTGCGTCCTGTCAGCACGCGGCCTGCCACCTTGGTGCTGCCCAGCAGCCCCAGCTAGAAGCCGACGAGCACATGGGAGAGGCCGCAGAAGGCGCGCGCGCACAGGACTCATGCAGGACGCCGCACGTCTTCAGCTTCAACATCCTACCGCCCGCCCCCGGGCCTCGCCCAGACAGCCGATGCCACCGCAGCGGCGCAGCCGCCCCCCCCGAACGGGCGCGTCGAGCAGCTGGTGGCGGAGGGATGGACAGAGTGGTCACGGGAAGCCGCCCTCGCGAACATCGAGTTCATTAATGCTCTGGTGAGGACACGTGCTGAAGGATCGGACAGGGCACTGCGCCTCCCTGCAGGAGATAAGGTTGTCGAGCCATGGCCCGACCTCCGGTCATATCTCGAAGCTGTCGGCTACGATTTCTCGGCATCTTCGCCGTGCTGGTGGCGCCTCGGAATGGAACCCAAGGCTGGAGCATGCCCCGCTGTGGAGGACATCGAGGACTGGGTCTGGTTCTGTCGGTGACGAAGCTGATTACCTTTTGGTCCGACCCATGCAAGGCAGGGGCGAAGAATGCCGAGGACTCCATAGCCAATGCCCGTACTGAGTGTCTTCGTCTCCATCCTGCTGCACTCCGTGATCGCCGCCAGAGTGGAGGTTGCACGACACCAGCGTATTTGGAAGCCCCCTTGGTCTTGGAGCAGTGGGTTGGCACGGAGATCATCCAGATCGGTGGCTGTCGGACGTATGCGCTTCTGGCTGCCCTGGCCGCGAGGGGCGTTTCGAAATTGGGCCAGCCCGGGAACTGATGGAGGAGATGGCGAAGGGTAAGGGGAGGGCGTTGGCGGCGTGGACCGCTCTCGGAGCGGGCGGCATTGTGATGTGGGCACCGCGGGAGTCAGAACATCTTCGCCGCCTCCTGAGTGGCATCGAGCACGCCGCCCTGCAGGGCATGGACATCGAGTTCTTGATGCTGTGCGAACGGGGGCCTCTATCTGATTTTGGAGAGGCCTGCGTGCTCGAGGACCTCTGGCGCCGCGCCTTTCTGAGTGGCAAAAAGTCGCATCTCGTCGCAGCAGCGGTCCATCTGCAAGAGCCAGCGCTCATTACAACCACCGTGCACAACTCGGCGGCCACGGTCAACAAGGGCTTCTCGGCCTCGTATCTCACCAGGGCCGGAGGTGGGGTCCCCGCGCGACTGGCCTCGTGGCGTCCAGCACTCTACTCCGAGGACTCGTCCCACGTGATCTGGGTGGACGTGGAGACGCAATCAGGACTGCAGGCGCGACGTGCTCTCGCCCTGATGGTGTCGCAGCGCGGCGTCAGATGGGAGGGGCCCTTCCGCAGCCTCGGCTCTGTGCTGGACGGCCGCCGCCTCCTCCTCGAAGTGTGCGCCGCTCGGGATGCATTTTCGGACCTGGGCGTGCGCTGCCTCATCCGCCAGCTTCGCAACGACGCGCTCCTGTCAACCGCGCTGGTTGGCAACCAGGCGTTCCTGGCAAATACGGGGGCGCGCGTTTTGGAGCACACCTCTCCGCAAATTCTGGTCAACCTCCAGGGCTTGTGCGACGACGTCCCGTGGGTCTCCCCGACCCTCGCGATCCTGCGCAGCAGTGCGTCGGCATCGGAATGACCGAGCTGACGAAGATCTTGCGCGACGACCCCGGCTGCGCAGCTGTCCAGCTTCGTTGGCGACGTTCCTCGCACGGTGGGCGGCCTTGGGCCCGTCCCCGCGCGCTGGACACGGTGATTTCGGGCGTTCTGGCGCGCGACCGGGCGAGGTGGAGCGGGCGCGCTACCGCGCTGGCATCGGGGCAGCTACGACTGACGGGCCCCGTGGGCGCTCGCCCGCTCGAGTTGCTCGCGCAGGTGATGGGCGCTGCTGGCCAGAAGATGGGCTTCGCATGGCCCCGGCACGCGCTGCCAGGCAAGCTCCCCCCCAACTCCTGGCCATGCCAGCTCTCTGCATCAGCGGGGCCGACTGGCACCGTCAACTTCCGCCTTGGGAACACCTCGGAGGTCGAGCGACTCCAGGAAGCCGAGCAGGGGGACATCGTCGAGGTCAACGGGGCGCGGGCGCCGATCCGGTTCCTCAGCTCCGACCTGGCTGCTGGGGCATTTCGCGCCGATCGAGCGTCGCGGGCCTGACGGCCTGGGCGGTCGGCGCGCCGTCCAGAAGAGACGTTGCGAGTACGTCCTACTTCGACGGTGGGACGTCGAGCCGGCATCCAATTTGATCCCCTCAGCCTGTGTTCGTTTCCATCGTCTGCCATGCGCGTCCTTGCCCTCAACATGTGCATCTGTATTCGCGCGCTCTCCGACGATCTCTTCGGGCTCAGGGGCCGACCCGAATTCGGCTTTTTATATTACCACTCCGGCGTCACTTCCGTCCTTCTCGACGCCGCCTCCGCCTACCCCGCCAGCGTCGACGACTCGGGCCGCCCGGCTTCGTCTACTCCGCCATCGGCCTGTTCTTCCTCCGCTTCCGCGGTGGCCTCCGCAAGGCGGCCCTCTTCAGCCCCGCGCTCGCGTTCAACTTCTGCATGCTGCTCGGCCTCGACGGCTGGGCCCCCGCCATCGCAGCCACCTCGCTCGCAGCCGAGCCCATCTGGCCAGCCTGGCCCCCCAGGGCTTGGGTGCCCTCTGCCCTCGTGGATCTCCATCTTCAGGTCGCGAAATCCCCGACGGCATCGGCTGAAGAAGTCGCACTGCCTTCACTTACTGCGATCGGCTGACTTTCTGGCTATGCAGGAGACGCACAGCACTCCAGGGGCCGCGGCGGTGGCGAACTTCCCCAACAACGTCAATGCTTGGTGGCCTCATGGATCTCAGTCTATTGGAGATGTGGGGCTATTGGTCAAGACATTGCGGTGGTGGTTGTGGTGGTGGTGGTGGCTGTGGTGGTGGTGGTGGTTGTGTGGTGCTGTTGGTGGTGGTGGTGGTGGTGGTGGTGGTGGTGGGGTTGATGCGGTGGCGGTGGTGGTGGTGGTAGTGGTGGTGGTGTTGGTAGTGGTGGTCATCGTCGCTGCGTCCCCGCCGTCGCCGGCGCCAGCGCCGGCGCTGCTGGCCGCCGCCAGCGCCGGCGCCGAAGGTGGCGGGGGGGTTTGAACCCTCCCCCCCTCAGGCCTCCCCCCTCCTTGGGAGGGGTGGGGGGTTGAACCCCGCCCCCCTGGGCTGCCTCTGGTCATCGTCGCTGCGTCCCCGCCGTGGGCGCTGCTGGCGGCCGCCAGCGCCGGCGCCGGCGCCGAGGGGGAGGGGTGGGGTTCGGGAGGGGTGGGGTTTGGGGGGGAGGGGAGTCCCCCCGGGCTGCCTCTGGTCATCGTCGCTGCGTCCCCGCCGTGGGCGCTGCTGGCGGCCGCCAGCGCCGGCGCCGGCGCCGAGGGGGAGGGGTGGGGTTCGGGAGGGGTGGGGTTTGGGGGGGAGGGGAGTCCCCCCGGTTTTGATCGACAGCGCCGAGTGTTGGGAGGGGGCCCACCCTCCGGTTTGAAACGCGCCGCCGAATGTTCCCAAGGCAACCGCCCGTGAAACGCGTTCTCTCCGCCTGAAACATCATCACCATCATAGCCACGATAGGAGTTTTGGAGGGGATAATAATGTTGGGCCGCCCCGCCTGCTGCTTCAAATGAACGTGCACTCTCCTGGATAAAGAGATGCAAGGAAAAGGGGTGGAGTGGTTTATTATCTGGGAAGTGCGGCTATTTGGAGGCTGTTTTTTTGAGGGTCCGGCGATGCGACGTTTGGACCGAGGCATCACATCGATGTCGACTCGGGGAGGGTGCTTTAATGTTCTTCGTGTCAGTTGGGTCTTTTTTTTGCATCCTGTGGGGGGGGCACCCTCGAATGTTTCGCAGTTTGGCCAGCGGAGGGTCTCATGTTCTGAAAGGTTGCTCTTCTGTCCCAGGTCCGACTGGCCTGGGATATCGGGCTCGCCCCCCCCCCACACACCCCAGATAACCTCACCTTGACGGTTCAGCAGGTCCAGACATAACCTTCGGCATGCCTAGACGGCGCCCGCATCGGCGCAGCAGAAATGGTAGCATCGCTGCCGTACCGTCAGCAGCTGTAGGGACCGCAGCACTGGTGCGCGCAGGCATATGCGGGGCTGCGCGCAGCGCGAAGGTTAGGTTATCGGCCGGCCCCCCTTCCTTCCCGGATAGCCGGGGTTATCGCCGATCCAAAAAAACAGCCTCTTCCCGGGGGCCGATGGACGGCCGCTTAGGTTAGCGCGTCGCTCCGCTGGCTCTGGCCCACCACGCCTCGGCGCGACGCGCTGCTCACGTCCCGAGTTCAAATCGCCAGCGTCCCAAGCTTCTCCCGGCCTCCCGCCCCGCGGAGCGCGGGGACACGCCAGGAGCGACGCGCTATCCGCTCGCGGGGCACAGCGTGCCGCCGGGGCCGCCGCCGCGGCACGGTGCCCCAAAGTGCCTCTGACCGTCTGGCCCCCGCCCCGCGCGCGCACCTGGTGCCGGACCAGCTCGTTGGTGGGGGCGGTGGGCAAGCATCACGTCCCGGGGGAGGTACTTTTTTTTTCACGGCCCCCGTGGCAGGGTCTGGTGCTGCACCAGCTTGCCTGTGGGGGTGGTGTGCAGGAGTCGTCGGCCCTATCATGGGGAGCTCTCGAAGGTGGTTGCGCTCTTCGCTCAGCGCGGCGCGCGCCGAGACGCAACGGCTTCTCATTTCCGAGCTGGGGAGGGCCGGCTTCAGCGCCAGCCGCCAGCCTTCCGCTCAGCTCCAGCCGTCCTGCATCCTGGGCTCCCGTGGCCCATCGCGAGCGTGCGTGCTGTCAGCACCGAGGAGAGCTCGGCACGAGCGGTGTGCGCGCCTCTGGCGAGCACGGCCTGGGGGGAATCGACTGTCAAGCTCGGGCGCCGTGGGCTGCCTTGCCAACTCCCGCCCTGGCCGCGCGTGGTGGGGCTCCTGCCCGACAAGAGCGTGCCTTCCGTCTCGTGACACGACCGCTCGTCGCACGTATCGTGCGCGCACGGGGGCGTGCATGACGGGAGAGGTGCAGGAGGAAACGCCGCACGGCACCTGCAGGCCAGGACGATGGCAGGCCGAGGATAGCACATATCAGTTGGCGAGTGCGCGGGAGTTCACGCTTGACGGCTGACGCCCTCGGAATGCAGCCCAGAGTGACAGAGTGACAGCGCGAGCGCGGGGGCGTGTCTTTGCGCGGACTCCCAGGCCGCTCCTTCATATGTTCACCTTGCTCGGCCCCCCTCCTCTCTAACTCGCCGCCGAGCAGAGACTTAGGGACATAATAGTAGATGGTGTCGTGCGCTGCCATCAGGTGCAGCTTCAGGATTCTTCGTTTGCGAGCGTGATAGCCAGCGTGCTGCCTCACGCTTCACGTAAGGCCCATGTGAGCTTGACCTACCCGGCGAAGGCGTCTGGCGTTGAGTCTGCCATCAGCGCTACGACCGAATCAGCAATATCCGCTGCAAGATCCCTCTCGCCTCGTCCTCGCTCTCAGCTTCTCTCGCGACGCCGGCTTCGGCTCCCAACAGTTGCTGCCCCTCCCCCCACCCCGGGGAGGAGGAAAGAGGAGGAGAAGAGGTGAGGAGGAGGAGGAGGAGGAGGAGGAGGAGGAGAAGGATGAGAGGACGAGGATGAACATGAGGATGTGGATGAGGATGTGGATGAGGATGAGGATAAGGATGCTGATGCTGATGCTGATGATGATGATGCTGATGATGACGCTGCTGCTGCTGCTGCTGATGAGGATGAGGATGAGGATGAGGATGAGGATGATGCTGCTGCTGCTGCTGCTGATGATGATGATGATGATGATGATGATGCTACTGCTGCTGCTGCTGCTGCTGATGATGATGATGATGATGATGATGATGATGATGATGATGATGATGATGAGGTGGATGAGGAGGAGGAGGAGGAGGAGGAGGAGGAGGCTCGAGCCCCCCCCCCCCCCGGCGCGGTCCTCGGGCGCGGATCTCTGACCAGGACTTCGAGAGCCGAGCTCTCGGCCTGTGCGATGGGCCCCCGCCCCAAGGAGGCGCAGGCAGGCAATTCTCGAGTGCATGTCCATCTACAGGCGGAAGATTCAAAAATAAAACACCATAGTCTGGGGGCGACTCTTCAGCTAGTTTGGTGACTATGTTCGCATAGTCGTTCGACCATTTTTTATATGTCGTCCAAAACCCTCCTGTAGGAGGACATGCCCGACCTATGGCAAATCACGTAATCGCCCTCCTCGTTTCGAGCGCCAGCGCACACGCACGTACAGGAGGCGTTCCAGAAAGGGCCTCGGCTTCGAGGACCGAAGGCGTTGTCACCCCCTCCTCGGCGGAAGGCGGCGGAGGGCCCGCGGGAGGCGGCGGACGTAGAACGAGGCCGCCTCCGCCGGCGGAAGGCTGGCGGAAGGCGGCGGAGTCAAAAGATCGCACCCAACTTGGCATCGCTCGGACGTGTGCGTTTTTCCTCGGCGAAAACCATCGCGGACCATCCTGGACCATCGAGCCCAAAAAACACGCACGAAACCGAAACATGCACGGGAAATGGACGTCCGAGCGACGGCAACCCAAGACATGACAACATTTTTTGGTTCGGGGTTTCCGGGATCGGCCAGTCTGGCGCACGGCCTGCCTTCTTGGCAATGGGCGCCCCGGCCGCCACGGTGAGCTCCGCCTCGGACGCAGAGCTGGCCGCGAGTTTGCTGCGGTGCGGGCATTTTTTCTCGGCGAAAACCATCGAGGACCATCCTGGACCATCGAGCAACAAAAACACGCACGAAACCGAACAATGCACGGGAAATGGACGTCCGAGCGGCGGCAAGCCAAGACATAACAGCATTTTTTGGTTCGGGGTTTCCGGGATCGGCCAGTCCGGCGCACGGCCTGCCTTCTTGGCCAGGGCGCCCCGGCCGCCACGGTAGACTCCGCCTCGGATGCAGAGTTGGCCGTGAGTTTGCCGCGGTGCGGGCTTTGCCTACATGGACGCGTTCAGAACAAGCGGCGCGGCGACATGCATGTAGACGTGTATATCTATACACACACATACAACATACATGTCTGTATGCATGTATGTATCAGGTATGCTTTATATATGCATGCAGGCGTGCTTGCTGATCTATAAATTTGTATGTGCGTGTGTGTAACGGTATATATACATACTATATATAATATATATATATATATATAATATATATATATATAGATGTATATATACACATGTATATATGTATATGTACATATACAACATATATTTATATACAGCAATGCTGGTAACACGTGCATCTAGCGCACCATCTTTCGGAGGTCCGCGCGGATCTCTGGAGTCGGCGCAGGGGGCCCCCTGGTCACGCGCCGGGCATGGGCCGCGAGATCCGCGCGGACGTCCAAACGTTTTGTGCCCGTGCTGCTGTAGGTTCCTCTGTCAGTCGCCCTCCCGCTGACGCGGCTCGCTCGAAAAGGGCCAGCGGCTCCCGCAGGCAGGTTCACTAGAGGCAGGCGCCCGCACCCTTGTCCCACGCAGGGCTCACGAGTTTTGCCGCCCGACCGAGGTAAGGCCCCCGAGCGCCTGATGCTGATGATCCTCGTCCTCTGCCTCCCTCTCCCCCTGCAGCCGCCGCCGCCGCCGCCGCCGTCCCTAATCCTCCTCCTCCTGCTCCTCCTCCTCCTCCTCCTCCTTCTCCTCCTCCTCCTGCTCCTCCTCCTGCTCCTGCTCCTCCTCCTCCTCCTCCTCCTCCTCCTCCTCCTCCTCCTACTTCTCTTCCTCCTCCTCGTCCTCCTCCTCCTCCACTTCCTTCTCTTCCTCCTCCTCCTCCTCCTCCTCCTCCTCCTTCTCTTTCCCCCCCGCGGCGCCAGAAATTTACCAGAAGTACCCGAAGCGGCGAGGGGACGAGCCGTACTACGGTTGGCCTTGGGGCGAGAACATGCCTGAGCTGGAGTTCTTCCCGAACCCTACGCGGGCTTCGCCGCATGCCAGCCGCCCCGTGGAGGAGGATACAGAGGCGGATGATACATAGGAGGAGGAGGAGGAGGAGGAGGAGGAGGAGGAGGAGGAGGAGGAGGAGGAGGAGGAGGAGGAGGAGGAGGAGGGAGGAGGAAAATAAGGAAAATAAGGAAAAAGGAGAGGAGGGGGGGGAGGAGGAGAGGAGGAGGAGGAGGAGGAGGAGGAGGAGGAGGAGGAGGAGGAAGAGGAGGAGGAGGAAGAAAAAGAAGAAGAGGAGGAGGGGGAGGAGGAGGAGGAGGCATAGGAGGAGGCAGAAGAGGAGGCGCAGGATGAGGAGGAGGAGGATTTTTCGAGCAGCCGAGAGTGAAATCAGGCCCCTCCCCCTCGCTGGCTGCGGTGGTCCCTTTGAGGGTCGCACGACGAGTCCTCGGGCCAGCCCGCCGAGGTAGAGCCGCCCTGTCCTGTGGCCGCAGGGCGGCTCTGGTGGAGGAGCTCCCCCTCAACCCGGACACGGTGGGAGCCCAAACAGTCGCGCACCTCCTCCGCTACCAGCCCAGCCGCTGCGCGCTCTCTCGGGAGCCACTCACCAGGCGTGGGCAGAGCCCCGGCCAGGGATGCGCCGCCGGCGGCGGCCAGGGCCGCGGGCAGGCCACATAGGGCACCGGGCCTGCTGCCGCCGCCTGGCGCGAGCGCAGGGCTGCTGGCGGGGCTGCCGGAAGGGGGCCTCACGCACGAGCACGCTCCCGCCCTGCCGGGCTTTTTTTGTTCGTGTGCGTGTATTTTTTTTTCACTCCGGCCGCCTGAGGCCCCGCCCGCCTGTGGCCTGTCTCCCTAAGTAATGCTGTGCGTAGCCCGCCTAGCTTTTGGCGGAAGAGGTTCGCTCCCGCCCCGCCGACCCAACAAACGCCTATTTCTTCATGTTGTTGGTCGGGGCCGCGGCCCCCGCCCCTCCAGGGCGGCGAGGAGCGCCTGGCCCTGCGGGCCCCGCCCGCTCCCCACGCCGCACCGCCTCGGACGGTGCGGAGGGTGTGACTGTGGCCGCTGCGCGCCTCGTGGGCCGCGCAGGGCCGCGGCAGGGGCGGAGCGCGCTGGGCGGGGCGGCTGCTTGAGCCAGGGGCGTGCCACACCTTCCGCTCGCGAGCAGGGCTTGAGGGGCCTGTTTTCCACCACCACCACCACCAGAGGTTGGAGGGGGAGGAGGGGGAGGAGGAGGAGGAGGAGGAGGAGGAGGAGGAGGAGGAGGAGGAGGAGGAGGAGGAGGAGGAGGAGGAGGAGGAGGAGGAGGAGGAGGAGGAGGAGGAGGAGGAGGAGGAGGAGGAGGAGGAGGTGGAGGAGGAGGAGGAGAGGAGGAGGGGGAGGAGGAGGAGGAGGAGGAGAAGGAGGAGGAGGAGGAGGGGGAGGAGGAGGAGGAGGAGGAGGAGGAGGAGGAGGAGGAGGAGGAGGAGAACCCCCTCCTCTCCAACTTCTGGTGGTGGTGGTGGGAAACAGGCCCGTCAGGTTCCGAGCGACACCCACGGCACCTTGAGCTTCGTGGGTGCACGGATGTGGACGGTCTCTGCGCGGGCGGCAGCAAGGTCGAGGCGGGGTGTCTTGCTTCGCTCCGTATGCCCGGAGCCTTTGGTGCGGACCGAGGGGGGGCAGAGGCCGTGATGGCCAGGATCTTATCTTAGACGCTGTTGGCCTTTTCCTCGAGTTCCAGATATAAGCAGGGCCTCCGCATCGGGAGCTCGAGCAGGGGCCGAGCTGCGGTCGGCGAGCCGACCCGCGGCCGCGCTGACCGCCGCAGGGTCGAGAAGCTCTCGTCTGGCAGGCCGCTGCTCCTCTGCCGAAGGATGGCTGGAGTCTCTGCGGACCCTCGGGCCCCGCGTGCCCAGGCGGCCTTTCGCGGAGCGCCAGA
The DNA here is from genome assembly GCA_963575745.1 of Prorocentrum cordatum. Taxonomy (NCBI): domain Eukaryota; class Dinophyceae; order Prorocentrales; family Prorocentraceae; genus Prorocentrum; species Prorocentrum cordatum. The sequence goes on from CAUYUJ010019465.1 coordinate 118,860, forward strand.
GCTCCCTGTGCGACTTCGGGGGCCCAGCGCCCTCGGGAGAGCTCGAGACACCATCGCGCAGCCTGCGGGGAACGGGTGGTTGAGCCAAGTTCGAGCCCCGCCTTGGCGACCAGGGCTCCCAGGCAGGCCATGAGCTCCCTGCGGGTTATCTCTTGGCGCGGTCCTGGGAGGGCTCCCAAACCCGCAGGCTTGACGGGGCTCTCTTGGGCCTCGTGAGGGTCGTTCCCGAAATTGCTGACGACCTACGGCCCACGAGACCCGCCTAAGGCGGGGATGCTTGCTATACTTGCCCCCCCCGACACGTCTCCACCCAGCCAAATCCTGCCTCTCCGAAGCAGAGGTTCCGAAAGGGGAAGGCAACAGTGGTGGGCGACAACGGGTGGGGGGCCGAAACGCTGGGGTCGTCCCGGGACGATTTGGCTTGCTCAGCCAAGTAGTTAGTATTTTTGACAGTCCTCAACCTCGACATTGGTAAGACATTCCCAGACGGTGTGACAATTTGCCTAGCAGCAGCGCTGGCAACGTCGGCACAAGTTGGAATAGATTCGCACACCGGCCTGATCTTAACGGGAGGGGGAGGAGAAACCAGCGGCCGAGAGGTCGACCAGCCCTTCCCTCAGCTTCAGGCGCCCTTCCGTTCGAGCGCTCTCATTTTGATTGCACAGGGCCGTGGTGTCGGCTCTTCCGCGCAGACCCCTGCTGTCGTGGTGCACCGAAGCGCTCTTCTAGATTCCCGCCTGGAGGGACTCGCGGACCAGACCGAGGAGGGTGGACCAGTCGACGCCCTCTTCCCGGGCGGCGTCCCAGGCGGCAGAAGGGTGGCCGCGCGGGTGCTTCCAGGTCCAGGGGCCCCAGGGTGCCCAGCCATCCGAGCGCAGAGCGTGGATGGTGCCGCTGAGGATGCCATTCGCTTTGAGCCCAAGCCACCTGCGCTGCGGGGCGGCCGCGCCAAGGCCAGCGCGAATCTTGGGCAGGCCTGCCCTCCTATGTTGCTGGAGCACAGAAGAAGCCACTGCATCGAGCCACGTCCCGCGTTTTTTGTCGCCCCTTGCTTGGCCCGCGTTTTCTTGACGGCCCGTCCCGGTGTCCGAATAAGAGCCGCGGCGCCCCGCGCCGCCACGCTGGCGAATGGCACGGCGTGGGGTTTTAGACTCCAGGACGAGGGCTGGGAGGAAGACCTGCTTGTGTTCGGACGTTTGCCACGAAGCCTGTAATTTCGAGCCACGTCTGGACCGTGCTCGGGCCACGTCCGGAGCGTACCCAGGGGGAGGGCCGCCCCTCGGTCACGGTTCCCGTGGTCGAGGTGCAGGGCCGCCGTGAGGCACTCTACCATTGGCCTTCGACGTGACGAAGCGCCCCAGCATCGACGGGCGGGTTTTCCACCACCACCACCACCAGAAGTTGGAGGGGGAGGGGGTCCGCCTCCTCCTCCTCCTCCTCCTCCTCCTCCTCATCCTCATCCTTCTCCTCCTCCTCCTCCTCCTCCTCCTCCTCGTCCTCCTCCTTCTCCTCCCTCGTCCTCCTCTCCTCCTCCTCGTCGTCCTCCTCCTCCTCCTCCTCCTCCTCGTCGTCCTCCTCCTCCTCCTCCTCCTCCTCCTCCTCCTCCTCTCCTCCCCCCCCTCCAACTTCTGGTGGTGGTGGTGGTGGTGGTGGAAAGCACGCCCAGCAAACGTCGTGCGAACGAGTTGGGTGGGCCGCGGGGCCCACGGGAGGACCTCGGCGCGGTGTGGCCTGCCCCGGGGGAGGCTCCCCGTGGAGGCCGCACACAGTCGGGCAGCTCGCGGCCCCGCGGCCCAGCCCGTCAGCCTGCGGAGCTTTGAGCAGCCGGAAGCTAACCTTAAATCGGGCCTGTCCCCCTTACGTTTTTTTTTTTTTTTTTTTTTTTTTTTTTTTTTTTTTTTTTTTTTTTTTTTTTTTGTTTTTAAAAAAAAAAAAAAAAAGTACCCCCAAAATTGCCAAAACATGAACCACAAATAATTTGGGGGGATTTCCAATGACAAATAAAGAAAATACCCCCAACAATAGTCCAAACCATAGTCCAAAAAACAGTCAGGGGACTATTTGTTTAAAGTATGTTTGACCACTTTGAAGTTTTTTGAGGTATTTTTAATGTTCGCCGAAAACTCCCTGTAGGGGGACACGCCCGACATAATCGAAGCCTCGATCGGTGTCTGAAACTTCACCACCCACTGAACCACCCCAACCCAACCCGAAGGCCTCACTCTGCCCTCCATTTCCAGTGTGGGTGGGGGGGGGGTCGGGGAGCATGGAGAAAACACACATGGAACCCGTACCCCCCCCCAACCCGAAATTCGTGTCTTCGAGTTGGGTTGGGGTGGTCTGGCAGGCAGTCAGAACTACGGTGCAGTCGAAGGTGGTCTCGCTCGTTGCGCCTCAGTCCGCGCCAGATCCGTCCCTCTTGACCAGGATGCCTCGGTGGTGCAAAGCCGCGGTCAGGTCCAGTGCCAGACTCCGATCGCAGACAATCGCGGCCGACTTAGGAGGATAAATCCTTAATCCGTCGGCATTAAGGTCAGAAGTAAGCTGAACAGCCGCGTCAATCAATAGACACCAGCCGTTTCGGCCTCCCTTCATACGAACGTCAACAGCATCAACGCAGGACATGGCAGTCACCCCTCTGGAAAACGTTGGTGTGTATTCGCTTCAAGGTGGGGTGCAGGAACGCGGTCGCAGCATTCTTAGCGATGCGGCAGCTTGCTGCGATACTCAAGGATGGGTTGATCCACAAAGTCATTGAGCTACGGTCCCTGAGCACACGGGGTCCCAGATAGGTAATTGCCGACAGGCCGGTTATAGTGGGTGAGCAGCCAGGATCCAAGCAAGGGCCGATGCACAGCCCCACATCAAAGGAACGATATCATCCTTCCACGTCACAAAGAATGGAGAGGCGGCCGACGCCGAGATCGTTGAAACATTCGTTCACAATATGTCGGCTGAGGGTCGCTCTCAAAGCGCTGCTGCCTCGGATCGCTTCGTCTCAGAACCCCGCCCGACCATCAAACTACTCCCGAGGACTCATTGCGAAGCAAACTCAAGAGGCGTGTGAATCAGGTGAGGAGGGCGATCGCTCTCTCACCCGTCCGAGTTCTTGGGGATCAGTCCTGCGAGGGCTGGTAGGAACTGCCAGGGCCAGGCGAGGTCCCTCTTGGCCTTCTGTCCCTCGGGTCCGATCTCCTGGACATCCCCGGGTCCCAGGTTGCCAATCCCGCGGCCACTCATCGGGGGCACCAGGGTGAGACAGGAGTGGAGGTGGTTCAGGGAGAGAGGAGGGCGTTCCTGGCGCGCTGGTAGGCCTGGTTGGCCCTGGTCCACGAGCGCTGTGGGCCAGGGGCGATCTCTCCTCCTTTCCGAGGCCCATGGCAGAGATGGGGGCTGCTGGTGGCTTCCCCCCGAGACAATTTCGTGCAGGGCCCGAGGTGGGGGCCTGAGCCTTCTTCACCCAGGAGCGAGATTTACCCGCGGCGGTCCTGGCGGCAGCCTGTTGCGAAGCCGCGGCATCTCGACCGCCCTGCTCAGCCAGACCTGCCAAGACCTGCCGGATCCACAAGAGCTGTTCGAGGCTGGCCCTGTTGGCGCTCTCGCCGCCCGCTGCCGGATCCCAGACCTGGCCTCGGCACCGCGGGGCTGGGCTGGGCCGCAGGGCCAGGGAGGGCCTCGAGGCGCGCTCGGCGGCCTGCGCGCCTCGGAGCCGCTCGCTTCTCCACGGAGCTGCAGGCTGGGTGCAGCGCCTGGCCTGGCCCCTGCGACGCATCCCAGTGGTGCGAGGCTGGGCCACTGCCCCACCCAGAAAACTCGATCTCTCTGCTCCTGGGGAGTCTCGAGGTACTGCACAGGCGCGAGCTCGAGCGCTGAAGCCCACTGGGCCCTACGCCTGGCTGGGCCAAGTCCGGTGGTGGCACGCTCCGGGAGCTGGAAGGCCCTGGAGCTCCTGAACCAGGCCGGAGCCTCGGGGGTGGGCCTCGGGGGTGGACAGAACCCCCAACAGTGACACGTCGATTAGTGAATTGTCCGTTTTCGGTTCTCGAGAGGGCGCCGTGGCCGTTACTTTCCAGGCTTGCGCCCGCCAGGTTTTGGCCTCAGGTCGTTTCCACTCAACCACGTTTTGCTAAAGGGAGGTCTGTCCATCCTCGAGGGCCGAGCTTCAGAGCAGACCCGCTGCCAGAGCCCGCTGCGCTCCTCCAGGACTCCAGCTGCTGCGCAGGGTGGCGGCCTCGGCTCGGTCCTCGGGAGGCGGCCCCCCGGGAGCGGTGCACCGGCTCGGGGGGATCGCCGCGCGGATCGGGTCAGGGGGTGGGGCCCGCCTCCGTGGCCCGCTCCCGGGTCTGGAGGTCCTGCTCCTGGGCCTCCTGGTCCAGCAGCAAGTCGGGCACGTTCCCTCCACGGAAGGCAGATTCCCAAATAGTTAGGACATCGCCTGGGGGTGATTTGTTGAGCGCTTTTTCTGCATCTGGGATATTTTTCTGCTATTTAGAATGTTCATCGAAAATCCGCCTGTAGGGGGGCATGCCCAACCTAAGTCTGGTATCTGGTCCAGGTGCAGATCCACGTCGCATTCGGAAGGGTCGAAAGCCGAAGCAGTCACGGTGGGCGCCTCCACAGACGAGGCGTTCGGAGTACATACTCGCAGCCGCTGGGGGAGCCATACACTTCGTTGGCAGGCCGACCCCGGTGGGGCATCCTGGCTTCCGTCCTGCCAGTGTCCAGCTCTGCCTCCTCCTGTGCGGCCCTCTCGCGCCTCGATGAGGAAGCACTTTACAGTCGGGGCCCTGAAGAAGGAACCCGTTTCGTTGGGGAGGGGCTCCGTGTTCCTTAATTGTTTCGCAGCTTGCCTTGGATTTTCCTTAGGTTTTCGATACGAAATCGAAGTTCAACTTGTGGAAAATAGGGGCCAGGTTCCTTAGGTCAACGCCTCGACTGTAATGTCGCTGCCTTCGCTGCCTGGACCTTCGCCTGTCAGGGTCGGGCTGCCGCTCCGGCCCGGGGCGGTCTACGAGGCGCTGGCGTCGATGGAGCGCTCCGCTCTCCGCGTCGGCGGCGTCCATGCCGATCTTGTGGCCGCGGTGGCTTTTTGTGGCCCGCCCCCCGCCCCGTGGGCCGCGGCAGGCGCCGCCCGGGGCGCGCCACCGCGTGGGGGGAGGCCGGGCAGCAGCCCCGTGGAGCTGGAGAGGTGGGTCGGCCACGCGCAGAGGGTGCTGCACGAGCGAGGTGGGCGCGGAAAGGATGGGCACAGTGCTCAACTGAGTGAAGGCCTTGGGGGAGATCGAGAGGTCGGCCTCCTGCCCTCGGGGGCCCGCGGGGGTCCCGTGGAGCCCGGCGCCATCGCAACATGGAGGGCGCCTTCTTCGGCAGAGGCCAGCGGAAGGGCGGCGGAAGCCGCGAGAGAGGTCAACGCCGGTGTCCTCGGGATTTTTTGCAGCTGGCCGTGCACGGTTTTTTTCCTCAACGCCGGTGTCCGCGGGATTTTGATGCAGCTGGCCGTGCACTCGGCACGAACGAGATGGGTACGGAAAGAGTGGGTACAGTGCCCAACAGCAGTTCCTGCTCATTGTGAACAGGACTCGCCGTCCGCGCCGCCGCGGCCTGTGTCCATTCGAGACAGAAGGCCGCCTGCCCAACAGCGGCCGCTGTTGGTTTGGGACAACATTTGTTGTTGGGCATTGTACCCATTCTTTCCGTACCCATTTCGGGCGTCCAAAAGGGTGGCCTGGGGAGGGGGGATGGCTTCTCAGAAGCACCCCTACTTCTTAGAGGGCGCGGGCCTCTGTCTGTAGACGTAGGGCCGGCGCCTTCTGAGAAGCAGCCTCCTTCCAAGAAGCCCTCCCCCCTGCCTCCACCCCCTGGTGCGCGCCGCCAAGTGGACGTCCACGGGTCCACGTTGTGTTCGAGGACGTCGTCGCCGTCCCTCCGAGCAAGCCGGCCGCTCGGAGTTGCTCGGCACGTTCGGGGGAGCGGTCCAGTCCGCCGTGACGACCCACGAGGGGGCGATCAGCTCCGAGCGCCCAGAGGTTGTTGAGCTTCGTGGGGCTGATGCCCTTTAGCCTCTCGCCTGGCGAGAGGTAGAGCGCCACGACGACGAGCTCTAGACCTGCTGGCAGGAAGACCGAGGTAGGAGCGACGTCCCAGAAGTCAACAGGTCCTCCCGCAGGGAGCACCCCTTTCAGCAATCCTATGCCTGTCTGTCGGTCGGGCCTCCTGCAGCCAGTGCGTGGCGGTGTGGCCGCGGCGGGCTGACTAATTACTGCCTTCCAGCCGTGCTTGCCCGCGAAATCGGATATCTCGTTAGAAGCCTGCCATTGGGCTTCCGCCAATCAAGCCATACCTGGTGTCACCATGTCTGGACTCTACGAGCCGTCGTCCAGGAGACGTCCGAGCATGAAGTTGTCCTTGAGAGAGTCCTTGCAAGTGGACCCCCAGCTCCGTGATATTATTGGAATGGTAGTGCACCTTGCGGCGAGTGGCGGCGCCGACTATCTTGGCACGTCCCGTTCGAGGTCGTCTGTCTTTGTCAGTGTAATTCGCAACATATTGAGGCGACGTGGTCGGTCTTGGGTTCGGGGAACGCCCGGGATCGAGCTCGGACTTGGATTTCTGGTTTGGCGCTTGAATGTGACAGGCAAAACAGAGTCGCGACGCGATCGGGGCTGGGCTCGAGGAGCACCCAGCCCCGAGCTCTGACTCCAGCGATCGGTCCGCCGCATGTCTTTGCGGACAGATCTCTTTCTGATCCCAAGTCAAGCTTTCTGAGGGCTCCAGTGGCCCAAGTTCCTGCTCTGACGCCGTTGGGGGACGGACGGGCAAAACCAACTGGCGACGTTATCGGGATTAGGCTCGGGGAGCACCCAGACTCAAGCCCTGACTGATTTCTCGTGGCGCCACAGGAGCTCCAGCAAAACTCAAAGGCGACGACTGAGGGACTGGGCCCGAGAAGCACCCAGACCTGTGTTCTGACATCCTGTTATATCTGGCCGAAGATGAGTAGCCGGCCCTCCTCGCCGAACCCCAGCTCCGCCGCAGATCTGAGAGCTCAGCTTCTCCTCGATTTCCACTGGAACAGTCGAGGTCCCGTCGAACCTGCCTCCCATATGTCCGACACCCCGAGGGCCCTGGTTCACGAGTGCGGCTCTCCTGACCCCGCCGTGCTCTAGGGAGAGATTGGCCCCCGCCCGCGGATCTGAGAGCTCAGCTTCTGACTTCCACTGGAATCGGTCGAGGGTTCCTGTCGAACCTGCCTCCCCTTGCCCAGCTCCCGAGGGCCCCGCTCCACGCGGGCGGCCCTCCGGACCCTGCCGTGCTCAGGTTCTCTCCTCGACTTCCACTGGAGCAGTCGAGGTCCTGTCGAGCCTGCCTCCCATTGCCCAGCTCCCGCGGGCCCCGCTCCACGCGGGCGGCCCTCTCCTGACCCCGCCGTGCTCGGGGAGAGATCGCCCCCCCCCCCCCCGCCCGCGGCGGCGGCGGCGGGGGCCCCGTCGATCTGCCGCGCGCGTCCGTGGCCGACGCGCGCTGCGGGACCTGTGGCCTCGGGCCTCGCCCGCTGCCGACCTGTGGCGTCCTGCCGGCGGCGCACGCTGCGGACGCCCACGGGCACAGACTTGGGGCGTTCCGACGCAGGGGGGAGGTAATTAGGAGGGGGAGGTAGAAGGGGGATGGGAGGAGGGGGAGGAGGAGGAGGAGGAAGAGGAGGAGGAGGAGGAGGAGAGGAGGAGGAGGAGGAGGGGGAGGAGGGGGAGGAGGAGGGGGGGAGGCGGAGGAGGAGGAGGAGGAGGAGGAGGAGGAGGAGGAGGAGGAGAGGAGGAGGAGGAGGAGGAGGAAGGAGGGGGAGGAGGAGGGGGAGGAGGGGAGGGAGGAGGAGGAGGAGGAGGAGGAGGAGGAGGAGGAGGAGGAGGAGGAGGAGGAGGAGGAGGAGGAGGAGGGAGGAGAGGGGGGAGGGGGAGGAGGAGGAGGACGAGGAGAGGAGGAGGAGGAGGAGGAGGAGGAGGAGGAGGAGGAGCTTGAGCTCGCTGAGCTGGTGGTGCCGCGGAGCTGCCGCGCCTGCCCCCGTCCGCCCCAGCGCGCTTCTCGGCCATCATGGGCCTCTGTACGAGCTCCTTGGTCACGTGCGTGACTTTCGCCTGGAGCTCGCGTTGTGCCGCCATCCAGCCTCGTCGCTGGCCTTCCTGCCTGACCTCGGCATCCTCGTCGAACTTGAGGGCTCCGAGGCAGGAATGATGACCACCGCCTGGAGGATCAATTTTAGCAGGCGGTGGATATGGACATATTCGGCCCCCCCCTGGGGGCCAATGTGTATATATACACATACATACACACATACATACATATTTGTATATATAGATATACATACACACATGTATGCATGTATGTATGTATGTATGTATGTATGTATGCATGCATGCATGTATGTATGTATGTATATATGTATGTATGTATGTATATATGTATGTATGTATGTATGTATGTATGTATGCATGTATGCATGTATGCATGTATGCATGTATGCATGTATGCATGCATGCATGCATGCATGCATGCATGCATGTATGTATGTATGTATGTATGTATGCATGTATGTATGTATGTATGTATGTATGTATGTATGTATGTATGTATGTATGTGCATATATATATATATATATGTATACGCACCGCCCGTCAGGGCACCGTGACGTCGGTTCCCAGGCGGTGGATATGGATAAATCCCCGCCTCGCAAAGGCGCCCCTGCAGTCCACCCGAATGAGGTCGCACTTCCCAGCCAGGAGGTCGAGCGGCCTTGATCGGGGGCGGCGGGGGTGAGCCGGGCAGGCCCTGCCCCTGGCTGGGCCACCAGGTGCTCGCGCGGCAGAGTGGCCTCGTCCAGCTGCTCCTTGAGCTCGGTTGTGCATTCCCTTTGCTCCCCCGGGGCCTGCCCCCACTTGTCTGACGGGTCGAGGGCCTTGGCGAGCTTGTCGATCAGGCTGCTGCTGTCTCGCAGGGGCGCGACCAGCTGCTGCTTGATCGGGCCTATGGGGCCACTAGCTTAGACGCCCTGGTCGGCCCGCTGCACCGCTTGATGAGGACGACGCTGCTCTTCTTCTCGGCGAGCTGCTGCGTGTGCTGGACTTTGTCGGCTGCCAGTGCCTCCACTAGGAGATCGCGAGCAGCATCGTTCAGGGCGGGAGGAGCAGCCAGTTGCCTCTTGTCGGGGCCCCTGGTCCAGCGGCCCCTCGGCTTCCCGGGGCTCCGTGAGGTCTCCCGCGTCCTTGGCTGGCCCTGGACGGCACGCAGTGCTGGCACCAGTCCCAGTGCTGGAGGGTCTCTGCGCGCCCGCAGCAACTGCAACGCCACGTGCTGGACCGTTCGGCGCCCCGCCAGGCCCACGGCTGCTGTCGCCACGGCGTTCGGTCCGCCGACGGATTGGTCTCCGAGGCTCCTGGCCAGGGCGCCATGGACTGCTGTCCGCGCTCAAGTGAGAACTAGCGTTCGCCTGGGTAGACCAGCGCGCGGCTCTGGTCAGGGCGAGCAGACCGAAGGATGAAAGCTGCCGCGGGTCACCGGTATCCACTTGTCCCATTGTGGAACACGTAGTCTTGATTTAGAGTGGCTTTAGCCCAAATGGCTTCTGCGGAAGAGGAGGAGGAGGGAGAGGAGGAGAGAGGGGGAGGAGGAGGAGGAGGAGGAGGAGAAGGAGGAGGAGGAGGAGGAGGAGGAGGAGGAGGAGGAGGAGGAGGAGGAGGAGGAGGAGGAGGAGATGGAGGAGGAGGAGGAGGCGGTGGATACTGGCGGCTACCACAGCGTTAAGGGTGGCTGGTCCCTGACTATGGTGGAAGGCCAACCCACCGACGGCCAACAGGAACCCGTGTCGATGAAAAATAGGACATTTGTTGTTGAAGCATGTTATAGACAACGGCATCGACAGGCGCAGTGTGGATCAGCAATGTGGAAAAGAGGAGGAGGAGGAGGAGGAGGAGGAGGAGGAGGAGGAGGAGGAGGAGGAGGAGGAGGAGGTCTTAACCGACTTTCGCGTCTGTCAAACCACGCGCTGCCGCTTGGTGCCCAAGTGCCCCGGCAGGACACCGTAATGCGCCATGTATGACTTCCACGCCATATTCGTCTCATTGCCAGTCGCGTTTGTCTTCGCATGCTGGATGGCCTGACTCCTGGTGGGGCAGATTTGAAGTCAACCAGTGGCTTCATGAACGCCCGTTGAGGTAACGCGATTGTTGAGTTGAAGGCGGATTGAGGAGGAGCGTAAAGTCCTTTGGGGGGCCGGCACAAGCATCTCGTGTAAGAGATCACACAATATGGCAGCAGGCTTTGCTTGCTGCTGGCACAGAACGCGCAGCAAGAGGCAGGGCGGGGGCGAGGAGGACAACGACGTGCGATATATAATGCACTGCAGCAGTCAACCACATGCCTGTGAGGCCTCGTTCGAAGCTCCGTTGAAAGCCACTCTTCGTCGCCACCTTGCAAGACAGTCTAGTCTTTCGGGCGCGACTGAGCGGTCATGGTTTAGGCCTAAGCGCTGATGGTCAAGTTTTGCAAAACTGATGTTGCGCCCGTGAAGAAAGTGTAATGCCTTTCGCAAGAGCTGCCCGTGTGGCCACAGTGTAGTTTCGCTGGCGATATACACTACGCAGAGCCATCTCTGACAAGGCAGCTGGGACATGTGTTTGTTGGGCTCTGGCACAGGATCGACCATTCGGTGGCATCATTATAGTGTGAGTATGATCAATATCGAAGACGCCTGCGGCGAATCACCGCGCCTGCGGCATTTCGGAAACGTCGATGCGGCCAAACGTTGGGCCAACATCTGGCCAAGCTATTGGACTATGTGCCCTCCTAGCCGTTATGGGACTCTTGTGGGCCTCTGAGGTGCTCTTGGGGAGACCTCTTAAGGACCGGTCGGGCGCCTCGGGGGGGCCTACTGGAAGCTTCTTTCGGGGGAGCGTAAGACCCAGGTTTGCCAGGACTCGGGTTCGCCATCGTTTTTTGACGACCGCGCTTCGGATTTTGACAAGGAGGAGTTTCGTGGGATGTCTGCAACGGGAGGCCTCGTCAAAATGCAGGCTCGGCCTCGTCATTTTTTTGACGATCTCGTCGGGGATTTCCGAGTCCCCTGTACCCAGGTCTTACGTCCTTGGCACAATCTGGCATGTGGGGCCAGTTCGTATTCCTCCCCCCGGGCCGAAAGCATGGAGCAGCATGTTGTTTTTTCCTCTGGCTGTGGAGCTCGGGGGACGTCATGTGCGGGCCGGCCAGGGGGCGCCGAAGAGGGCCCCGGAAACCCCGGCTCGGGCCCCTCGAATGATTCGGGTGCGGAAAAGAGGGGGGTGATGATTAGGGGGGGTGGATTTCATGGCGCGGGCCATGATTTTTCCTCAGATTTCATGGCGCCTCTTCTTATTTTATTACGTCCCAGGCCCCCCCGCTGGGCCGCGCACATGCCGCCGGTCATGATTTGCACCCCCCCCTCTTGGACACCCCCCTCTTGGCCGCTCCCGAATGATACTTACGAGTGCAGAGAGCTCGAACTGACTTGAAGACATTATGGGCCCTTCGTGCCTTCGGGCACGGTGGCGGATCTGCGCGCCAGGTTCATCGAGTGTCAACACAGATCCTTCGTTCCGCTCTCGCAGAGGATGCCTGGTGAGCGTGCAACTCAGACGTGCACTCGCTCGATTCGTTGCAAGCCGTGTTCTTCAGGCTGTAAGCTGCCGAGGCTATCGTGCAGCTCAAGTTCAGCATGCAGTCTACCCAGGTTTTCGCCAGACACATGATCGTTCCTATACCGCTCAAGCAAGACTTGACTACTGATGGGATGCGGCATTGCCACGGCTTTGCTGCAAACTTATGCCCAAACGCAATTGCCCGACCGCACCCCATGAAGTGGGTATACAGCAGAGGAGATACGACCGCAAATCTTTCCTTGTGAGTGACCCCGCGCGTGATGTCTACGTGCTCGCGGCCGCGCGCGAGCTCGTTCCACTACTCTGCACCAAGGTTTGCGCAGTGCGTACTCCCAGTCGTTGGGGGTGGACGGATTTTCAAGGTAGACTGGTTCGGAAGTTGTGCTGCAACAAGCCCATGCGAAAGTGCCACGCTTCACTGTTTGTTCGCGGGGTCGGAGGGAGGGGGGCGGGGCGGGGCCGGAGACGGAGCGACGGAGAGAAAACTAAAATGGAAGGGATAGTGAGGGATGGAGATGCGGACGGCCATATTGGGAGCGAGTGAATGAGAAGCTTATGGTCAGAGGGGGTAAGACAGCGATGGGAAGGTGGATGCGGTACGAGAAGACGATATGGATACGAGAAGACGATCAGTGGGCAGACGGGATGAAGCCAGGCATGGAACATCAGAAGGCTACGCAGATGTGTGTATATATGTATATATGTATGCAGAGAGAGAGAGAGACAGAAATAATGAGAGAGATATATATCGAATGAGAGAGAGAGAGAGAGAGAGAGAGACACCCACACGGCCAATGCTTTTTGTTCAAAGCGTGCGCCCCCGAGCTCTCGATCCCTTCCTGGGCACCCGTGCTTCGCCCAGGTCGTTCTTTGATGGCCCGCGGGCTAGAAACGCTCCCCGAACGCCGAACATGTTGAACACCATGTCGTGATGTTCTCAGGACGTTGGACACCTGGGCAGAGACGTGGTCCGGCACTCTCCAGCACATGGCCTTACGAGTGTGCGGCGGAGGAGATGGGGAGCTCATGGATAGGGACTGGGCCCGCCAATGCGCATTCCGACCCGGCCTCACTCCGTCCTGCCCCCCCTGCAGCCTCCGCGGCCTCGGCACCAGATCTGTCTGCGGTCTGGCGTCCACCGGGGCCAGGCGTGTCGGCCAGAGTCGGGAGCCTTGGGACGGGGGTCAGCGCAAACGGGGGCCAGCCAGGGCGCCAGCGGGACCCTGACCCAGGTTGGCGCGCAGGATCCTGCAGGATCTTGCAGGACCCCCCGTGCGCCACGTAGCTTGCATCACATCCATTTCGCCACGCATAGCTTCCACCACGTAGCTCGCACCACACACGTTGCAACACATAGTGTGTACCACATACGTTGACCACATGTGCTGCCCCACGCAGGATGCAAGACACATACCGACTGGGATTCGCGCTGGCTAGCATCTACATATACCCATCGGTGCATACACATGTACACACATATGTGTATATATATACACACATACATAATATATTACGTTTGCAGACACATGCGTCAATGCATCAGTAGAACAAATCGGCCGCGCCCGCCATCAGCTCAGACTTTGGCGTCGTGCCAAAAAGAGGACGCCCGATCTCGCAGAGTCTTTGGGGCCTCGGGGGGCCCGTCCTGGGCCCCTGGGGGCCTCAAAGACTCACGGCGCGAAGCTCACACAAGATGGAGCCATGAGATCCAGAGCCCCACGCATTAGACCAAACATCAAGGTGCCGCAGGGCTGGCGTGATTTAGGAAACAAGCCAGCACGCAATGAGGAAGAGGGAGGGGGGGGCGAGGGAGGACGACGAGGAGGAAGAGGAGGAGGAGGAAGAACAGGAGGAGGATGATCAGAGGAGGACTATATACCGATTCCGCTACTCAGCCCGCGTCACCACAGATCGCATCTTTGGAGAGGTCCTCGGCGTAGTGGTATCGGTACGTCTTGTTCTCCAAGAGGCGGATGAGGACGACGAGCAAGCGGAAGACAGCGACTTTCCCTTGAAGTTTTTGGGAGCTGTTTGTGTCGGTGGAAGAGACACGTCAGGATGTCGGAGGTCTGGGAAGAAGCCTCCCCCCATTTCGTTCTGGTCCACCCTTCTTTTCAGTAGCGTCACCCGCTTCGTTTCTGACCGCCCCCGCGCATTCTCGAGGCTGCACGCGCCAGGCGAGCCCATATGCTTCTCAGGATTGTGCCAGGAAGTCGGGCCTTGCCTCTTATTGGTCGGCCTTCTATTGGTCTCAGTCATCAGTGTAGTGCACGCCGATTTCTGGGCTACCGGACCGTCTGGTCGTTTGGGTCTGCGAGGATCAGAACACGGCCGCTTAGGATGCAACTCCTGGGAGGTTGATTTTAGCATCGGCGCTGGTATATTCGTGGTCGGAAGCCAGCCTAATTTGGCCTATTCCCGTTCTGTCCTGCTTACTCCCGCCTCATCTGGCTTCATCTGGCTCAACCTTGTGCCGAATCCGGCCCAATCCGGCTTAATGGCGCCTTCATTCGCAGGCGGTGTTTCTCCCTCAATCCCCGAGTTCCGCCCGAAAAGTTTGTTCGAAAACCCCACGGAGCTTGCCATAGGAGTCGACATGTCTTCTGTTGAATCCTGCCCTATCTGGCTTAATGGCGCCTTCATTGCGCTGAGTCGCTTGTCATCGTTCTTGCGAAGACCTCCCTGGAGCTTCTTTCCGAGGGCGGGCGCGCGGCCTGGCTGCGCGGTTGGGCGGGCGGGCCCTTCCACGGTCACGCGTGCCCCGAGCACCTGCCGGACGGGGCTACAGTGGGTCCGTGCGGCGTTGGCGCGCCGGCGACGCCGGCGAAGGCTTGCGAGATCGGATTCCGCGAGGCGGAAGCACCGATGGACACGGCAGCGCCACTGGACCCGACGGAATTCAACCTTGAACGATCGGGGCCGCGATCGATTCAGGGTTGAACGGTCGACGCGGTGGCAAGATCCTTTGCGCGTGCCGACGCCGACGAGCCTACCGTGGGACGAGGATAAATCCCTAGCGGAGCGTTCCAGGCGTTCCAGAGCCGCCAGATCTCAGAGGTTCTCGACTTACCCCTACCCGATTCTACCCTTGTCCGCCAGGAGGGGAAAAACACACAGACACAAGTAATCGTCGAGCCCCAGCAACAGATGGGAAAGCATGGCAAGTGGGGGGGGCAGACCCAAACCCATAAGGCATGGAAAAATATGGGGACTCCTGGGAGGTGTGTGTGTGTATTTCTCTGTGTGCTCCTGGGCCCCTTCAGTCCTGGCCTCGGCTCGCCACGCACTCGTGGGCGGCCTCTGGGGGAGGAGGAGGGGGAGGAGGAGGAGGAGGAGGAGGAGGAGGAGGAGGAGGAGGTGGGAGGAGGAGGGGGAGGAGGAGGAGGAGGTGGGAGGAGGAGGAGGAGGAGGAGGAGGAGGAGGAGGAGGAGGAGGTGGGGCAGCGCGGACCGCGGGCGAGCCGAGCCTGCGCCCAGCGCGCCCTCGCCCGCAGGTGCCTCGAGCTCGACAGCCCTCGCCCCGGCCCGCCTGCGGCGCCGCGGGTCGGCCCTGGCTGCCCGTTGGCTCGCCGATCCTCCTCCTCCTCCTCTCCTCCTCCTCCTCCTCCTCCTCCTCCTTCTCAACCTCCTCCTTCTCAACCTCCTCCGCCTCCTCCTCCTCCTCCGCCTCCTCGTCCTCCTCCTCCTTCTCAACCTCCTCCGCCCCCTCCTCCGCCTCCTCCACCTCCTACACACGGGTGTCATCACTAATCGATGCCCTAACTGTTTGAGTTACTTCCGAGATGTACACAACGCTCGCAAACATCTTAAGCATGCTTACGGACATGGTCGATGTGCTCTTGGCCGTGCTCACTTGTCTTGGGAACCAGATAAACGTGAGGAGCGGACATGTTCAATCTGCTCCGTAGTCTTTGACTCGAGTCTCCAGTTGCAGCGACACGTTCGTGACTCGCACCTCCCTCGGCCGCTACCGAGTCTACACCATGCCTGCTCTCCTGAAGGCGGGCACGCAGGGAGGATCTGGAAACCGAGACGGCAACCCGAAGGACTCCAAGAAGACGAATACGACGCATAAGAATATGCAAAACAAACATCGGAGGCCCTGAATTAAGTCCGCCAACGACCCGACAAACAAGGTGTTGTGCCTCATGATGAAGCTACTCTTGAGTCTCGCCCAGACAGCGAAACCTAGCAGGGGTGCTTCTCGACACGTTCGTCGTTTCCGCGGACCACGCCCTCGTCACCAACATGAGCCAGCAGACCTCTGCCTACGCCGAGCAGGTAAAGGCCGCGGGACAATATCATACTCTGGACACCCTAGACATATGGGCCGCGGGAGGTGTGATGAAAGCTCGAGTTGGATTCGGAGACGCAGTAGGAGCCAGGACGGCAAACGAGCTCGGCACGGCGTTCGGGAAGTACGGAGACTACTCAGTGCCACGGGAGTGCGAGCTCGTGCCGTTCTGCCGCCAGGACAGAATGTACCAGAAGGACTCCCGCTGCGCTCCTCCTGATCCGACGACGGGCGACGGCGACGGCGGCGGCGGCGACGGAGGCGACCACGAAGGCCGACCCCTGGCCGACCCCCCTGGCTGAGGTGTGCGCCCTGGGTGCCGGGCCCCAGCCTCCGCTGGTTTGGCGGCCAGGGCGGCCGCCGGGAGGGTGCCGCGGGAAGGTCACGATGGCCTTCAGAGACCCCATCTTTCGGAAGATGACAGTGGAGGCCATGATGCAGATCGAGGGGGTCAATAGGAAGCTCGGCAGGGCCCCCGCCTCGTTCCTGGAACGCGAGTTGCAGACCTTCCTGGAGACGCTTCCGAGCTGAGCGGGGCCCTGGCATATTCGGAGATCGAATGCCTAGATGCGAAGCCTTTCGCGAATGAGGGACGAGAGGGATTTCTGAGACATGTCGTGGGCCATTCTGAGGCCCCTGGTAGCATGCCCAGTCAGACCCCGCCCTCCTCGAGACCTCTGGCCTCCCCTCCCGTCATCTTGCACCCTGCCGGATCCCCGACGTGTGCGAACCAGCCTGCCCCCGCTCCGAGACCTCCGACCTCCGCCTTCCTGACCGACGCACACATAGCCACGGAACGTTTAGTTTGGCGTGGGATTTTCCCAAGGTCCACCCAGTGCGAAAATATGTTTACGAGTAGACGTGTTCTCCGAATGGTCCAAGAGATCGCGGACAAGACCTAGTTTCAAGCTCCTTGTGGCTACTTCATGCGTCAGTGGCTGCAGGGGCCAGGCTGGACCCACCTCGAGGCCCTAGCTGCGTCCTGTGCGTAGGACATGGTCTGTGTGCGAATCTCCTCCTCCTCCTCCTCCTCCTCCTCGGTGCCCCTCGGCTTCGCACGGCGCACCATGGCAAGTTCACGTCGCGTCGACCAGCGGCGACCCCGCCGCGGGTGTTCAACGTCGAGCGCCGCTGGCAACCGTAGCCGGTCGATGTGGAACGATCTGAAGTTTCGGGCGCGGCCGATCGTTCAAGGTTGAACAATTCCCGCGGTGTCAGAAACCAAGGCCGAAGTCGGCACGGCACGAACCTGCCGTGTTCCGAGACATGCTCGCGTCGCGAAAAAGTCAGGATGGGGAGGAGGTTTTGCGCCGTTGTCGGCCTCTGGGGGCTCACCGCGCCCCAGTCCCGGGGAGAGGGTCGAGGTTTGGGGTACTGCCCACGGATGCCTGGGTTTGACGATCGCAAGTTTGTGATGTGGCGGGTTGGAGGGGCTCGCCAGGTGCAGCGCACGTCAAGCGAGGAGTCGTTTTGGGGAGTCGAACGGGGTCGCGGTTACGACGCGCGCCAAGGCCTGTTGGCCAGGAGCTGGGAGACGTAGTCTCTCGGGAGTCCTTCGAAGGCCCCGAGGCTTGCGAGCCCCTCTCCATGGAACGTCTGTCTTGGGGTACGTCTGGTCTCCCCCAGATCTGGCAACACTCGTTCTGAAAGCTCGCTCGGTGAGCTCCTGGCGGCCACGCCGCCTCGTCGGTCTGGCCTGAGCATAGCAGGCCTTTGCCTCCCGTCACCCTCTTCCTCCCTCTCATGCCCCCTTCTGTGCCCCCCACGTTCCATTCTTGTCTTCTCCCGTGCGGCCCCATCGAGGCTCAGCCGAGGCGCTGAGCCAGGGACCGCGTGGGGTTCATAAAGTGCTTCTGGCTCTTGAGCCTTTGCAGAGCTTTTCCCAGCCCTCTTGCGTTGGGTTATCGGCTTGAACAGGGCAGTGCGGCCGTGACCCCGTCCTCCTCTTCCCGCCTCCCTCCTCCTCTTTTCCCTGTTCCTCCCCTCCCTTCCCTTCTACCTGGCGTGTACCTGCCGCCCAGCTTGCCTCTTACCTCGCTGTCCTCCCTGGGGGTCCGCGGACTGCAAAACTGTCGCCGCTTTCGTGGGCTGCTGGGGGGTCCAGCGGAGCGGCGTCCTTTCCAGGTGAGATGGGACCTCGCCGTCGCTGGGGGCTGCGAACTGCAAAACTGTCGCCACCAATATGCAGCCAGGACACGGGTGAGAGCACGGCCATGTGCACCTTAGTGTGCTTTGTACCAGGGGTCCTGGTTGTCCGGACCAAGCATGTAGCCAGCATGGAGGCGAGAGCACGATTCCATAATTTTGGGTGTGGAAGTTCCAATGCCAGACAGGGCGGTGTAGGGCTCCCCGTCCCCCCTTGTGGGGTTCTCTTGGGGTCCTTTACTTTTTACAGGGCCCTTTTTAGCGACACGCTATTCGCGGAGATAAACAGGCCCTTCAGAAAAAGAGGGGGACTCGGGGATCCAGCCTCGGGGGGCTATTCGAACGCACCCCAGTCGAGGATGCACGCCCCCCATCGTGCATCCCGTCGAGTTGCGCTCTGTTCGTTATGGAAACTCCCCACACACAGTCGGGGACAGGGGCCTCCTTCTTCTCTTCCTCCGCCTCCTTCTCCTCCTCGTCCCCCTCCTCCTCCTCCTCTTCCTCCTCCTCCTCCTCCTCCTCCTCCTCCTCCTCCTCCCCCTCCCTCCTCCTCCTCCCTCCTACTCCTCCTCCTCCTCCTCCTCCTCCTCCTCCTCCTCCTCCTCCTCCTCCTCCTCCTCCTCCTCCTCCTCCCCCTCCTAGTTGCCAGAGGTCCCGACCCCTTCCCCCGGGGGCCGATCTTCCCTCCTGGGTCGTTCTCTGACAGTCCCTCCGCCGCAAACATATCTACGGCAGGTTCGCGCCGTGTCGACCGGCGGCGACCCCGCCGCTCGCATTCCACGTTGAACGCCGCCGGCAACCCAGAATCAGTCGATGCTGAACGATCGGTCGTTTTGGAAGCGGCCGATCGTTCAAGGTTGAACGATCCCCGCGGTGTCAGAAACCAACGCCCGGGTCGACACGACACGAACTTGCCGTCCACAGACGCCCTCCAATGGATTGCTCCTGGGCCTCGGGGCAGGCTGGCGGTGTAGAAATCACCACTGCGAGCCAGCGACTCTCTACACCGCCGCCCTCCCTGAAGTCGGTTATAGCCAGGACCCCAGGTAAGGAGACCTGGTAAGTAGTAGGGCCCTGGAGCCCCTAAATTGGCCAGAGTCACTAAACCAGGTCTGCCGTAGCTGGTGTTTTTTCGGGTGACGGCAGTTCCGGTTAGTGGCACGGGGCGGGGGGGGGGGGCGTCCCCCAGTACGCACCACTAAGCCAGGCCCCACTGAACCCAGCTCTGCCAACGCCCGATGAAGGCACATGCAGAATTCGTCGGAGGGTCTCTCTGTGTACATGTTCGCGGCTTGGTCCCAGGGCCCGGTGAAAGCCCCCTCGGCGGCCGCAGATTGCCAGTCATGTTCCACGACTCGTGGAGGCATACATTTCGTACCATGGCTCGGGTCTCCGGCGGCCGTTCGGGTCGATGCGGGCACCCCAGGAGCGCTCTCGGCGAGGCGCGGCTGCGGCAGAGCATCCCGAGTCTGGAAAGCTTGCAGAGGAAAGTGTCCCGAACCCCCGACGGTCGTCCTTTCGCGGACGAGATGAAGCGGTATGATAAGTATATATATATACATATATATATATATATAGGTATATAGGTATATATGTATATATATATATTGCCCGCCATCGGGGACGCCTGCCACAGGGTGGCTGGACAGTCTACCCCGACGTGCCACCGCAGCGGTACAAACTTTCCAGCCGCCCTGGGACGGGCGCACCCGACGGCGAAACAGTTTAGTTTTGTACAGCTTTTCGTCCGTCAAGTCCTCCCCTTCCGATGTCGACGTTCGGCGTCTGCGTCGAACCTTGGCACGTGTGGCACTCGAGGATTTTTGCCACAACCTCGAGGTTCTTGCCCCGCTGAGCGCTTTGTGCCACCATGCTACGGATGCTAAACGTACACTCACAATCGTGGTGACGTGGCTCCGTGGCCGCCGCGGAGGAGCAGGAGGAGCCAGGAGGAGTAGAAACCTCGGAGCACTGGGGCTAGGGGCAAGTTTGTGTTGTTTCTTTTATTTGTTCTGTCATGCGACAGGGTCGAGGATCGCAGGAAGAGGAAGCTGAGGCGGATGAGGCGGCGGCGGAGGAGGAGGAGGAGGCTGAGGAGGAGGAGGAGGAGGCTGAGGAGGAGGAGGAGGAGGAGGAGGAGGCGGAGGCGGAGGAGGAGGAGGAGGAGGAGGAGGACGAGGAGGAGGAGGAGGAGGAGGAGGACGAGGAGGAGGAGGAGGAGGAGGAGGAGGAGGATGAGGATGAGGATGATGAGGAGGAGGAGAAGGAGGCGGAGGAGGAGGCGGAGGAGGAGGAGGAGGAGGAGGAGGACAAGGTAGGAGGAGGCGGAGGAGGAGGCGGAGGCGGCGGCGGAGGCGGCGGAGGAGGATCGGAGCCCCCGCCGAGCCCCCCCCGCCGCGCCGAGGCCCCGACGTGGCCGTTCGCGGGGGGCCCTCGCCGCCCGCCTTGGCGGCGCTGCTGGCGGCGCAGCCCCCGCGCGGCCGGCGGCGGCGCAGGCGCCCCGTCGGGGCCGTCGTCGTCGTCGTCGTCGTCGTCGTCGTCGTCGTCGTCGTCGTCGTCGTCGTCGTCGTCGTCGTGGTCCTCGCCGAGAGTCGTCTTCGCCGGGAGTCGTCGTCGCCGAGAGTCGTCGTCGCCGATGGTCGTCCTCGAGAGTCGTCGTAGTGAGCGTCGTCGCCGAGAGTCGTGGTCGCCGAGGGTCGTGGTGGCCGAGAGTCGTCGCCGTCGCCGTCGCCGTCGCCGTCGCCGTTCTGGTCGTCGTAGCGGTTGTTGTCGTTAGTGCCGAGGATTGTCGGCGGCTTCGCCGTCGTTGTCGTGGTTGCCGTCGGGAAGGGGGGTGAGGAGGAGAAGGGGGAGGAGGAGAAGGAGGAGGAGGAGGAGGCGAATGAGGATGAGGAGGAGGAGGAGGAGGTGTCGGATGAGGCGGAGGAGGAGGAGGAGGAGGAGGAGCATGATGATGATGAGGAGGAGGAGGAGGAGGAGTGCAGCGAGAAGGAGGACAAGGTAGAAGGATATTGAGCAGGGGGACGGTTATGAGGATGAGTGAGGAGGGAGACGAATAGGAAGAGTGCGGAGGAGGATGAGGAGGAGAAGGAGGGCGAGGAGCATGAGGAGTGCGGCGGAGGATGGAAAGAGACGATTCGGACTGTGACGAGGAGGGCAACGACGAGTGATGCTAGTGGTGGTGCTGCTGTTGCTGATGCTGATGTTCTTGCTGTTGCTGCTGCTGCTTCTGCTCCTGCTGCTGCTGGTGCTGCTGATGATGATGATGATGAGGCTGATGCTGATGACGATGATGATGCCGATGGCGATGGTGATGATGGTGATGATGCTGATCATGTTGCTGATGACAATGCGTATGTTGATGCTGTTGATGCTGCTGTTGATGATGGCACTGATGAGGATGACTACGACGATGCTGAAGATGATGCTGCTACGGCTGATGATGCTGATGATGATGCCGATGCTTGGTTTGATGGTCATGACGAGGATGCTGATTCGGATGCGGATGATAAGGGTAATGATGCTGCTGATGATGACGATGCTGCTGATGCTGATGTTGCTGCTGGTGGCGATGATGCTGCTGATAATGATGGTGATGATGATGCTGCTGATGCTGCTGACGCTGACGATGCTGAAGACGCTGATAATGCTGTTGACGATGCGGATGGGGAGGAGCTCCCTCCTCATAGGCCCCGACAAGGGTTCATTGCCACTGAAGGAAGTGTCCCGTTGGGAGACTAACGCGTGA
>CAUYUJ010019465.1:145727-175727 GCA_963575745.1 Prorocentrum cordatum
CGGCAGCATGCGAAGGCGATCCGCAGGCAGCCGCGGCAGCTGCCGCCTCCCCCGGCCAGGACGCAGCCCCTGGGCAGCCACCTGGGGACGGTGCTGCTGCTGCTGGTGCTAGCCTTGCTGAGCCACCCAGCCTGCGCGGCCCAGATGGCCCAGCCAAGCTGGAGCAGCTCGGGCGAGAGCTGGCCCAAGCCACACCCGTCCCAGCGGACGTCACTGCGTGAGCCTCCCACGTGGTGCCCAGGAGGTGAGCCAGGGGCCAGGCCCAGCGCGCCACGGCTGGCCCGCATGGGCAGGCGCGAGCAGGGCATCCTGGCCACCCGCAGGCGGCGCAGGGCGAGGCGGTGGTGCCTCGCACCGCGCCTGGGAGCCTCCCCTCAGGACAGCCGCCATTGGAACTCGGTCTCCTACATCTTCCACCAGCGGGGCTCCCTGGAGTACACCGACATGCTGGACGACCTGGCGGCAGCCCCAGGCAGCGGCGCGCGCACCGCAGAGAGGGGGAGTTTCGCTCAGGAGTTGTGCGACGATGCTTGGAGTCGTCCGTGGAGCATCGTCTACAGGCGACTTCTACGGCAGAGCGTGGATGACTGGCAGGCAGCTGAGGAGGCCGCCAACGAGAAGGAGGCCAACCACAGCATGGTCTGGGACGCCAACCTACAGTGCTGGAGCCTCCTTACCGCCCAGGCCCCCCAGTTCGCCAAGGGCCCACTGTCCCCAGACGACGGTGGGCCACCAGCTCAGGCAGCAGTTCCACCTGAAAGCGCCCAACGTTTCTCAGGCGATGGTTTCCCAGACGGCCCTGGCGAGGCCCCGCCGCCTGCCCAGGGTCGGCGTGCCTCAGACGACGGTGGCGTGTCAGGCTGTGGTCTCCAGCCCCCCCCAGTCATCGCCCCTGGCGCTCGGCCCGGAGGTTCCCATCGGCAGTCCGTGACGCTGGAGGCCCAGGAGCCCGGCCCCGGCCACGACCCTGCTGGAGGTTTGTGCGGTGCTCTCCCTGGTGATTACCATCGTATCTCAGCTGGTGGTCTCTCTCGCACGGGGGCCCAGCGGATTTCAGCGGCTCCCTCTGGCAGGCGTTCATTTGGAGGTGCTCGCACCGCAGAGGGTTTGTTCTCAGGCAGGGCGACGCAGTCTACTACAGAGGGGGGTCTCTCTGGCCCTGCCCAACCTGGAGGAGGCTGCCTGGATGTTGACGGGCAGAGCGAGGCGAACTTGACGGCCATCAGCGAGGACAGCGGTGGCAGGCCATACCAGCCACCAGCAGCAGGGGCACGGAAGGGTTCCCGACGGCGGCGCAGCAACAGGCCCTTCACCTTCCACAGCCTCAACGCCAGCCTCAGTTGGGGTAACGGCGTGGCGTGCCTCCAGGGCGCGGCAGACCAGCAGAGGTCCGAGGGCAGGTTTCTGTTCAAGGCTTTCCAGGATCACGGCAAGCGACACTTGTGGGCCGAGGAGAGCGCGAGGGTGCACCAGCTGGGATGGAGGGCCCTGCCAGTTCCAGCCGCCCACGGACCGAGCGGGCGCGACTCGGTGGGCGTCTTGCATGCTGTGCCTGCATGTGTCAGCGTCACTCTTGCGCCCGAGCAGCGACACTGGGGCATCTCTCCCCCAGGAGGTGCGGGCAGGCTTTGGGTGGCCACGATCGAAGCCAAACACAGTGGCGAGCTCTTGCTCTATAGTGCTTACTGCGTTACTGGTCAGAGGTTTTCGCCTGTGGGCAACGTGGCTAGTTTGGCCGGTTTCGTCGTGTGGGTGGTCAAGCTCCAGCTACCTTTGATCGGCGTCGCGGTTTGGGAGAACCTCCCTGGGCATCTGGAGCGCTCAACGTGGCCGTCGCGTGTGCCCCTTCTGCTCGCCTGCATCATTGGAAAGCTTTGCGGCGGTGGGCGGCCCATCGTGTGGCCTTGCCCAGGCAGAGTCTGGGAGGCCTGGCAGCTCCCCTCCATGAGACGGTGAGGGGCAGCACGCCCCGCGGGTTACGACTACACGGCAGCTGGGCCATCGTCAGAGAAAGCGCTGTGGAAGGCGCTCCTGGACGAGGAGCTGGTCCTTGGCACGGGCACCCGTGCCGCTACTATGCTGGCCGATTTGGCCAAGTGCGACGATTTTTTCCTCCGCCGCGAGGGGGGGGGCTACAGGGCGCCGACGTCCACCTCGATATGCTGCAAGTGGGTCCCAAGTCGGTGGAGGTGGCGCTCCTCTACGCAGCCCGTAGCCGAGCCCCAGCTAAGTGGGCAGCGGCCAAGCCAGATCGAGTTGCGCTCCTTCCTGCGCCCTGGCTGCCGCCCGCGCGGCAGCGGATCAAGAGGCGCAAGCAGGGCGGCTGGTTGCAGCACCACGCGGACGCGGTCAACCAAGCGGTGCTCGGCGGATCCCCCTAGCAGGAGCCCCCTTTCAAGTCGGGCCAGGCGGACGCGCCCTACTGCCAGCTCGGCGTCGACTACAACGACTTCGGCACCATGCAGCTCTACTACTGGCAGTGCGGCCGCAGCACGACGTCCGCCTCAGTGCGGGACCAGCTCACAGCGTACAACGCGGTTCCCACTTTTCGAGATGTCTGTCTCATGCTTCAGCAGCAGAGCGCCTCCATCCGCAACTTGCGCGATCGTCTGAGGCACTGCGTGTTGCTGGAAGGTATCGAGGAGCTGCAGAATCTCTTTGAAATCTTCACCTCCCGCGAGAGGCAGCACGGGGATGTGCGGGAGCTCTCAGCTTGGCATCTGTGGTGCAGTCACCATGCCTCCTACCTGGAACGGCAGATCGGCGTGGAGCGGCGCCAGTCCCTCAAGCAGCGTTTGGAGGGCGACTTACCTGGTTCGCAAGGGCTCATTCACAGGAGGCACAGTCACTTCGCATACGTTCGGGTTAAAGGAAGGGCGGACCTCAGCGCGCCGCCAGAGGGGGTCGTGTCGCAGCTCAAGCAGGAGCTCAAGGCCACCAAGCGCATGCTGGAGTACTGTGATCCTCTCAGGGCCCTCCTCGGCGAGGCCAAGCGGGCCGTGCCTCGCCCTCGGCTGCAGCAGCAGAGCGCTTACGCGCCCCCGACAGCCCGCCCCGAGGCGGCGCCCAACCAGCCACGCGTCCTGGAGGCTTGTCGGGGATACCACAAGTGCGTCAACGGTGGCAAGGTGGCGCGCACCCAGCTGTCGGCCGTTCAGCTGCAAGAAGGTCGTGGTCGACTCCAAGGGCTCCAGGCTAAGATCGTCAAGAGTGCCGTCAAGAGGGGAAGTGTGGCTGTCCCCCTGCTGGTGGCAGCTGGCGCCACTGGCCGCGCCGTGCGCCAGCGCCCAGACCACGAGGCCCACGACGAGGAGCTGCGCGTGACAGACCAGACCCCCCCGCAGGGGCCGCCTGCTCAGGTCCTTTGGGGGCCAGTGGCAGCAGCCAGGGCGGCCTTGAGCAGGATGAAGGCATTGCCAGACGGGCCTGGGTGCATGGGCGTGCCGCCCCCGAGCTCGTCCCAGAGCACCACGTGGGGTCGATCACAGACGACGCGGTGGTTTGGGCGTCTTTCTCAATGGACAGGTTCGACCTGGACGTCCACCTCAACGAGCGGGACTACTGCGCGTGGTGCTCCGAGTACCTGGAGGTGTTTGTGGGCGCCGCCGCCTGGGCCCCCGTCCGAGAGCACCTCCTCAGGAGCAACCCTGGGCGCACGCTGCGGCAGACCGTCGTCGACCTGTGCGCCACGCCCTGGACGTGGGCGGAGCCTGCTAGACAGGCACAGCTTGCCGGGATGAGGTCCGACTCGGACTCAACCAGCAGACAGAAACGACGGCCCTGCGGCATCATTTCGGCGCGTGGCACCTGTTCAGGGTGCGCTTCAGGAGCTTGCCGGGGGACCGCGCTCCACCCGCACCAGCTCCGCGGCATCAGTGGGTCTACGGGCCGCTCTCCTCGGGTTCCGACAATCAAGGTGGAGGTGTGGCGGTTCGGGCTCAGGAGCAAGCCCGCGGCTACGACAACGGCGAAGAGTTCGAGGCCCTCTGCGTGCACTGTGTCGTGCGGATCCGCAGTTCAGCACAGTTGGCCCACCCTGTTCGGTGTGTCGGCGTCGGTCGGGGGGACAAGGACGAGCTCGCCTGCTCCCTGGACCTGGGCGACGGTGCGGCTACGGCGGGGGCCTCTTCTCACGCCGTCCAGGTCGGCGTTGCGTTCGGGGTGTGCGCGTGTGTGGTTACTGCAGCTCGATCGCCAGGGCCATCGGCGGACCCTGCAGGCGGCTCGATCCCTGGGATTCTGGGATCGTGGACGCTGTGGCGTTTCCTCCGCATCAGGCGAGGCCAAGGCCCAAAGGCGGGCAAGGATCTGTGTTGAGGCCGTTGTGCTCGTTCAATGATCTGAATGGTCTCTCTGTTGTGCGTTTCGGCCCTCCTTGGCGCGGCGGCGTCCGTGGGCTGAGGGGCCTGGGCGGGGTGGCCGCTCGGGGCGCGCGGGCCTCTCTTCCCGCGTTGCGGGTGGCCTGGGCGCGGCGCATATTTTCTCGGCCCCCCTTGGCACCAGGCTGAGGGGCCTAGGGTGGGGCGCGGCCTCGGTGGGGCCACCGCGCTCGGCACCCTGGGGAGTTGGCGGGGGCGCGGCCCGCAACTCGGCCCTGTCAGGCTCGGAAGGCGGCTGAGGGTCGCTCGAGGGCCCAGCGCATGGGCCTGGAGAGGTGTCGACGCCCCAGGCTGCCGAGGCACCAAGGCACCAAAAACGCACACCCACACACATCCACACACACCCACACACACACACCCGCGCACACACACACACCCACACACATCCACACACACCCACACACCCACACACCCACACCCATTCACCCGCACACCCACACACCCACACACCCACACACCCACACACCCACGCACCCACACACCCACACACCCACACACCCACACACACACACGCACACGCACACACGGACACGCGCACACGCGCAGACGCGCACACGCGCACACGCGCACACACGCACACACGCACGCACGCACGCACGCACGCACACACGCACACGCACACGCAAACGCACACGCACACACACCACACAACACACACGCAACACACGCACAACACACACACATACACACACACATTCACACACACACACAACAACACACACAAGACACACGACACACACAACACACACAACACACACACCACACACAACACACACACACACACACACACACGCATGCATACCCGCACGCACGCACGCACGCGCACGCACGCACGCACGCATGCACGCACGCACGCACGCACGCACGCACACACCCACGCACACACACACACACACGCACTCACACACACGCGCTCACACACATAATCGCATAAACTTACACACGCATACGCGCGCACACACGCAACCACATACCGACACAACACACAAAACACACGACACACACACGCGCACACAACACACACAACAGACAACACACACAACACACACACAACACACACGACACACAACACACACACACACACACCACAACACACAACACACAACACACACAGCACACACACACATCACACACACACACCACAAACAACACACACAACACACACAACACATTCACACACACGCCACCGCGCCACCCACCCGCCCACTCCCACCTTGCACAATTCTCAGCTCGCAGAGCGCCACATAAGGCCCCATACCTTCAGACATGGCCCCCCACACTCTTCTCTCCCTTCCCTCCACGAATCCCTTCCATGTCCTTTTCTTTCTCCTCTCCCTTTTCGTGTGTTCCCTACCTAGGCTCTGCCTAGAAGAGTTCTTACTCTCTATCTTGAAGGGGCCGGGCAGTGTAAATCGCCCCGGGCGGTTCCCCCGGTCCCCTGGGAGCCAAGCGAAAGCAACAGCACAGGTAAAAGCAAACGCGCGGTTCCCCCAGTTGCGTTCCCTGGGTGCCAAGCAAAAGCAAAAGCAAAGGCAAAAGTGAAGGCAAAAGCGAAGGCAAAGCAAAAGCATAGCATAGCATAGCATAGCATATCGCAGCATTGCGTAGCGCAGCATATCATAGCATAGCCTCGCCTAGCCTAGCCTAGCCTAGCCCAGCATCGCATTGCGCAGCAAAGCATAGCATAGCATAGCATAGCATAGCATAGCAGAGCAGAGCAGAGCAGAGCATAGCATAGCATAGCGCAGCACAGCATCCACTGTTGTAGGTCTAGATGCAGATGTAGGTGTCGATGTAGATGTAGGTGTATATATAGATGTAGATGTAAAGAACTCCCCAGTGCCCCGCCCTCATCTCCGTGCCTGCTTGCTTTTGCTGCTGTCTCGGCGACTTGCTGCCTGCTTCTGCTGCTGCTTCACTTACGGCGTGGCGTCGGCGGTTCTGGCGCTACTACTACTACTACTACTACTACTACTACTACTACTACTACTACTACTACTACTACTACTACTACTACTACTACTACGACTACTACTACGACTACTACTACTACTACTACTACTACTACTACTACTACTACTACTACTACTACTACTACTACTACTACTACTACTACTACTACTACTACTACTACTACTACTACTACTACTACTACTACTACTACTACTACTACTACTACTACTACTACTACTACTACTACTACTACTACTACTACTACTACTACTACTACTACTACTACTACTACTACTACTACTACTACGCTACTGCTACAACTACGACGATGAGGAGAAGGAGGAGGACGGCGTTTACCGCTCCTACTAATGTTGCTTTCCGAGTGGCTCCAACTCCTAGGTAGGGTCGCACTGGGATAATTCTTCCTCCTCTTCCCCCCCTTGGAAAGGAGGGGGAGAGGAGCAATCACCAATCAGCACACCCTCCTCTCCCCATTCGAAGAACGAGGACCCCTGTCGTCCTGGAAACGAGCCAGCTCCCCCTCTCTGCACGTCCCCGTGTTCTCGTGGTGGTAATGCTGGTGCTCAAGACGTTGCCGATGATGATGACGATTGCGATGACGATGACCAGGCGATGATGGCGATAACGGCGACGACGATGATGGTGATGGTGGTGGTGGTGATGATGGTCATGGCGATGATGACGATGATGATGGTTGTTGTGATTGTAGCTATCCGTGTCGGTAATATGGGCGACGATGGCAATGATCATGACAATGACGATGGGGAGGGTGATGCGGACAGCAAGGAGGATAACGATGACGAGGGGTGGGCTCAGGAGGAGCAGGAGGACTCCGGCGTCCATCGTTCTCTCTCCCCCCTCCCTTCGCTTCCCCCTCCCGTCACCCTCCACCTCCCTCCCTCGTTTCTCTCCGCTCCCTCCCTCTTCCTTCGACGGCGCGGGCGGCGACGACGACGTCGACGACGACCACGAGGACGACGAAGACGTCGACGACGACCTCCGAGGCTGCCCTGCCCAGCCGGCGGGACGACGCGGACGGACGGCTTCCTGTAAGCGCTGCCGCGCGGGCCTCAAACAGAGCGCACGCGCGGGCGCGCACGCTTCGCCGGCAGGTGGGGTGCCCTCCCCTTGTCGAGAGTGTCGTCGTCGTTGTCGTCGTCGTCGTCGTCGTCGTCGTCGTCGTCGTCGTCGTAGTCGTCGTAGTCATCGCAGTCGTCGTGGTCGTCGCAGTCGTCGTCGTCGTTTGCGGCGTCTTTATCGTCTGTCGCCTTTGTCCTCCGTTGTCCGTCATCCGTCGTCCTCGTCGTCGCCGTCGTGTCGAAAGCTAATTCCCCAGTGCTTGCACTGAGGCTCTCTTACTTGTGCTCTACGGAACAGGGCCGTGTGGCCCGTCTGGCGGCTATGTGCTCGCCGTCGCCGCCCCGTCGCCGTCTCTTCGCTGACCGTCGCCGCCGTTGGATTCTCTTGTTAAAAATTAGGATTCCCCCCCTGCTTTATCGGCACACGTTTTTGTGTTGCAATTTACATATGATTCTGCCCCATCGTCCATTCTAAGCATGAGTTCATACCATCCCCGCCCAGCTGGGTTCGAACCCCCCCGCCATCCTCTGCAACAAGTACTATGCGCGCGCACTCGTTTATCATGAAACGGGACGAAGTGCGGGACGAAGTGCGCACGCGCGCGTCGTCGCGCGCGCATGCCGAAATCCTTCAAAAACCTTGGGTGTAGGAGGGATTCAACATCGAGTGTCCAAATATATATATATATATATATATATATATATATATATATATATATATACACACAAACACATTGTTTCGCAACACGGATTCAACAAAGACGTGCGCGCGCTCTTTTTTGTTAAAAGCAGTTCTTTAAAAACTAAAAGGTGTTTTTTTTCAACATGTTCAGAGCATGCTACCGAACGGGCTTTCGCGCACGCATGCCGAAATCGTCCGAACGCCCCTGCGCGCGTGCCGTCGCGAGAATCCCTTTGCACAACCTAGGACGAAGTGCAGGGCCCCACTGCGACCGACCTCAGCCGCCGCATGGGCTCCGAAGGGCACCCCCGGAGCGTGCCGCCCCCCGCCGGAGCCGTGCCATGGGCTGCGCCGCGGCCCGGCGCGCCGCGTGCGCCGCCCTGCAGCCGCACCCCCCGGCGCTGCGCCCGGCGGGCGAGCCCGGCGACGCGCTGGGGAGGACTGCTCCTCGGGAGCGTTGGGGCCAGGGGTCGGCTCTCGGAGGAGAGGTACCCATACTCCAGATTTCGTAATAAAAGGGAGGGGGTCTGGACCCTCCAAGACAAGCCATTTCAGACCCCCCCCCGTGGGAGAACCCTCCAAAACATCGTCCCCAGACCCCCCCAGGCCCTCCAAGATAGCCTGGAAGAGACCCCCCCCGAAATGAGACCCCCTCCCTTTTATTACGAAATCTGGAGTACCTCTACCCTCCGCCCGTTGTCCCCTTCTGGGGAATCCCGGGCTTTCCTCGTAGCCACCGCTGGATTCGCCTCGAAATCCCGGTCAGAACGCGCCCCGGGAGAGGTCCGGGGAGTAGCGGCATCGGTATACCTGGGCGAAGAGAACTACGCACATGCACCGATCCTGACAACGCACATCCTTGACCCAGGATCGGTGCATATACCTTCCTGGCCAAGGTAAGAGGGCGTGTGCACCGATCCTGGGCTCAGGATGGTCCTGGCCAGAATCGGTGTATGTGCATCGTTCTCTTGCCTCTTATCGGGAGCGTTGAGGCCAGGGGTCGGCTCGAAGACAAAACGGCATAAACATGAACTTTCGGCTCTCCGCGCGGATTTCTTGGATCTGCGCTGGGCCCCCCTGGTGGCGCCTCCAGCGCCGCCCCCTGGCGCGCCCCGCGCGCCAGGGAGGAGGGGGCTCGAGCCCAGATCCAAGAAATCCGCGCGTACCTCCAGCAGTTTACGTTTGTGCCGTTTTTTCTTCTTCTGTCCATGCAAACGGGGATCAGCCAGAGCGCCGCATCGTGCAGGATCCTGGAGAGCCAGGCGTGCATTGACCCAGGCTCGCGCGCAGGATCCTGCAAGACCTTGCGGGATCCTGCAGAGCCTGACTGACACGGGTTTGCATTGGCCTGGGTCACCAGAAGCCTGAAGTTCATTGGAAACGCTCTGATCTGGACGTCGCGATGAAATCGCGACGTCCAGGAGATTGTTCCCAGCCATCCTGCGGTGTTGGGTCCTCGTTCTGAAGAACCATCGCCCCGCGTCTCCTCCTTCCTCCGCCCGTTTTGGCACAACATACCCGCTTCGTGGCCTCATAGGGAGCTGCACCGAAGACCCCAGTGGGAAAGGGATGCATGCCGCAGCTTTGGCACTCCCGTCGCGCGTCTCGTGGCCCCAAAGGGAGCTCCGCCGAAGGCCTCAATGGGACCAGCTGCATGCCGCCGCCAACGCACATTGCCACACCCCTCACACGTTTCGCCGCCGCTGCCACTTGGCACACCCGTCACATGTTTCGTGGCCCCACGTCGATCTCCACCGAGCGCCCCAGTGACCGCGTCCGCATGCGTCCCCCGCCTATTTCGGCACACCCCACACGAGGATCGTGGCCGCAAAGGGCACTCCTGGCGACATGCGCCCCAGTCCGTCTTTCTGCTCGTCCCAATATTTCTTCTCGCTTGCCTTGCGGCACGCGCAGCTGCATATGATTGGGCCCTTTGCCAGGATATCTTTATCCTCCAGCCAGCGCGTAGTGGTCGTCACTCAGAACCCCCCCTTATCCTGGGCAGCGGTGAAGATCGTACTGGGGGGGGGGGGCTGGACCTCCCCACATGCTGGTGCTCGCACGTGCAGGATGGCGACTGCAACGCATCCCCCGACGTGCCCCACCCCGCCCAAGCGTTACCGTTACCTGGCCTCCCGCCGCGTTAGTGGAACTGACACAGCAGATAAGTTCCAGTTCCTTTCGGCTCTTTCAGCCTCCAGGGTCCGCTTCCCGGTCAAGAGGCCGTCCACTGGCAGTGCAGGGTGAACAGCCTGTCCCCAGGACGAGGTCGAGACCTCGGGGGGGCCCAGCGACGTCGGAGGAGCGTTGTCCCTATCCCTATGATTGGCATCATTTGATCTCGATGCGGATCTTAAGGATTCCCTCAATTTCTGAGGGCGCATCCCCAAGACTGTCATCACCTCTGGAAGTGTCAGTGTCAGTCTCAGGGATAGGGATAGGATCGAGGCTGGTTAGAGAGGGTCGTCTCGATAGGGGACAATACGCAGCAGCAGAAGCTTCTGCCGATTTTCTCTGCGCCGGGAGGGCCCTGGCACGGCGCCCTAGGCTTAAGTCGGGCCTGTCCTCTACATGGGGAATCTTCAAAAGTAGTGAACACATAGTCTGGGAACGATTTCTTCGACTATTTTTTCTGTTCGACTATTTTTGACTATTTCGGAATATGCTTTGACTATTTTTTATTCGTCGCCCGAAATCCCTTTTTTGGGGGGGACATGCCCGACCGAGGTCCAGACGTCCGGGGGCCCGCCCTGCGAGGCAAGCACAGCGTCGGGATTCCGAGACGCCCTGTTTGCTGGCAGCCGACGTGTCGGAGCCTTGGGGGCAAGCTTCTCGGAAGGGCCGCAGACCATCGCAGGCGGTTCCTCCTCCCACCTCCTCCTCCTCCTCGTCCTCCTCCTCCTCCTCCTCCTCCTCTTCCCCCTCTCCTCCCCTCCTCCTCCTCCTCCTCCTCCTCCTCGTCCTCCTCCTCCTCCTCCGTCCTCCTCCTCCTCCTCCTCCTCGTCCTCCTCTCCCCCCCTCCTCTCCTCCCCTCTCCTCCTCCTCCTCGCTTCGCTTCGCTCGCGGCTCAATGTCCTCGCGGGACGCAGCCGTCCGCGCGGGCGGGCCCGCGCGTGCGCCGAAGGCGCGCTGGGGGGACCACCTCCCCCTACACGGACCCCCGCCAGGATGCCCAGGGAAGGAGCCATCTAGGCTCCGCGAGGGGAGGGGCGGGGGCCAAAAAGGGCGAAAAAAGAAAGGCCCAGGAGAGGGCCCAGGAGATTCCCAGGAGTTTCAGGGAGGGGGAGGAGGGAGACGCTAAAGAGGAGAGGGTAGTGGCCACATGGGGGTGGCAAAGTGGAGAGGAGGGAGGGGGCTCATTAAAGGCCTGAGGAGTAAGGAAAGCCACCCCCATGATGACCTGCCCGCGGGCGGCGGCCCAGGTCAGGCCTGGACCGTGTCCTCTCCCCCCTCTCCATAGAGGGGGCGTTCACGATGTGGTTGGCGGTCTCCCTGATGTTGTGGTTGGAGGTCTCCATGATGTGGTTGGTGGTCCACAATGGAGTCGACGAAGTCGTCGAGTGAGTTGCCGTGCTCCTGGGAGAGGCCGTAGTGTATTGCATAGATGCTGCTGGTGACGTCTAGCGCGGTAGGTCTTCTCGTGGTAAGACTCTCCGTCGCATAGAGCATCATCTCAGTGTTCCAAAACAGGGACGGACCTGCTGGGGCTGCAGGTTGCGCCAGTAGTACTGGTACCTCGGCGACGTGAGCCGCGTGGAATGTGTGGATGGCGATGCGGGCATGGTGGTTCGCGATCAGTCGTCGTTCGGCTGCCTCGCCTCCAAGGCTTTCTCTGCCCCAGGGGTCCGTGGTTGTCCTTGAAGATGCTGCTTTTCTGTCGTGCTGGTCGCCGTCGCCTAGGTCGATCCACGTTCTTGGTGAGAGGTTGATCATCACTCCCGCGAAGTCGCCTTGTCGAATGTGCTGGTGGATCGAGTCGAGGGCGTCGTGCTGTGATGGGTGGTCGGCAGAGTAAAGATCGTCGAAGGTCATGATAACTCGTTCCATCACCATTCCCTTATAGCATAGTCGTTGGTCCGTGATGTCGAGCAGATCGTTAGGGTGTCTCTCTGTGTTGGTGAGGTAATAAATAGTTTTGTTTCTGGTCGGTGTTCGAGGGTGGTGGGCTGGTGGTGGTGGTGTGAGCTCTGGTACAGTCGGGAAGAATGGCGGTGGTGAAGGTGATAGGTCAAGGGATGGTAAGGGAGTGACGTCGGATGCATGGGCTGGGATATGGTGGTATAGTTCGGGGCGTCCTCTGCGTTTGTTCCTCCTCCTCCTCCTCGTCCTCCTCCTCCTCCTCCTCCTCCTCCTCCTCCTCGTCCTCCTCCTCCCTCCTCCCTCCTCCTCCCCCTCCTCCTCCTCGGTGCCCGAGCTCCGCCCGAAAAGAAGTCTGGCCGCGGAGCAAGCGGGCGCCCCGCGCGGGGGAGGTCTAATGCCGAGGTCCTCTCGCCCGAGGCGCCGCCCCGCGGGGGCGCCCCGTGGGCGCCCCCCCACGGGGCGCCCCCGCGGGCGGAGGAGGAGGAGGAGGAGGAGGAGGGGGGGAGGAGGAGGAGGAGGAGGAGGAGGAGGAGGAGGGAGGAGAGGAGGAGGGGGAGGAGGAGGGGAGGAGGAGGAGGAGGAGGAGGAGGCGTGCCGAGGCCTGCGCCCGGTGCCCTGCCTCGTGGGCGCCTCGGGGGCGCCCCGCGCCGGGGGGGGGGGGGGGCCTGCCGGGGATGCACCGCGCGAGGCAGTCACGGCGTCGGGAGTCCGAGGAGCCCCGCTTGCTCGTGGCCGCCGCGTCGGAGCCCTGGGGGCCAGCGCGCTTCTCGGGGGGAACTTGCGGCTCACATGGGTACGGAAAAAATGGGTACGATGCCCAACAGCAGTTCCTGTTCATTTTGGACAGGGCTCGCTGTCCACGCCGCCGCGGCCCGTGCCCATTCGAGGCAGAAGGCCGCCTGCCCAGCAGCGGCCGCTGTTGGTTTGGGACGACATTTGTTGTTGGGCATTGTACCCATTCTTTCTGTGCCCATCTCGGGCGTCCAAAGGGAGTCCGAGGAGCCCCGTTTGCTCGTGGCCGCCGCGTCGGAGCCCCTGGGGGCCAGCGCGCTTTTCGGGGGAAACTTCCGGCTCGACTTCGCCGGGGCTCGGGTTGCCGACGCTCCTTGACGGGGCGGTTCCTGGATGTTGGCGGAGGGGTGTTCGTGGGATGTCTGCAGCGGGAGCTCGCGCCGAGTTTCAGGCCAGGTCTCGTCCTTTTCCTGGTGGTCCCCTCAGGCCAGCCCGAGTCCCTCAGAACCCCAGTCTTACGGTTCCCCGATCCTTGGATTTTGGAAGTGTTGCAATCTCTCATTTTTGGGACCGCCGCGTTGGCCGTTCAGAACAGGGGGCGACCCCTGGGATATGCCCCCAGGTGGCTGTTCTGACGCACCCCTATCGAGGATGGACGCCCCCCCATAATATATATATATATATGTATATATATATATATATATATCCCAGGGTTGGGCCCGCTGCTTTCGGGGAAGTGTAAGACTCGAGTTCACAGGAACTCGGGTTGCCGTCGCTTTTTGACGGGCCGTTCCTGGATTTTAACGGACAGTTCTCGCGGGATGTCTGCAGCGCGAGCTCGCGTCAGATTTTAGACCGGGCTTCGCCTTTTTCTTGCTGGCCCCGTCATGCCAGCCCGAGTCCTCAGAACCTGAGTCTTGCGTCTTCCAGATTCTTGGAAGCGCTGCAATCTCTCTCATCCTTTGGACCGCCGCGCTGGGAGTCTCACCTCAGGGGCGGATTGTGAAGGCTTGACGGCCGGTGCCGCCAACCCTGAAAGACATCGACGACGACCAGGAGGGGGAGGAGGAGGAGAAGGAGGAGGAGGAGGAGGCGGAGATAAGGAGGCGGAGGAGGAGGAGGAGGAGAAGGAGGAGAAGGAGGAGGAGGAGGAGGAGGAGGAAATGGACCCCCCCCTGGGCCCCCCCCCCCTGCGCCGCGTTGGGAGTCTCACCTCGGGGGCGGATTTCTGGGGAGTGCGCCCCCATGGGGTGGTTCGGACGTACCCCCATCGAGCGAGGACGGACGCCCCCCCGCCTGTACATACCTCCTCCTCCTCCTCCTCCTCCTCCTCCTCCTCCTTCTCCTTCTCCTTCTTCTCCTCCTCCTCCTCCTCCTCCTCTTCCTCCTCCTCCTCCTTCTCCTCCTCCTCCTCCTCCTCCTCCTCCTCCTCCTCTCCTCCCCTCCTCCTCCGGGCCCACCATTTATTGTCCAGTCGAAAACCCCCAAGGTCGGGGACTGGGGTTGCCACCGGAACACCGCGATGGGAGTCTCCCATCGCGGAACGCCGCCATGGTTGCCACCGGAACGCCCTATCCCCCGTTGATCTCTCATCCTCCGGAACGCCGCGTTGGGAGTCTTGTCTCCGAAGCCCGCCGTCGTGCCGGGGCCCGCCGACACGTTTCGGGGGAGGACCAGCGTCGCACGGGAGCACCGGACGCCTGCGTCTTGTGTCCGTTCTGCAGGCCTGGGTATCTTGCCATCGGTGGCATGCCTTCGCCTCGGAGGAGGAGGAGAGGGTACCATACCGCTACCTTTTCCTCGCTTTCCCATTTTTGGGCCTGGTTGGAGGGCCTCGTCGCTACCGCAGGATTCGCCCCAAAATGCTGGTCAGAACGCACCCCAGGAGAGGTCCGGGGAGTAACGGTATCGGTACCTTTTGGTTTCTCCGCTACCCTCGCCGATCAACTATTCAGGCAGTTCGATGGGCGGCGGGCGTAGGTTTCGAAATTCGCCGAACACGTGGGAAAATCCGAACCACTACTCCCACCTCCCATTGATTCAGGATACTCGATGGCTGGTGGGGGTGGGGTTCGAATGTCGCCATCTAATCGGTAGCATGCCTTCACCTCCCACTAGTCCGTCTTCCTCCACTTCGGGGGAGAAAAACTGCATAAACATAATTTTTCGGAGCTCCGCTCGGATTTCTTGGATCGGCGTTTGAGCCCCCTGGCGGCACTTCCCGCACCGCCCCCTGGCGCGCTCCGCGCGTCAAGCAAAGGGGTCCAGTGCGGATCCAAGAAAACCTTGCGGACCTCCGAAAGTTAAATGTTTATTCGGTGTCACTCATTCAACCACTCCTTATTCGTCCCTTTGATTGTTCACACTTAGACTCACTCAGACTCGGTCGCCGTGACTCGCATGCTCACTCATGCTCATGCTCGCTCTCGCTACGGCCAACTCTCGTGCCCGGACTCACTCATCCTACGTATTCCCTCGTAACTCATGAGTCATCCAATCACAGTCAAACTCACTCATACTCATCTTCAGTCATTCCATGGAACTCACTCGCTCTCACTCATAACTGCTCGCATTCAGACTCACCCTCAATCAGTCGTGCGTGTGCATTCTGAATCCCATCCAGACTAACCCACTTTCAATCAGAGCTATTCGCACTCTCAGCATTCTACCTGTTTTTCGATTCTCATCCTGAGCGGTATCCAATCATGCTGTTCTGTACTCTCACATGCTGATGCACGCTGGGCGTTCCAGAAAGGGCTTCGCCTCCAGTGTGTCTCGCCTTCGGCGGACGCCAGCGGAGCTCCGGCGAAGGATAGAAGTAGAAGAAGCGGCGGCGGCTTCGACGGCGGAGTCCGGCGGGGGGGTGTCAAAAGGCGCCGGCTGTAGAAAGGACATGCCAAATTTTGGATCCAGGCCTTCTGGAGTCCACATGAGCACAAGATGGATCACAATCATCGCGCTCGTGCCTCCAACGGCGAAGGCGCAAGGGATATGACGCACGGTTCCGTTCACGCCCAGTCTGAGAGGACCCCTTGAGAGGAATGCTCGTGTGGCGTCACGTCACGCATCTTCTTCCTCACTGGCCCATGACGACCGCCTGGCAGCAGGCATGACACAAAGACCTTCCAAGGGGGAGCCACCAGGGTGTATGACACGTGCCCATTCGCGTCCAGATTGGGGGGGCCTCTCAGGTAGATCGCCCGTTGGGGGACGCAGACGAGTGTCTCGTCAGAGCCTCAGAACCACCACGTGTCAGGAGGCAGCGCTCTTGGACCTTCCCAGTGGGAGCCACCAAAGGGTATTCCACGGTCCAGTTCGCGCTCAAATGGTGTGAACTTTCAGGTTGAGCGTCGGTTTGTGGACGTATACGTGTCTCTTGTCAGAGCCTCATGGTCACCGCGTGTCAGCATGCATCGCACATTGGGCCTTCTAATGGGAAGGCTGCCAAACGCTATTCAACGGGCTGGTCGCGCCCAAACTTGTATGACTTTCCAGGCTGAGCGTCCTTTTGTTGCGGAAGTATAAGCGTCATTCGCCAGAGCGTCACATCCACCGAGTGTCAGCAACCATCGCACTTGGGCCTTCCAAGGAGAAGGCTACCAAAAGGCATTCCACGGGCCGGTTCGCGCTCAAATCGGGCCTTTGCAGGGCCCTGGGCCGTCAAAAAACGCATCGGCTGCCGGGGAAGGAACGGGCAAAGGCCTTTGGCGTTCCAGGACATCCAGGGGCCCGTCGCCGAAGTGACCGTTGGCCTGGGCCCACCAGGGCCGCCTGGGGCCCCCGATCGCTGAGTGCTATGTGGCAGCCTTACGGTATGCGCGCTGGGGTTGGGGTTTGCCCCTCTCCCCACCCCACACACACACCTCCCCACTCCTCCTCCCCACTCCTCCTCCTCCTCCTCCTCCTTTTCCTCCTCCACCTCCTCTTCCTCCTCCTCCTCTTCCTTCTGCTCCTCTCCTCCCCTCCTCCTCCCCTTCTCCTCCTCCTCCTCCTCCTCCTCCTCCTCCTCCTCCTCCTCCTCCTCTCCTTCACCTCGACCCCCCCCCCTCCGCTCCCCCCTTCAAAGCCGCGCTCCAAAGGTCAGTGTGGCCCAGGGCCGCTCTGTGCGAGTGGCCAACCCCCTGCCCGGCGTGCGGGCGCCGTGCGGAGAGCCACGGCGGCCGTGCAGATGCTCCGCCTCGGGCCCCGGCACCCTCCCGGACCGAGGCGGCCAGAGAGATCTCGCCGGAAGGGTGGTGCTGGGAGGCCCGAGCGTCTGTCTGTTGCACGGCGTCTCCCATTCTTGTTGCATATAGCGTCGTGTGTCGCGGCAGTCGTTGGTGTGCGGTTCCCCGGCCGGGCTGCGGTTCTGCGGGGAGATGCGGGGAAGGCCTCGCCTCGTCTCCTGGCCCAGGGTCTCTTCATGGGCCTGTGGGGGAGCTGGCTCGGTTCCCTTTCTCCTCGCACGGGGGCGGCACGTCCTTTCCTGTGCGGCGTGCCGAAGGAAAGGGTCGCAAACTCGGCTGAAGGCAAGTCATCCATAGCTGCCTGCGAAAGCTGGCCCATGTCTCTTCGCCTCCCGCGTCGTTGATCTAGACTCTCCTTGCAGCCCATTCTCCGATGGTGGTCGCATCAGGATGGACCCGCTTCTTCCAGACCAGGGCCCGCCAGTGAGCAGCATACTCAGCATTGGCAGTGGGAAGAGCACCTTATCGATGAGGATAACCTCTTTTCTGCTCAGACACCTGCTCTCATTGTCTCTCTCTCTCTCTCTTTCTTTCTTTCTTTCTTTCTTTATTTCTTTCTTTCTCTCTCTCTGTTTTATATGTGTTTTGCTGCGCATATCCGCTAACGCGCTGCTGGATGGGGTGAGGGCCAGTCCAGGGGATGAGGCTTGGGGAGGCTTGGGGATACTGGAGCGACGGACGCAGCCACCGTAAATCTGGCCTTCGTTTATAGATTCGCGTCTGTATGTATGCAGGCATTCAGACAGCCAGGCAGGCAGGCAGGCAGGCAGGCAGGCAGGTATGTCCGTATGCATGCACGCATGTATATATGGAGGTTTGTATGTATGCAAGTAAGAAAGTATGTCTATACATATATATATATGTGTATGTATGCATGTATGCATGTAGGTATGAATGCATGTCTGTATGTACGTATGTATGTTTGGATGCAGTGCATGCATGCGTGCATGCATGCGTATCCGAACATATGCATGACTACATGCATGCATGCGGGTATGCATGCATATCTGTAGATATGTACGTATGTCTGTATGTACAACTGTATGTATGTATATGGATATGCGCATGTATTTGTGTATGCATGCATGTATGTATGCACGTATGTGCGTGGGTACGCATGTATGTATGCTTGTATGTAAGCATGCATGCACGTACGCACGTATGTACGTATGTACACATGTACGTATGTGCGTGTATACCTGTCAACCGTAGATATGCATGCATTTACGCATTATGTATGTATGTACGTATGCATGCTTACATGTGTGTATCTATGCAGGTATGCGTGTATGCATGCACGCATGCATGAGATGTATGGTCGTGTGCATGTATACATGCATTCATATATGTATGTGATCGCCCCCTGTGATCATACCATGTGCTTTGGCTTCGATGCGTTCCACTCTTTTTTTCTTCCGTCGTCCCCCTCATCCGCTCCCCGCTCTCCGTCGCTCCTCCTCATGCTCTAATTCTCCTTCAGCGGGGCAGTGCAACCTCGGGCTGGGGGCGGCAGGGACAGCGCAAGGCTTCCTATGGTTCTTTCGCGCTGGATCCCAGCCCCTCTCCACCCTCAGGAGAGGGATGATAAGGAGGAGGATGGGCAGGAGGAGAAGGGCGCACTATATAGTACGAGTGGAGAGGAAAAGGAGCTAGATATGACGAGTGCGATCCGGATGATAATGATGACGATGCTGATGACGGTTATGGCGTTGACGATGCATTCGGAATCAGGGGTCCTGAGTAAGGGATTCTTAACAAGGAATCTTCCCACAAGGAATCCTTCAAGAGGAATCTTAACTAATGAACCCTTAACGAGGAATATTTGCCACGGAATCCTGGCTGAGGAATCGTTGCGAAGGAAACCTTCGCACGGAACATGTACAGAGAAATCTGTACAGGGGATTTTTAATTGGGAAATCCGTAACAAGGAATCTTACATAATGGATCCTCAATGAGGAATCTTCAACTAAGGAACCCTCGAAAAGGCTTCTTGAATAACGGGTCCGTAATACGGAATCCTAGTTTATGAATCTGTCATACGGGTTCGCCGAGGTATCCTCCAGAAGGGATCCTACTTGGGGAGTTATTTACAAGTAGTATTGACCGAGGAATCCTCAGTAAGGAATCTATACTACGGTAATCGTATGAAGGAGCCCATTATATGGAAACCTTCACCAGGAACCCAAATTAAGAAATCCAGACTAAGTAATCTGAATTAAGGAATCCTTGCGAAGGGAACTTCACTAGAGAACCCGCCATCAGGAACCCTGCGTAAGGAATCTTGATTCAGGAACCATGTAGAAGGAATGCGTACTAAGGAATCCGTACTGAAGGATATTTTACAAAGAACTCTTGAGTTGGAACCTGCATTCAGAAATCCTGAACAAGGAACCTTCAACACTGACTCTTGCATACGGAATCAATACGAAGGAATCCGGAATACGGAGGCCTTGATCAGGAATCCCTTTTACGGGATGCTGAATACGGAATTTGTCGCAAGGAATTTTGATTAAGGCATCCTGAACCAGGGTTCCTTAATGAGGAATCCTTCCTCCAGAATCCTTCATGCGGACCCCTTTTGAAAAGGGATCTCCGCTAAGGGGCCCCAAATAAGGGTCCCCGCATAAAGGATAAGCATTCACGAATATTGACTAAGGAATCCTTAACAACGGATCTCGACTTACAGAATCTTGGTAAGGAATCCGGTGTATGGAATCTGTCATAGGGAGTTGCCCAGGAATCTTAAATGCGATATCAGTTAGCGTTGACTCCAAACAGATTATAGAGGGCTCAAATCAAGGAATGAGAGGTGAGAGGAATCGAGCATGCTTGGAATCCGCAACTCAGCAGGCAAGCAAGAGTGCAAGCAAGCGCGCAAACAAGCAGGCAGGCAAGCAAGCGCGCAAGCAAACAAGCAAGCAAGCGTGCAAGCGCGCAAGCAAGCAAGCAAGCAAGCATACATAAGGGGGGGGCATAGGAAGATGGGGGGGGATAGGTATG
Source organism: Prorocentrum cordatum (assembly GCA_963575745.1). Lineage (NCBI taxonomy): Eukaryota > Dinophyceae > Prorocentrales > Prorocentraceae > Prorocentrum > Prorocentrum cordatum. The sequence continues at coordinate 165,880 of CAUYUJ010019465.1, forward strand.
GGCACAGGCATAGCCATAGGAATCAGGGGGGGGGCATCGGAATAAGGGGGGGGAACGGACCAACTAGTAGGGTTTGAGCTAGGACTCCTATAGGGCAAGCCTATTTGGAGAACACCTCAACTAAGTAGCCCATACTACACAATCTGTTCCATGGAATCCTTGCTAGCTAATATGTGTCAAACATTCGTTGCTACCACGTCTTGGTTAATGAATTCTTCGTGCGGAATCTGGACGAAGGAGCCCTTAATGGCCAGGCGTCCTCACCCTCGGTTCACGAACGTGGTATGTTTTTTGTCCTCCTGGTTTGGTAGTGAAGGAAACACGGTTTTGCAGGCTCAGAGGGAAGTGTTGTGAGGGAGGCCGCGGCGAGCATTGGGGCTTGCAAAGCAAAAAAACCCAAACACACAAATACTCAACGTTTCGTCGCTTCACAAACCAAGAAAAACAAGCAATAGTGTTTCCTTGCACCACGGGCGTCAACTACTGCGTATGTTTGTTGTTTTTGGCTGTTCTGGTCTGAGATGCAAGGAACAATTTGTTGTTTTTGGTTTTGCAGGCTCAGGGAGAGGTGCTGCGAGGGAGGCCGCGGAGAGCACCGCCCCTGGAGCTTACACAACCCCAAACAACAAACCTACACAAGGTTTCGTGGGTTCACAAAACAAGCAACAAACTATAAAGTGTTTCCTTCCGCCAAAGGCGTCATTTTTCTTGGGGGTTTTGCAGGCTCAGAGAGAATTGCTGCGAGGGAGGCCGCGGCGAGCACTGGGGCTGACAACGCCCCCCAACCCCCCCAAACCCAAACATCAGCAGTGTTCCGTGGTTTCACAAACCAAGCAAAGCAACACACACAACACAAACACAGTGTTTCGTTGCACTGACGGCGCCACGCGCTGTATGGTATGGTTTTTCTTGTTACAAAAGGAGGGGGGGGAGGAGGAGGAGGAGGAGGAGGAGGAGGAGGAGGAGGAGGAAGAGGGGGAAGAGGAGGACGAGGAGCAGGAGGAGGAGGAAGGGGAGGAGGAGAGGGTGAAGAGAAAGAGGAGAAAAGGACAGCGAGATAGAAACGGGACAGCAGGGAGGGGGTATGATCACAGGGGGGTGGCCATGTATGTATGTATGCATGTTTGTGCTAATTTATGTATGCATGCATGCATGTATGTATTGATGCATGTATACATATATGCATGTTTGCATGTATGCATGTATGTATGCATATACATATATATATATATGGATGTCTGTTTGCGTGCGCGCATGTAGGTATGCAATTTCGTATTTGTATATGTTTGCCTGGATGCATACGTGCATGTCTGTATGCCTGTTATTATGTTAGCTGGTGGTTGTATATGCCTGCGTGTGTGTATGAATTCACGCATGCATGCAAGCATGTATGCATGTATGTTTGTGCGTATGTTTACAGGTAGAGGTTCTTGTATGTATGTGCGCATGCACGTCTCTCCGCCTGTCTGTCTGTATGTATGTAGGTAGGTCGGAGGTAGGTCGGTCGGTAGGAATGTAGGTACATAGGCATTCCTTGCAACAATTATTACGCGCGCGCACTCATTCAGCAACAGTCATCAGTTTCCCAGAACCCCTTAGCACAGACAGACTTTGGACGAAGTGCACACGCGCGGGTCGTCGCGCGAGCATGCCGGAGTCTTTCAAACACCGTTCTAGGTATCGTAAGGATTTCGAAAGAGAGTGCCCCGAAAGCCTGTAAAGCACATTTCCTTTCGCAACAAGGATTGTCAAACATAGCTTGTGCTCGGGCTCTCGCGACTTATTTAAGGAAGCCATAGTTCCTCCCAGTGCTGTCAACACATGAAACCAAACGGGCCTCTCGCGCGCGCGCGTCGAAATCGCTCGGACGCCCTTGCGCGCGCGCTATCGCAATAACCCCTTGCAAACAATGGGGCGAAGTGCAAGCGTGCGCGCGCGTCGTCTCCCGACGAAATCCACAACGAAACTTTCGATGTCGTAGGGATTTTAGAACAAAGTGTCCCGCAAACGAATAAGGTAACACATGGTTTGGCCACGTCAGTTTAACAAATGCTTGCGCTCGCGCTCCTGCAAATTCTTGAGCAAACCCGTCAGATTTCAACATTTCCATTTAGTTCTGCCAAGCGGGCGCTCGGCCTCTCACGCCGCATGTTGAAATCCATCGAACGCCTTTGCATGCGTGCGGGGGGGGGGGGGGCGCGATCCGTGTCAAACGATACACAGCGGGCCGCCTTTGCGCATCGTCCGCGCGCTCTTGTCGAACTCCTTCTGGAACCTTCATCACCGACGCGAGGGCGCCGTCATCGTCGCCGGCGCGATCAGCATCGGCGCCGTCACTGGCCGTGCGGTCGTCGTGGTCTTCATGGTCGCCAGCATTGCTACCATCATCATCGCGTCTACCTTTTGTCGACGTTGCCTTGATGCCGCGCGCGCCCAAGTCGCCGACTCGCATTGAAATGCCTGTTGGGAAGTACTTAGCAGTCAGCGCCATCGCGGTCGCGTCGGTCGCGCCAAACTAGCTGGCCGCTGCGCGCGCGAGCATGCGCGGGCTAGGGCGGCCGCAGAGACGCACCAGCCAATGCCAAGCACTCATCGCAATCGCCGCTTTATGTGTTTTGCAAGCCAAGTTGTGGGTGGGTTGGTGGGTGAGATACTTGCGCGAGCAGTGGAGTTGTCAATTTCAAGTTTGGCATGGCGAATTGCGCCAAATAGTTTGCTTGCGCCGCGTGGATTGCGCAGCGTAGATTGCACTGCGCAGATTCTCTGTCCACAAGAGTAGTAGGGTTCCCCCCCCCCTCCCCCAGGATTTAACGGTTCACTTTTTCGTGTAGCAATTTACATGTGACTCCGCCCCATCGTCCATCCAAAATTTGAATTCATATCGTCCCAGCCAAACCAGCATCGCCCCACTTTCATCCGCTGCAACACATACCATGCGCACGCACTCGTTTATCACACATTCTCTGATTACAAGAGACCCGTGCAACAAATTTGACCAAGTGCGCGCGCGCGTCGTCGGGCCCGCGCGCCCGGCCGGGGCCCTTCGCAAACTTTCATGTTTCGCAAAGATTTCAAGGAAGAAAGTCCCCAACACAGATACAACACGTACGGTTACGCAACAGGAGTTTTCAAACGTAGCCCGCGCCCGAGCTTGTGCGAATGCTGGTATGTGGACACCATCGCTTTGTCAATCGCATCACGCCACCACGCAGGCCTCTCGCGCGCGCGTCGGAGTCGCGGGCGCGCGTTCGCGGGCGTACTGTCGCGAGAAGCCTCTGCGACAGATTGGGCGGAGTGCGCGCGCGCGCGTCGTCGCGCGCGCGTGCCGAAATCTTTCCAAAACTTCCGGTTTTGCAGCGATTTCAAAATCGAGAGTCTCGAGAATTTCTAAATTGCATGGCTCGGCGACGCCGGTTTCCAGAAAAGATTGCGCTCGCGCCCCTGCGAATTTTCCCAGACATACCATCGGTTTGTCAACGTTTTCATTCACTTCTGCCGAGCGGGCCTCTCGCGCCGCACGTCGAAATCCATCGAGCGCCCTTCCGCGCGTGCTGGAGGGATAGGCACGACCCGTGTCAAATAATGCAATGCGGGCCACTTTCGCGCATCGCCCGCGCGCGCATGTCGAACTCCTTCCAAAACTATCTTCGCCAGCGCGAGGGCGCCGTCAGCGTTGCCTGCGCGGTCGGCGTCGGCGGCGTCGCTGGCCGCGCGGTCGTCGCGGTCTTCATCGTCGCCAGCGTCGCTCCCGTCATCGTCGCGTCTACCGTTGTCGACGTTGCCTTTGTGCTTGCGTCCGCCCAGGTGGCCGACTCGCACCGATGCGCCCGCTGGGGCGCACCCAGCGATCAGCGCCATCGCGGTCGCGTCGGTCGCGTTAAACTAGCTGGCCGCTGCGCGCGCGAGCATGCGCGGGCTAGCGCGGCCGCGGCGACGCGCCAGCCAGCGCAGAGCAGTTTTCGCAATCGCCGCCGCGTGGATTTTGCCAGCCAAGTTGCGGGTGGGCTGGCGGGGTGATTGCGCGAGCAGTGGGGTTGACAAATTCAAGTTTGGCATGGCGAATAGCACCGCGATTATTGCGCCGCGCAGGTCTGCGCCGCGTAGATTCTCTTGTCTGAAAAGAAACAGGCTCCACCATCCTCCCGAGGCCGGACTTATCGGCGCTCCCTGGGGATGTGCAATTTTCGAATGGTTCTGCCCCATCGTCCATCCTAGAAATGAATCCATGCCATCCCAGCCCAACTGGCATCGGCCTCCCCCGCCATCTTTTGCAAAACACATTATGCGCGCGCATTCGTTTATCAACAATCATCAGGTTTCAAGATTCCCGTGCAAAACAAAAAACACATTGACGATTTGCACGGGCGCGTGCGCGTGCCGGAATCATGGAAACAACGCGTTTCCTGTTTCGCGCGGCCGTCAACATCAAATGTCCAACAGACATGGCAGACATGGTTTCGCATCGCGGGTTTTCAAAACAAAAACACTTACGCGCGCGCTCGTGCGAATTCTTAGGGACAAGCCATCGGCTCTTCATTATTTCAGAAGGTGCTGGCAGACGTGCTTCGCGCGCGCGCTCCGGAATTTTTCGGGCGCCCATGCGCGCGTGCCGTCGCGAGAGTAGGTTGCGCAGCAGTTGGGCGAATTGTGCGCGCCCGCGTCGTCGCGCGCGCATGCCGAAATCAGTCTAAAACATGGGGCTTCGTAGCGGCTTCAAATCCGAGTGTCCAGACAACGGTTGAAACGCATGGTTTGGCAATGCCAGTTTTCAAAGAAGCGCTCGTTCCATCTCTTGCTCAATGTGCAGAAAACAATGTGGGTGTCAACATTTTCATTGCATTCTGCCAAGTGGGCCTCTGGCGTCGCATGCCGACATCATTCGCGTGCCCGCGCGCGCGCGGTGGCGGTGGTGGTGGCGGTGGCGGTGGCGCGTGTGTGTGTGTGTGTGTGTGTGTGTGTGTGTGTGGTGGGGTGGGGGGGGGAGCGCGATCCGCGTCAAATAATGCCATGCTGGCCACTCTATCGCGTCGGCCGCTTGCGAGCGTCGAATTCTGTCCGCAACCATCATCGCCGACGCGAGCGCGCCGTCGTCGTCGTCGGCGCGATCAGCGTCGGCGCCCGCGCTGGCCGCGCCTATGTCGATATCGACATCGCCACGGGCGTCGCTGCTATCATCGCGTCTATTGTTGTCGACGTTGCCACGGCGCCCCGCCCGCCCAAGGCGCCGACTCGCACTGCAGTGCCTGCTGGAATGCGCCCAGCGGTCATCGCCGCCGCGGCCGCGTCGGTCGCGTCAAACAGGCCAGTCGCCGCGCGCGAGTGCTCGGTTTGGCGCGGCCGCAGAGATGGGCCAGCCGACGTCGACCACTCATCGCAATCGCCACCACGTGTGGTTTGCAAAACAAGTTGCGGGCGGGTGGATGGGATGCTTGCGCGAGCAGTGGAGGCGCCGACTCGCCGCGAGCAGAGTTTAATTTTTCTTTCTAGAAAAGCAACAGGCCCCCCTCCGGATTATAGGTAGCCCTTTTCGCTTTGCAATATGCATGTGATTCTGCCCCATCGCCCATCCTAAATATGAAATCATACCGTCCCAGTCCAACCCGCATCGACCACCGCTTCATCCCCTGCCAACAAAATGCGCGCGCACTCGTTCATCAGCGATCATCAGTTTTCAAGAACCCCTTCCAACGCATGAGACGACATGCGCGCGCGCCGTCGCGCGCGCGCATGCCGAAATCCTTGAAACACTGCTTGTTTCGGAAGGATGTCAACATCGAGTGTCAAACAACATATAAAGCACATGGTTCCGCAACGCGGCGGTTCAAAAAAAGCGCGCGCGCGGTCTTGCGAATTCTTAAGACAGTTATAGGTGATTCAGCACGTGCAGAACATGCAACCAGACGGGCTTCGCGCGCGCCGAAATCGTTCGAACGCCCTTGCGCGCGCGCGCCGTCGTGAGAACCCCTTGCAAAACAGTGGGGCGAAGGGCGCGCGTGCGCAGTCCCGCGCGCGCGCCGAAATCCTTTGTCGCGGCGATTTCAAAACCGAGTGCCAAAGCAACGCGTAGATAACACATGGCTCCACAACAACAATTTGTTTAGAAAATTGCGCGCTTGCGAATTCTTCAGCAGACCATATTTGTTTCACCGCATTCTCATGGAATTATGCAAGACGGGCCTCTCGCGCCACATGCCGACGTCGCTCGCGCGCCCTTGCGCGCGTGCTGGGGGGGGGGGGAGGCGCGATCCGCGTCAAATTAAACCATGCGGGCCACTCTCGCGCGCCGGCTTTTTCCAGAACCTTCGTCGCCGATTCGAGGACGCCGTCGACATCGTCACCGGCGTCGCTTTATCATCATCGTGTCTACCGTTGTCGGCGTTGCCATGATACCTCGCCTGCCGAAGTCGCTGACTCGTGCTGAAGTGCCCGCTGGGATGCGCCCTGCGGTCAGCGCCGCCGCGGCCGCGTCGGCGGCGCCGAACTAACTGGCCGCTGTTCGCGCGTGCTGGGGTTGGCGCGGCCGCAGAGATGCACCAGCCAACGCCAAGCATGCCTCACAATCGCCACCGCATGGGTCTTGCAAACCAAAATGCGGGTGGGTGAGTGGGATGTTCGCAAGAGCGTGGGATGTGTCAACTCGTTTGTGAAAACGAAGTCTCCTTTCTCAAAAGGAAATAGGTTCTACCGCCCCCCCCCCGCGGACTGTTCGATTCCCGGGGGGCCTAGGCAAAACGCATATGACTTTGACCCAATGTCCATCTTACCTGTGAATTCACACTATCCCAGCCAAGCCAGCCAAGCCGGTATCGGTCCCCCTCTCAGTTCCCTTGCCAAGCATATTGTACGGTGACATTTTTTGCTCAAGCATGACACTTTTTTTCACGAGTCTTTTGTAAAATATGCCATGCGGGGTGCACGCGTGCGGCCGCTGCGCGCGCATGTCGAAATCCTTCTGAAGACTTCTGTCTTTTCAGCAATTTCAGCATCCCGCTTTAAGAAACCGAGGACAACAGGCAACTTCCTCACCCAAGAATTATGAAACATCTGCCCCCGCGTTCTTCCCGAATCCTTCAAAAACTTCGGGTTTCCAGCATTCCTGTCAAATCGGGTTTCTTGGGCAATTTTTTCTTTCAGCAACGGTCGCGCGCCTGCCCAGACCACGATCTTTTGTAAACAAATACCACGCGGGCCACGCCCGCGCGTCTGCCGCGCGTGCATTTCGAACTCTTGTGAAAACCTTCATCGCCGATGCGGAGACGCCGTCGTCGTCGCCGGTGCGATGAGCATCGGCGCCGTCACTGGCTGTCCCGTCGTCGCTGTCAGCATTGTCGCCAGCATCGCTACTATCATCGTCGCGTCTACCGTTGTCGACGTTACCATGATACCGCGCCCGCCCAATTCGCCGACTCGCACAGAATGCCCGCTGGGATGTGCCCGCCGCTCAGCGCCACCGCTTTCCCGTCGGTCGCGCCAAACTAGCTGGCCGCTGCGCGCGCGAGCGCGCTCGGGTTAGCTCGGCCGCAAAGGTGCACCAGCCAACACCAAGCACTCGGGTGGGTGGGTGGGTGGGAGGATTGCGCGAGCAGTGGAGTTGACAACTTCAAGTTCGGCAAGTGAACTGCACCACGTAGACTGCGCCACGTAGATTGCACCACGTAGTTCGCACCACATGGTATGCCAGGAAACAATTTAGAGCCCACGCTTGCTAACATGGTTATGCAAGTAAGCTATTGTGGTACTAAACCAGCCGATGGTTTTTGAATGGGTTGGGCATGCGCGTCAGGCGGCGCGCGCACGTGCCAGGCATAGTTCCCCAAACAGCGCTTGCACTTAAAGTTTTTTTGCGTCGAAAAAGCAATGGGTTAACATGAGGTTCCGCCACGTTGCCGCCCGTTGCCTCCTCGTTGCCGCCTCGTTGGCGAGGCTTCGCCAGGTTGCCGCCCGTTGCCGCCTCGTTTGCCGCCTCGTGCGCTGGGTGGGTCTGTTGAGGTTTCGGCCCGTTGCCGCCTCGTTGCCGCCTCGATGGGGGGGTCCGGCGAGGCTTCGCCACGTTGCCGCCCGTTGCCGCCTCTTTGCCGCCTCGTGCGCTGGGTGGGTCCGGCGAGGCTTCGCCAGGTTGCCGCCCGTTGCCGCCTCTTTGCCGCCTCGTGCGCTGGGTGGGTCCGGCGAGGCTTCGCCAGGTTGCCGCCCGTTGCCGCCTCTTTGCCGCCTCGTGCGCTGGGTGGGTCCAGCGAGGCTTCGCCAGATTGCCGCCCGTTGCCGCCTCGTTTGCCGTTTCGTTCGTGGGGTGGTCTGGCGAAGTTTCGCCAAGTTGCCGCCCGTTGCCGCTTCGTTGCCGCTTCTAGCTCGCACCACGTATGCTGCACCACATAGCTAACACTACATAGCTTGCACCACAAAGTTCGCACATCCACAATACAATGACTTACTGTTTGGGGTCCGCACTGGCTAGCAAGGTGTTTTTCAACACTGGCCTTGGCAGAGTGCATATTTCGATTTTCCGATGAGCACGGCTATATTGCGAAGGCCTTCCGGTTGGTGCCGCCGATCTTGCAGACGGAGAGACGACGAGCAGGACAAGGACATTGAGGAGCAGGAAGCAGAGGACGTTAGGGAGCAGGAGGGGGGAGGAGGAGGAGGAGGAGGAGGGAGAGAGTAGGAGGAGGAGGCGGAGGAGGAGGAGGAAGGGGAGGAGGAGGGAGGAGGAGGAGGGAGGGAGAGAGGAGAGAGGCGGAGGAGGAGGAGGGAGGAGGAGGAGCGAGGAGTAGGAGGAGGAGGAGGAGGAGAGAGGAGGAGGAGGAGTGAGAGTAGAGGGAGGAGGAGGGAGGAGGAGGAGGAGGAAGAGGAGGAGGGAGAGAGGAGGAGGAGGAGGAGGAGAAGGAGGAGGAGAAGGAGGGGGGACATGAATAGGAGCAGGACGAGGCGAGCAGGGCCTCGGGCCTGGGAGTTCTGGACTTTTTGAGGGGCTGGTTCCTGGTGCTGGGTCCTGGGAGGAGGTCCTCGGGGCTGGGTCCTGCAGGGTCCCGGGGACCTCGGAATTCTGGGTCCTGGGTTGTCCCGTGGCCGAGCGTCCAGGAGGCCAGTTCGCTTCTAGAGGGGGGCGGAGGAAGGAGGAGAGATGAGGATGGAGGGAGAGGGCGTGGTAAAATGCCTCGGCTCTTGGCCCGTCTGAGGCTTTGTGTGGGCCCCGGGGCCCCCAAGGGGGGGAGTCGTATCTGACGCGGGACACCCCCCGGACGCCGCCCCCGGCAGGGAAGGGATCAAAGGGAAGGGGCTTCCCTTCGACTCAATGACAACGTTGCTCTTGAGGGGGAGGCCCTGGAAAAGCAAGGGCGGGGCGACGGGCCCAGGGAAGAGGGGGAAAGGGGAGGAGGGGAGACGGGCCCAGGGAAAGGGGGAGCGCAGGGACGGGAGATGACTGGCCCAGGGAAAGGGTGGGCGCAAGGACAGGAGACGACGGAGACGACGACGAACGAACGACGGGAACGGACAAGCCACTCACACACGCCGACACATGGTCGGCGGATTTTATCTAACCTATTTGATTCGTGGGCATCCTTAGACGCAGGCCCGCGCAAACTCATGTAACGGCCGCGGGGCGACAACCCTGTCCTTGGATCTGGCGTAGTTCGGGCGACGTCCGCGACGTTGTGGAACACGCCGCATGTGAAGTCGGAAGCTTGAGCCGCATCGGACATCGACGATCTCATCTGTCAATTTGTATGGGATGCGTTTGCAACTTGAGTTAGATAGGACGAAGTCAGAGTCAGCGTAACTCAGGAGGAGAAAACACACACAGACACAATTAATCGTCGAGTCCCAGGAAAATATGGGAAAAGATGGGAAGG
>CAUYUJ010019466.1:0-35648 GCA_963575745.1 Prorocentrum cordatum
TGAGGCCCCCAGAAAACCGCGCACCAGAGGTCACTCCTACCCAGGGCCTCTCTTGAGTGTCGTCGATCTCGGAGGCTGGGCGAAGGCCGGCAAATCCGTGGCTGCTAAAACGGCCTTCCCAGAAGAGAAAAAAACAACTTCCTGGAATCAAGTATTCCGCGCGCCGAGCAGTATCAAGGGGCCGCTCCCCAGCAGGAAAAGACACAATCTCCCGGAGCTCCGTTTCAGCAGCCACGGGTCTGTCGGCCTTCGCCCCGCTTCTGGCCCTCCCCGGGCCTGCTCCCGGGGCCCACTTCGATCCGGCCTCCGTTTCAGCAGCCACGGGTCTGTCGGCCTTCGCCCCGCTTCTGGCCCTCCCCGGGCCTGCTCCCGGGGCCCACTTCGATCCGGCCAGTCCGGCACACATAACCGCGTGCGGGCGATAATAAAACCTACCCCCCCCTTCCCCCCCTCTATTTTTATTATCCCCTCCCCGTTCAACAGGATTTAATTGTGGAGAGGGGCGCGGAGCCACTTGGGGCCTCCTGGAAGCTTCCGGGGAGCCTTTTCGGGGCGTTCGCGGGGCCTCTTCGGGGCCTCCAGGGGCGTTTTGGGGGGCCGCGCAGGGGGCCGCCCTGGCCCTCCTCCTCAGCTCGCCTTCACTCCCCCCCTTCCCATGCGCCGCCGCCGCCGCCGCCTACGCCGCCGCCTACGCCGCCGCCTACGCCGCTGCCGCTGCCGCCGCCGTCGTCGCCGCCGCCGCCGCCGCGGTCGTCGTCGTCGTCGTCGCCGTCGATGTTTTCGTCGTCGTCGTCGTCGTCGTCGTCGTCGTCGTCGTCGTCGTCGTCGTCGTAGTCGTCGTCGTCGTCGTCGTCGTCGTCGTCGTCGTCGTCGTCGTCGTCGTCGCCGTCGCCCTCCAGGAGCTGGCGAAGATGACGACGGAGTGGTCCATGAGGCGGGCCGCCCAGGGCAAGGTGGCGTACAGCGTGGGCACCGGCGGCGGCCCTGGCATGATGGAGGCCGCCAACAAGGCCGGCCAGCGGAGGAGGAGGAGGACGCAGGTCGGGTGTTGCCAGGAGTGCCCCTGGCCCGAGGTGCCCCCAGGATTCTCGGTGTGGCCCAGACGGCCTCCAGAGCACCCCTCGCGAGGCCCAGAGGGCCCCAAGGGGCTCCAGAGTGCTACGAAAAGCTGGGGGCGCCTTGGGCCAGGGGCACTTCTGGCAACACCCGAGCAGGGAGGACCCAGATGGGCGAATGGCGGAGGCGGGGAAGTGAGAAGGAAAAGGCCTTCTCAGAAGGCGGCGGGACTTCTCAGAAGCCCTCGCGCCTTCTGAGAGGCTTCTGTGGGCGCCTCCGGGGAGGGCTCGGAACACTTCTCAGAACCCTTGGGGGGTTCCCGAGCCTTCTGATGAGGCCCGCCCCTTCGCACTCCCCCCCCTCGCTCGCCGCCGACCTGAGATCTGGACCTTGCGCATGTTTTCCACACTGGGCGTTCTCGCCAGGCTTCGGGCCTCGAGGCCCTCACATAACTATCGATTTCTAGCCCCCCCCCTGTTTGCGTAAACAGGGGGGGTCTGAGATTCGGGTGCCGGGTTTACTCTTCTTGTCTATGCTGAGTGAGATCTCGGCGGCGGATGGGGTGACGTTTTCGTCGCTAGGCGATATATAAGAAAATCCGATCGATCCGCCTCGGAGAGGGGCGGAGGCAGAGAGGGGTTCAGGGCCCCCCCTCCCGTTCGTGATCTCTCGCGGGGCTGCACGCTTTTTTGGCCACGCCGGCTCTCACGGAGGACGGAGGGAGGGGGGGGGGGGCGAGGGTCGGAGGAGCAGGGAGGAGGACCGTTCGATGGAGAGGAGGGTCGCAGGAGCGTGGAGGAGGATCGGTCGAGGGAGGAGGGGAGGAGCATGGATCGAGAGAGGGAGGGAGGAGGGTCGAGGGAGGATCGATCGAGGGAGGAGCATGGATCGAGAGATGGAGGGTCGAAGGAGCATGGAGGCGGATCGGGTGGGGGAGGGAGGACGGGGCACGGGGGATCGAGCGAGGGTGACTCCAGACACGCCGTGTCCCGCCTGGGAGCTCACGACGAGGGGGAGGCCTGGCCGCCAGAGGCTCAGGGAGGATCAGCACGTCCACGAGCGAAGGACGCGAGCAAGCGAGAGCCACCCCGACCCCCACATCTTGGCGTTTACCAGCAGTCGTCGGCACGTTTGCAATAAGAGCCCTGCGCTTGTCGGGGTGCTTGTCACGAGGCGGGCTCTTCTGTCTTCTGAGATACGAGCCAAGACGTTCAAAACTTAAGGTGCCAAGACGCTTAACCCTTTCACCCCAGGGGCGAAGGCGAGGGCGAGGCCGAGGATGACGAGGACGACGAGGCCGACGACGATGGCGACGACGGCGAGGGGGCATAAAACAATGAGGATAAGGATAGTCGTCAAAGTCGTCGTCCTCCTCCTGCTCTCTGACGGGAAGGGGGGTGATGATAATGCTGATGATGAAGATGATGATGATGCTGAATAGGATGATGGTGATGATGATGGTGGTGGTGATGATGATGCTGCTCATGACGTCAATGATGATGCTGATGATGATGATGATGATGATGACGCTGATGCTGATTCTTATGCCGCTGATGATGATTATGCTTTTGATGATGAGAAGAACAATGATTATGCTGATGCTGATGATGCTGATGATGCTGATGATGCTGACGATGATGATGATGATGATGATGATGATGATGATGATGATGATGATGATGATGATGATGATGGCGACGACGAAGGTGGTGGTGGTGATTGTGGAGGTGCGTAGGATTGTGGTATTGATGGTGACGGTCTTGGTGATGTTGATGATGATGCTGCTGCTGATGGTGCTGGTGATGATGATGATGATGATGATGATGATGATGATGATGGCCATGATGATGATGATGATGATGATGATGATGATGATGATGATGATGATGATGATAATGATGATGATGATGATGACGATGATGATGATGATGATGATGATGCTGATGTAAAGGATGATGAAGCTGATGCTGCTGATGATGATGCTGATGATTATGGTGACGATGCTGATGATGATGCGGATGATGATGATGCAGCTTCTGCTGATCCTGATGCTGATGCTGATGATGGTGATGTTTTTGTCGATGATGATGCTGCTGATGATGCTGATGATGATGATGATGCTGATGCGGATGCTACTGCTGATGATGATTATGATGATGATGTTGATGATGCTGGTGACATGATGATGATGCTGATGATGATGCTGATCATGATGCTGATGCTGATGATGCTGCTGATGATGCTGATGATGATGATGCTGATACTGATACTGATGCTGATGCTGATGCTGATGATGATGAAGATGAGGATGATGATACGGATGATGCTGATGATGCTGATGATGCTGATGATGCTGATGATGCTGATGATGCTGATGCTGATGATAATGATGCTGACTATGATGTTGATGGTGATGATGATGCTGCTGATGCTGATGATGATGATGTTGATGATGATACTGATGATGATGCTGATGATGATGATGCTGATGCTGATGATGATGCAGACGCTGCTGATGATGCTGATGCTGATGCTGATGCTGATGATGATGCTGCTGATGATGATGATTATGATGATGCTGATGATGATGATGATGATGATGATGATGATGACGATGACGATGATGATGAGGTTGATGATGATGATGATGATGATGATGATGATGATGATGATGATGATGATGATGATGATGATGATGAGGAGGAGGAGAGGAGGAGAGGAGGAGGCGGGAGGAGGAGGAGGCGGAAAGGAGGAAATGTGAAGAAGAGGAGAAAGAAATGGAGAGGAAATTGCGGAGGAGAAGGCTGCGGAGGTGGAGAAGGAGGAGGAGGAGGAGGAGGAGGAGGAGGATGAGGAGGAGGAGGGAGGAGGAGGAGGCGGAGGAGGAGGAGGAGGAGGAGGAGGAGGTGGTGGTGGACGCCGACGACGACGGCGCCCTCGTTGAGCGACGGGGGACTGGGAACGGCCACCCAGGGCGCGATGCTGGCTGGGGGCAAGTCGATTGGCTTCGGGATCTCGCTGCCCTTCGAGGACCACCTGAATCCCTACGTGACCCCCGACCTGGCCCTTCAGGGGGAGGGTCAAGGATCGATGATCGAGCATCGAGGAGGGACGAGGAGGAGGAGGTTGAGGAGGAGGATGTTGAGGGGGAGGTGATTGAGGAGGAGGAAGAGGAGGAGGACGAGGTGGAGGAGGAGGAGGAGGAGGAGGAGGAGGGGAGGAGGAAGAGGAGGAGGAGAGGAGGAGGAGGAGGAGGAGGGGAGGAGGAGGAGGAGGAGGAGGAGGAGGAGAGTCGTTGCGCAATATCCAGCAGGCGCAGCGGCAGGCAGCCCCGACAGCCCTCCAGGTCTTCCTGCCGCGCAGCATTGAGACCCCGACGCGGAGGAAGTCCCAGAGATCAAGCGCCAGCTGGAGGACTTGCTGCTGGGAGGGGCGGACAACGCGTTCATCAGGCGGATGGCTAAGCTCCTGGCAGCCAAGGGCTTCAACCCCATACACAATCCATTCTATTGATGGCCCCCTGCCATCAGCGAGCTGCCTGATGCAGGTCCAGGGGGGGGCGTATGCACCATGGGGCGATTCTCAGCCGACGGCGACGGCGGCTGGGAACCTTTCAACGAGTCAGATTTTGCCAGCCTCGGACGAGGCTAGCTGGACAGGAGGCTCTTTGCTCCCAGCCGAAAACCCCCGCCATCCTTCAGCGCGGTCGGCACCACGATCAGTCTCTTTCGCCATGCCTCTCGGTGCAGCTGACGCGCAGGCTGCCTCAGAACTCGGGCCGAGCGGTTTCACCAGTGCACGGTGCTCTTCTGCAGCTTCCGCGGCTCCTTCGTCATCGATGCTCTTGTCTTCGGCTCGCGTGGTCTGGGACGTGTGTTCTTCAGGAGCGTCCGGCTCGGGCCACTTTCACGGGTGGACCTAAGCTGCGGCTTGACTCCGACCCAGAGCAGGCTGCCCTCAGCAGGCGGGGGGTCAGCTGATCTGCAGCTGGCATGCCCCCTGCTGGGATCGCCTGGAGGAAAGGTGTGAGTACCTCCAGTGCTTCAGCCTCTGGCAGTTTTGGTGGGTTGGCGGCTGCAGTCTTTCCCACGTGGGTGGGTCTATTTCCAACCGTGGGCTCGCCGAGGAAGGCTTTCTTCAGCTGATATCAACGGAACGTCAGGCACAGCTGGTGGGCTTCGAGGTAGACGACGACACCACGGAGACCAAACCCATGTCGTTCTATTCTCAGCTTGCCTTGGAGAACGGCCCTGGCAAATTAAATGTGAGAATTCTCACGGTGAGCGGCAACACGTGGCAGTCTGCTAAGGATGTGCTCCTTTGGTCGGACATGCATGTAGAAGTTCCGGAGAATGTCTGAGAATGTCTGCGTACAGGAGACCATCTTCCCCACAGACCAGGCTGATCGTTCGTCGCACCTGTGGTGCAAGAGTGGCTCCATAAAGGTGTCGGTCGGTCTGCCCGAGCGCACTTCTAAAGGACATCTGGAGGTTTCAGGCGGTGTTGCCATTTTGACTTCGCATCTCCTTGGAGCTCGGTGAGTGGTTGAGGTACCTGAGCGCTGGCAACATCGTGTGTTTTTCCGTCTTGCCATCCTGTTTCCGTCATCGGCCATTTTGGTGGTGTCGGTATTTGCCGTCACAGGCATCGGGCCTCGGGCGAAACTTTGGACTTGCTGGATTACATTGCTTCAGTGGTGTTGGGGCGTCAGTGGCCTTTTGTTTTTGTTCTTGCTGGCGACTGGAATCTGGATCCTGAGGACATCCCTGCAGACAGGGTGACTTGAGCTCATCCACGGCAGCGCGCGGACCACCCCGCATGGCACTTGTGGCGAGTCTGTCCTCGAGTTCTTTTTGCAGTCGAATTTTGCTAGACTCCTCGAGTGCAGCGTGGCAGGGATGGAGGGCGCCCCCATGGCCCTGCACGCCCCAGTGGTCCTCCCCATCGGGGGGCTTGCGGCCGAGCCGGTGGTTCGGCAGAAGGTTGCCTGCAAGTTTTTCCCGCTTCCCCCCGAGGGCTTCGGCCCGAAGGACAATCGGGGGCGGAAAAGAGGGGGTGATGACTAGGTGGGGTGGATATCATGGCGTGGGCCATGATATTTCTCCAGATTTCATGGCGCCTCTTCTTATTTCATTACGTCCCTGGCCCCCCCGCTGGGCCGCGCACATGCCGCCAGTCATGATTTGCACCCCCCCCTCTTGGACACCCCCCTCTTGGCCGCTCCCGAGATAAGTCTTCTGAGCTCCCAGAGGCGGCCGCCCAGCGTCCTACTCTTCTCGCGGTGCTGGGGGAGACCTTAGCAGCGCTGGAGGAATGATTCGTTTGCGTGGAGACCGAGGTGCGCCTCGTGCCGAAGATGGACCAGGGCGAGCGGGCCTATTTCCTGGATGGGCCAAAGGGGCCTAGGTTTCGACAGGTCAAGTTGCCCACTCGTCTGGAGAGGCTGACGTTCTACCAGGCGTCGACCTGGAGGGCATTTCGCAAGCTGTGGCAGCTCAAAGTTTGGGGCGAGGCCCCAGCGGGCTCGCGGAAGCGCCGGCCCGAGCGGAGTGGCAGGTTGGTCTGTGAGGTTCATGCTCTGGAGCTCCTGCGTGCGGCGCCCGACTCTGGGCCTCAGGAGTTTCGGACCGACGAGCGGGGTGGAGTTGGCCACCAGAGGCGGTGCCCCAGCTGCATGGTCCCGAGGCCTGCCGAGTGCCGAGGTCAGGCTCCGCCAGCCGCAGGGCGCTTCCGAAAGATCCAGGCAGTGGCGCCGTCTCACTCGGGAGCCCCTCCGCGGTCTTGCGACGGTGCCCCTCGCGGTCATCCGCCAGAAGCCGAAGCAGGAGGATGCCACCATCGCCTGGGGCTTGGCAGCCGGGCGCCCAGCCAGCCAGTGCGTCTTCTCAGCCGCCTTCTGCTGCCAGAGGCTCTGCTGACGCGCGCTCTCGCCGTCGTCCTTTGTCTGGTGCCGACCCCGCGCCTGCCTCGATGGGTCACCCCCGTTCGCCCCCCCCCCCCCCGATCCCCTCGGTCGGAGCAGGAGGGCGAGAGGCGTCGCCGCTCCCGAGCAATAGTTCAGACCTTTTTTCCGCCGCGAGAGCGCTGGCCCCCCCAAGAGTCACTGCAGCGGTGCGAGGGCGCGCCAGCAGCTGATAACAGACGACGTCAATGCCTAGCGTTGGGCCAGATTGGCAGGCCTCACCGAGCGAGGGTTCTGTTCGGTGCTGCGCTTTGCCCGAGCGCGAGCGCCCTTCCCTGCCGCGGGGCCCTCATGGGTTCGGCCACCCGCAAGGGGGCTCGGACAAGCCTGAAGCTGTGGCGCTCGACTCCAAGTCAGTTCTCCCCTCCCTGTGCAGATCGCGCGCAGGTCTGTCTGGACTTTAGTCGCGCGCCAGTAGTGGATGGTTTCACTGCGTGAAGCGCCTTCCTAATAAGCCGCCCGCTTGCGCGTTTTGCGGGGCCATGGCGCACGATGGTCGCTGGCGCGGCAGAGAGATGCGCAGAGCAACCGAAGGATTTCACTGCCAGTCTTGCTGGGTCGAATATGCGCCGCCGCACGAGAAGGAAACGTGAAAAGCTCGTTTGGTTCAGAGACCAGAAGCTCTTCCTGCTTCTTCCCAGTGCCATATAGCGGCGCCAATGCTCCCTCGCTCTCGCTGCATTAGGCCTGTCTATTCTTCCAGGCTTTTGGTGATATCTTAGCTGCAACTCCCTAGTCGGATCTTGGTTTTGCTTACGGCCGTAGGTCTGTCCAGGTCCGTTTTCTGTGGGTCGCCTCCTTGTGGCCACCCATCCACTTGGGACTGGCTCCAGTCGCCGCGGATTCCCAGTGTTACGATTGCCGTTGGTCTGCGCTCGCCTAGTGAAGCTTGCTTGCTGGCAGTGTGTCTGCTCCAGGCTCCCGCTGCTCAGTGCCTGGCGCCAGGAGCTGTTTCTTCAGCGCATCCGCAGTGTTGCACCCACTTCGGGGCTTTCAGCCCTCCTCCTCCCCCTCTTGGGTCTCCCTCCATCGCCCTCGTCCATATCGCTTGAAGGCTCGGCGCCGCTCAGGCGTAATACATTTTTTTTAAGACAAGTTGTGTTCGTGTTTTTTCGCTGAGCTCGCAGCGCGTTCTCAGGTGCAAAACTTGCTGTGGTCAGCGTTTGCTGAGGGAGGCTGAAGCTTGGACCTCGTGGCTGCTTCGGGAATCCGCTGCTCAGTTCCTGATCTCTGGTTCTTGCCGGCAGGGAAAGCCCAAACCGTTGTATCAGGTAAGGGCCTTCAGCTTGCTCTCCCCCTAGGGTCTCCCGCTTTGTCCCCCTTTCGTGCATAAGGCCTCTGCGCCACTCAGATCCGAGAGTAGCCTCGGGCTAAATTATGTATGTTTGATCTCTGCATCGCAGGATGACTTGCCAGCGCTTTTTTTTCGTTTGTAGAAGCCGCACACGAGCAGGCTTGCTTGTTCCACATTGCAGGAGTCTTGTAGCAGATCTGTATAAAACCCACCAGGTCCCAGCGGAATTGGCTCTGGTCAGGTCAGGGCCCACGTGGTGACTCCCATGTTGTCGCTTTCCCTTGGTCCAGAGTCTCCAGGCCTTGCTGAGTCCCCGAGGGCCCGCTCAGCATCCGCGAGCAAGCCCCTCTGATGGAGGTGGTCGGAGTTACCTTGGAGATGCCGTCCCAGCCCAGGCCGGGGCCATCAACAAAGGGCAGGATGCCAGCGCTCAGCATCCTTCTTCTCAGCCCTGGCCCCTGCTGGGCGGTGCCACCATCAGCCACGCGCAGAGGGGGGTGGGGGGAGGGCCTCTCGGAAGCACCCCTGCTCCTCAGAAGGCGCGGGCCTCATCCGCAGACGCAGGGCCGGCGCCCTCTCAGAAGCAGCCCCCCTCCGAAAAGCCATCCCCCCTCCCTCCCCCCCCCTTTCGGGCGAAGAGAACTATGCACATGCACCGATCCTGGCAAGGCCCGTCCTTGACCCAGGATCGGTGCATATACCTTCCTGGCCAAGGCAAAAGGGCGTATGCACCGATCCTGGGCTCAGGGTTGGGCCTGGCCAGAATCGGTGCATGTGCATAGTTCTCTTTCCTCTACCCTTGCGCGCACCGCCAGCACCGAGCCGGTGGGGTCGAGCGCTGCCGCCTCCCATCCCTCCGCGGCACGCCTCGCGGGGGAGGGCCCGGCCGGGCGGGCCCTCCTGCCATGCCTCGGGGGTCCGGGGCCCGCAAGACCCAGCACGGTCCGCCACGCCCCAGGGGCCTGCTCGGCCTCTCGCGCGCTGCCCCCTCCCTGCTCGGCGTGCAGCTCTCCTGCCCCTCTCGCTCGCCTGTCCCCCCCCCTTGCTGGCCTGCTTCTCTCCGCCCGTTGCCTTCCCGCGTCTCTGCTCTGCTCGGAGCGTTGTGGGGACGTCTGGAGAGCTTGTGCGCCATATGAGACCGGAGAGAAGAGAGGGGAAGCCGAGTGGGTGGTGGTGGTGGTGGTGGTGGTGGTGGAGGAGGAGGAGGAGGAGGAGGAGGAGGAGGAGGACAACGTTAACTTTTGGAGCTCCGCGCGGATTTCTTTGGAGAGAGGAGGAGGAGGAGGACAACGTTAACTTATGAGGGAGAGAAGAGGAGAAGCGGGAGAAAACGGAGGAGCGACACGGAGTTTGAGCGGGAGCGGTTCTTTTCCAATACCTTCAGTCGAACCCTGGGCCCGGCCCCCGCCCTCGAGGGTCTAGATAGGAGGGGAACACAGACACAATTAATCGTCCACTCCCAGGAAAATATGGGAAGATATGGGAAGTGGGGGGGAAGACAAAAGATACAAAAATAGGAAAATATGGGGACTCATTTATTTTTGTGTGTGTGTGCATCTCTATATATATATATATGTGTGTGTCCTGGGGCCCCTGCACTAGAGGCATCTCCTGCCCCGTCGACGTTCGGGGCCGTCGCTCGCTTCGGAGGCGGGCCTCCGATGTCATTGGGCCGTATCGCCTCGGAGCGCTTTTCGCTCTTGGCACCGCGCGGGGGCCCAGGGCCTTCCCTGAGATCCGAGTCAAGGGAGGAAGAACCACCCGGACCGGACGATTGGCGTCTGCTAAACGGCCCCGGGCGTTTCCTGAACAGCCTTGCCCCGTTTGACTCCTTCCCTGGGCGCGCTCACTCAACGGCTTCGCGTGCTGGGGTGGTATTCCTATCGGGGTGGATGTGCTGTCCTCTACTCTGAAGTCGGGCGTGTCCCTCCACAGGGGGAAGGTTCAAAAATAGGCAAAAAATAGTATGGGGGCATTTTTTTTTGATTATTTTTGACCATTATGGGGTATAGGGACAATTTTTTGATTATTTTTGACCATTATGGGATATCTTTGAGTGCTTTGTATCTTTCGTCTAGACTCCGCCTGTAGGGGGACACGCCCGACTTGACTCTGCTCCTCGCCCTTGGCACCGCGCTGGGGCCCAGGGCCTGCCCTGAGATCCGATGCCCCGCCACTCAGGAGGGAAAAATAACACACAGACACAAGTAATCGTCGATTCCCCAGAAACTATGGGAAAATATGGGCAGTGGGGGGGAAGATAGAAACCCAGAAAATATGGGAAACTATGGGGAATCCTTTTTTTGTGTGTGCATTTATTGGTGTGTCCCAGGGCCCCTTCAAACAAGTCGCAGGGGATCTTGACTGTGGAGCGTCGGTCACCGGAGTGGGTGCTCAGGCGTTGCACCCCCCTGTCTGGATGTCCTGTCCTGTCCTCGACCTCTCTCGGCCCCTCTGCCCTCGGGCCCCCCCCCCCTCCTCCTCCTCCCCCAGAGCCTCTCCCCCCCATCGGCAGTGCGCCCCCGGGGAGGCGTCCGATCGGGAGCGGCCAGGAGGGGGGCGAGGACTAGGGTTGAGTCGGGCCTGTCCCTCTACAGGAGGACTATTCAAGAAGAGTCAAACATTATATATATATATATATATCTCTATATATATGTTTGTTGTGATATTTTTGGGGTAGTTTTGTGATATTCCTAATTTTTCCTCCCAAGATCCGCCTGTAGGGGGACATGCCCGACCTCAGACTATGGGTGTGTGGATATCACGGTGGCGGCCCAGATATCTCCCCAGAGTCCGTGGCGCCTCTTCTCATTTCAATGCGTCCCGCCCCCACCCCCCCGGGGCCGCGCACATGCCCCCCCCCCGCCATGACCTTTGCGCCCCCCCCCTTGGACGCCCCCCCCCCTCTTGGCCGCTCCCGGTCTTGGCGCGCCCGCGTGCCTGTCTCCGAGCCTGCCGCAGACCAGGGCACTGCTCGCGGAGGAGGAGGAGGAGGAGGAGGAGGAGGAGGAGGAGGAGGAGGAGGAGGAGGAGGAGGAGGAGGAGGAGGAGGACAACGTTAACTTTTGGAGCTCCGCGCGGATTTCTCGGATCGGCGCTGGGCTCCCCAGCGCTTCCGGCCCCGCGCGCCACGCGCGCCGGGGAGGAGCGTTCAGCGCCGAGCCGAGAACTCCGCGCGGACCCCCGAAGGTCGATGTTTATACAATGTTCTGTTCCTCGAGTCTTGCCCTCCTCCTCCTGCCAGCACTCACCCTGCATCTGCCTCGCATGTGACGCCTCAGATCTGGCGAGCAGAAGGAATGCATACGAGCTGTATTCCACCCCCAGGTTCTCAGAGAACACAGTTGAGTTGGCATGAACGTAATGGGTGAGAGCGAGCGAGTTCCTCCTCCCAGCAACCTCTGACAACTTGGGAAAACCACACCAGACCTCCGAAACCCTCCGACGCTCCCAAGGCCTCTAGAAGCGACGAAGAGCTCCCCCCAAATTCCCCCCCGCCCGAAAGCTGCAGTCATTCCGACCCCCACGGATCCGCCTCCTCCTCTTCCTCCTCCTTCTCGCTCCTCCTCGATCCTCCTCGATCCTCCTCGATCCTTCTCCTCCTCCTCCTCCTCCTCCTCCTCGATCCTGCTCGTTACTCCTCGATCTTCATTCTCGATCCTCCTCCTCTTCGATCCTCGATCCTCGATCCTCGATCCTCGTTTCCCTTTCTCGATCCTCCTCCTCCTCGATTCTCCACGATCCTCCCCGAGCTTGTCCTTGCCGAGGCCTTCGAGTTCCACTACTTCTTCACGCGCAAGTTCTGGATGTCCTACAAGTGCATGGGCCTGGTGGTCGCGCCCGGCGGCCTGGGGACCTGCGACGAGCTCTTCGAGGTCATCACGCTGATGCAGACTGGCAAGATCAGGCGATCCCGTAGCCTCCTGCGACCCTCGGCCCGAAAGAGGATCGGCGCTCGAGGATCGATGTTCGAGGATCCAGGTTTTTCCAGGGCCGGGTCGGTGAGTAGCGGTGAAGAGGCAAACTTCAGGAGGGAGGGACACATAAAGACACATAAATGTCGATTCCCAAGGCCATGTGGAGGGGAAGACGCAAGTCGAGAAAATGTGTGTGTGTGTGTGTCCCTGGGCCCCTTCAACCCTCCCCTAGGAGGAGGAGGAGGAGGAGGAGGAGGAGGAGGAGGAGGAGGAGGAGGAGGAGGAGGAGGAGGAGGAGGAGGAGGAGGAGGAGGAGGAGGAGGAGGCAGCAGGAGGAGGAGCAGGAGGAGGAGGAGGAGGAGGAGGAGGAGGAGAGGAGGAAGAGGAGGAGGAGGAGGAGGAGGAGGAGGAGGAGGAGGAGTCCTTCTCCCTCCCTCCCTCCCTCCCTCCCTCCCCCGTCTGAGCCCTCCGAGCGCCGCTGGAAGGGCCCCGCGGCGCGCTCCACACGCCCCGCGCTCTCCGCCGCCTCCGCGGCCGCAGCCCTCGGGTCGGAGAGCGGGGCCCCGCCGCGGCCGACACGCCCCGGCCCGCCCCCCGCCCCAGGGTCGGTCGGGCAACAACTCCTCCTCCTCCTCCTCCTCCTCCTCCTCCTCCTCCTCCTCACAACTGCAACAACTGCACGCGGGCAACACGTCGGGAAGTGTCAAACAGCACATACGAAATCGAGCCCGACGTCACGACTGGGCCGCCCTACAGCTCCACACCGCCGGACACCCAGGCAGGCTGGCGGTGGTCGGTCGGGGGCGGACGAGAGGGGGCCGCTGGCACGAAAAAGAGAGAAGCTGCTCCCAAGACGGTTGGGACCTCTGGGGCCACGGATTGAAGCATACAGTCGGGGCGCTGAAGAAGGAGCCCTTTTCGTTGGGGAGGGGCTCCGTGTTCCTTGATTGTTTCACAGCTTGCCTTAGGTTTTCCTTAGGTGTTCGATGGGAAATCGATCTTTAACTGATGGGAAAAAGGGGCCTCGTTCCTTATCTAGGGTTCCTTAGGTCAACGTCCCGACTGTAGTATCGGAGGGTGCGGACAAAATCACGACGGGAGATTTATGGACCAGTTTCGGCCCCTCGGGGTCCTCGCTCTGCCCAAGGATCGTCAACGAAAACTGCTCGGGTTGAGAGAGATCGGTCCCCTGGGAAGTGGTCGTGAGACCCAGATTTTCGGGGGCGGAAAAGAGGGGGTGATGACTAGGGGGGGTGGATATCATGGCGTGGGCCATGATATCTCCCCAGATTTCGTGGCGCCTCTTCTCATTTCATTACGTCCCTGGCCCCCCCGCTGGGCCGCGCACATGCCGCCGGTCATGATTTGCACCCCCCCCTCCTGGAAACCCCCCTCTTGGCCGCTCCCGAGAACGGGGGGGATTGGGAGAGGTCGGAGGTTGATAGGCCTCCTACCCTGACACGTCGATTAAGGAATTGGCCGTTTTCGGTTCGCGAGAGGGCGTCGCGGCCGTCATTTTTGCGGGTCCAGGCCCGTCGGTTTCGGTCCCAGGCCGTTTTCACTAAGGGGAGGTTTCCTAAAGGGAGGTTTGTCCACCGCCGACCCCCGGACGTGACGGGGCGCTGGTGCGCCCTGGGAAAGGGGGGGTTACGAAATTTGCTGCATGCAGCTGGTTTCGGCCCCGCCGCCTGGCCCATTCCTCGATACATGGCCGCCTCCGGCGCCTGGAGGCGCCGGGAAAATCAGCTACGTGGGCTGATTCTCAAACCCCCCTTTGCTATCCCCCTCTTTCGCCCGACCCGACAGGGGCCCCCGGACGTGACGGGGCGCTGGTGCGCCCTGGGGTGCCACCAGCGGGCTTCGAGGCGGGGGTGGCTGCCTCTGCCTCGCGGAAGGGAAATCCCAGGGAGGCTTGTCCGAGGGGAGCTGTCCAGGTGGGGTTGTCCAGGTCCCCGCCGGGTTGTCCAGGGGGGGGTGTCCGGGGCAGGGCGTCTGGTCGTCATCAATCAATCGGCCTGGGTTGTCCGAGCTGTCCGACGGGCTGTCCGGGGATTCTCTCAGATCGGATGATTTTTCCATGGTGCACAGGTAGTATCCACAACCACCACCACCAGTCGAATTCCTCGTTCTCTCGGGCCACGGTTCGCTGCCCAAGTTTGCCTATTGCTGGTCGGCTTGTGTGGCGTTCTCGGTTTGCCTGGCAACATTCTGATTCGCATTGTGGTCGATGCCGCGTTGTGGTCGTCATATGTTAGCCAGCGTGGGCCCCAACACAGTAGGTTATTGCAGTCTATGCGGTGCATTCGATGTGGTGCAATGTATGCGATGCAACCTATGTAATGCAATCTATGCGGTGCAATCAATGCGGTGCAATCAATGTGGTACAATCTACGCGGTGCAACCTGTGTAATGCAGTCTATGCGGTGCAATATATGTGGTGCAATCTACATGGTGCAATCTACGCGGTGCAACCTATGCAATGCAGTACATGCGGTGCAATTTACGTGGTGCAGTGTACGCGATGCAACCTATGTGACTCAGTGTACGCGGTGACATCTATGCTGTGCAATCTATGTGGTGTAATCTACGCGGTGCAACCTATGTAATGCAATATATGCGGTGCATTCTATTTGGTGCAATATATATATATATATATTATGGTGTAATCTACGTGGTGCAATCTGTGCAATGCAGTCTATGAGGTGCAATCTATGTGGTGCAATCTATGTGGTGCAATCAATTTCAGTTCGCAGTGAGTTGCCATCTCCACTGCTCGCGCAATCATCCCACCCACCCACCCGCAACATGGTTTGCATAACCCATGCGGTGGCGAATGCGATGCGTGCTTAACGTTGGCTGGTCCATCTGCGCGGTCGAGCCAACCTGAGCACGCGCGAGCAGCGGCCAGCTAGTTCGGCGCGACCGATGCGGCCGTGGTGGCGCTGACCGCTGGGCGCATCCCAGCGGGCACTTCAGTGCGAGTCGGCGACTTGGGCGGTCACGGTATCATGGCAACGTCGACAATAGTAGACGATGTTGATAGTAACGTTGCTGGTGACGATGTTGTCAAGGACGACTGCGTGACCAGTGCGGGCGCCGATGGTCACGCCGACAACTATGACGGCGTCCTCGCGTCGGTGATGAAGGTTTTGGAAAGAGTTCGACACGCGCGCGCGGCCGACGCGCGACAGTGGCCCGCATGATGTTCCCCAATCAGAGCTTGCCTCTGTAGGGGTCCTAGCGGGCTTAAGGGTAGGTGAGGTGTGCCGCCGATTCGGTGGCCGGGCCCGGGTGCCCAGATGCCCGGGTGCCCGGGTGCCCGGGTGACGGGTGCCCGGTGCCCGGGCGGGTGCCGGGTGCCGGGTGCCCGGGTGCCCTGTGCCTTGTAGCCCTTAAGTCTTATAGCCCTTTCCCTATCGCCCTATGGCCCTATAGCCCTATAGCCCTATAACCCATATAGCCATATAGCCATATAGCCCATATAGCGCCCAAGAGCCCATATAGCCCTGTAGCCCTATAACCCTACAGCCCTAAAAAGATTATGGTTGGTTTTTTCATTGGTATCATTATTTGACACGGATCGTGCCCCCTCCAGCACGCGCACAAGGGCGCGCGAATGATTCCGGCATGCGGCGCCAAAAGGCCCGTTATGAAAATTGATGTTGCGAAGCCATACGTGTATATATATATATATATATATGTATATGTTTGTTTGGAAACTCGTTTTTCAACTCGTTGCGAAGCCGAAGGTTTTTGACGGATTTCGGCACGCGCGCGCGACGTCGCGCGGGTGTGTACTTCGTTGCGTGTTTTTGCGAACGATTTTCGCGACGTCACGCGCGCAAGTGCGTTCGAACGATTTCGACATGCGCGCGGGGCCCGTTTGGTTACATTTTCGGAAGTGATGAAGTTTTCAAGGTTTTCCAAAGTAATCACACGCGCGCGAATTTTGTTTGAACATCCATGTTGCGAAGCCCTTTTTTTTATTATTTTTTTGCATGTTTTTTGTACTGGATCTTGAAATCCTTTCGGAACCAAAGAGGTTTTTGAATGATTTCGGCATGCGCGCGTGACGATGCGCGCGGGTGCACTTCGTCCCATGTGTTGCACAGGTTTTTGGACAATTATGGTTTTTCATAAACGAATGCGCGCGTAGTCGTTTCTTTTCAAAAGGATGGCGGGGGAAACCGATACTGGCTCGGCTGGGATGGTACAAGTTCATCTTTCGGATGGACGCAATACGAAAATGGGGCCGATAATCCGGGGGGGCGTAGAATCTATGCGGCGGCGACGGCGGCGACGGGCGGCACCGCCCGCAAGAACCGCCACTCGCCCCGAGCGGCGGCGACGGCGACGGCGGTGACGGGCGGCACCGCCCGCAAAAACCGCCAGTCGCCCCGAGCGGCGGCGACGGCGACGGCGACGGCGACGGCGGCGACAGGCGGCACCGCCCGCAAAAACCGCCACTCACCCCGAGACGGTTGAACCAAGTCAGAGCCCCTAAACGCAAACACTGTTCGGGGGAAAAGCACCGCATGGAAGATCGATCTTGGGGGACGTCGGCAGGTGGTGGATATGGATGTGGATATGGATGTGGATACACACGTATATACATATCCACTGCCCGCTGGGGTCCCAGGACGTCGGTTCCACAGTCGGTGGGTACATATATATATACACATAGGCACATGTGTATGCAGACATACATATACATTTAGATATCTCGACATATATGTGTATCTATGCCTGTGTGTCTGTCTGTCTGTCTGTCTGTCTGTCTGTCTGTCTGTCTGTCTGTCTGTCTGCATATCTGCATGCATGCCTATATGCATGCAATGAATGTATGTACGTATGTATGTATGTCTGTATGCATATCTGTATACACATATATCCCCACCTCGCACTTGTGTTCCCCCTCTTTGTATCGGGCTCTGCTCGCCAGCTTTAGTGGCAGTGGGTTTTTCTCTCCAGGCCGAGTCATGGGTGGGAAGGTTGTCCTGTGCCTCCGCTGTGGAAGAGAGCAGGCGGTCCCTGCCAGTGATCCTCATCGGCAAGCAGTTCTGGAAGTCGGCCATCAACTGGGACTTCTTCGTTCAGACCGGCATGATCTCGGACGAGGACGCAAACCAGCTCATCTTCGCCGACACCGCGCAGGAGGGGCAGAAGGAAAATCTCCTCGTCCTCCTCGTCCTCTTCCTCCACCCCTTTGGAGCCGAAGCTGTGTAAAACAGTCTGCGGGCCTATTTGCTGCTGCATGCTTGTGGGGCGCGTTCGACCAGTCTCTCACCGCGCCCTGCGGGAAGATCACATCCCCACTTCGCTGCGCTGATGTCGGGTGTACAATCTAATAGCCCTCGGCCCATCCCGTCACCGTGCCTGCGCTGCGGTTGCTTCGCGTGGAGGCCAGTGCTCGCCACTTTGGTGGACGTCCGCGGAAGTGTGTTCGAAAAACGATATGTTGGATGATATTTTGCTGTTCGGGGGCCTCTGAGGAGGAGGCTCTTGGAGGCAGTTTGGGAAACTTCTGGGGCGTAGCGGGGCAGTTTCGGAGTTCCTTGAAGGCGTCCGGGGGCCTCTCGGAGCCATATTGGACGCCTGCTGCCAGTCTCGGGGGGCCCCTGAGGGCGCAGAGCTCAACATCTCAGTTCGTGCTCCCCCTCTGGGGCACATCTTGGGCCGTCTTGGGCGCCTCGTGGGCCGTCTTGGGGGCCTCTTTGGGAGTCTCTTGGGCCTTCTTGGGGCGACTTTGGGGGGCTCCATGGGCCGTTGTGGACGCTGTGAAGGCCCCCGAGACGAATATGCTAAACATATGCGTTTTCCACATATGGCTTGGGATCTCGTGGGAGTGCTCTTGGGGGTTCCTTGCAGCTTCTTGGGGGTCTCTTTGGCCGTCTTGAGGCCATCTTGGGCGTCGGGGAACGATCTTGGGGGGACTTGGGGGCCCTCTTGGACCGTTTTGTTGGGGCCTCTTGGGGCCCTCCAGGCCTGTCTGGGGTCCTTCCTGGGCGAGGTTGCCGCCCTCGAGGCCCACGCGGAACACCCCAGGAACGGCCAGCAGCGCAGGGGAAACCACGGGTCTGGGCCGTTGAGAACGCTAGAAGCCCTCTACGCTTCAGGGCTGCGTGAGCGTTGGGGCGCCCCGCTTCGTGCTGAGGGCACGGTGGCGGATCAAAAAGACGTGCAGAAGGAACGTACGGTAGGTTCTTGTCGTGTCGACCGGCGGCGACCCTGCCAGCGGCGTTCAACGTTGAACGCCGCGGGCGACCCAGAATCGTTCGATGTGGAACGGTTTGGACGTTTCGCAAACAGCCGATCGTTCAAGGTTGAACGATCCCCCCGGTGTCAGAAACCAACGCCGAAGTCGGCACGGCACGAACCTGACGTATCCACCACCCCCAGGCCTCCCTGTTCGGGGCCCAGATCTTGGCAGATGTGGCCCCCCAGTCCAGCGCGGAGCCGACATCCGCCGAGTGGTGGCCGCAGGTCGGCACGGGGAGAATTGGTGGCGAACACCCCGATCAAGCTGAGGCAACCAAGAGCTGGGCGATGAAAGCGCGTCGATGCAGTTT
This sequence comes from Prorocentrum cordatum, assembly GCA_963575745.1. Lineage (NCBI taxonomy): Eukaryota > Dinophyceae > Prorocentrales > Prorocentraceae > Prorocentrum > Prorocentrum cordatum. Next base: position 18,799 of record CAUYUJ010019466.1, read on the forward strand.
TTGTGCCAGCACCAGGCCCCTTGCGGGACTCTTCTGAGCCATATTGACTACTGCGACGTCTATGCATCATCCTGCCCCTGCCCCTCCCCCTCCCCCTCCTCCTCCCCCCCGATTTCGGGGGGGGCCTCCGAAGGCTTTTGAAAACCTTCTGGGGAGCTCCCCAACGCCTCGGGCAGCCCCAGGGGGCATCCACAAGAAGGCCGCCGAGAACCTCCGAAAGTCAACGAAAGCTTTCGAGAGCAGCCCAAATCCGCCGACAGCCCTCCAACAATCTCTGGACGGCGAGCGAAGGGGGAAACGAGAAGGCGGCGGGGCTTCTCAGAAGCCCTGCGGCCTTCCGAGAAGTTTTCTGTGCCCACGGGGAAGGCTCAGAGAGCTTCTCGGAAAGCCGAGGGGACTTCTGGCCGCCCTCTGAGCAGTCCCGCCGCCTCTCTCGCTTCCCCCCTGGGCTCGCCGCCCAGATCTCTGCTCAACACCGGTTCCCGCCCCCCCTCCCAGGGATACTCCTGACCAGTTCTCCGAGCCGCGTCTGGCCGTGGCGACGAGAGGCACCAGAAAACGCCCCAGAGCCGCCAGAACGAGGACGTCGTCGACGCCGTCGCTCGGGAGGTCCCCTAGAGGCCTCTGGAGTTCCTCAGGCTCCCCGAAGCCCTCGTAGGCCCCGAAGAAGGGGCCCACCGATCCCCGATTCTCGATCCTCGATCCCCGATGCCCCCGATCCTGGATCCCCGATCCCCGATCCCCGATCCATCCCCGATCCCCGACCCCCGATCCTCGATCTCCCTTCCCCGACCCTCGATGCCCAAGATCCTCGACCCTCGATCCAGAACGAGGCACCGCTCCCCGCTCCCTGGAGACCCCCCCCCCGCAGGAGGCCTTCGACGCCCTCGTCGCCGGGGTCACGGCGCTGGAGTGCACGCCCGTGGCCTCCAAGAAGAAGGCGAAGGCGTAGGCGACGAGGCCGCAGCCAGCCGGCGGGGGCAACCATAGGGGTGGATAGGCTCGAGGGGGGAAGCTTCGGGTTCGAGGTTCGAGGTTCGAGGTTTCTGGATGTTTGGCCATCTCTCGGCGATTTTTTCCAGCCTTGGGACGCTTTCCATCAGCTGCGCCTCCCCGAGAGCGCTCCAGGCAGGGGTGCCGAACTCGTCCAGAACGGCCGCCGGAGGCCCGAGTTACTGCCCGAAAGCCAGGCAGCCAGGGAGCAGCATGTCGGTGGCAACGTTGGGAAAGGGGAAAAGCTCCGGGGGAAACGCACCGACACGCACACACACGCACACACCCATCGCCGATGGGGGCCTGATAGCCCGTGCCGCCCAGGAGCCGTCGGGTGCCCGTCGCCAGGTTCATCGGCGATGTGCCGCCGCTTCCAGGCCATTTGTGGTTCCCTCCCCTGAGCCATACAGGCCTCGGAACAAATTAGCGAACACCCATGCCACATTCATCTGTCAACGGCTCCCCCTCCCCCCAGCGTTTCAAAGTTGGCGGTGAGTCTGATGAGATGCACTTCGACCCAAGTTTCCCCCGCTTGTGCCAACATTGAGGTTTGGGGGGGGTGTTCAGTAATTGTTTCCCTCTACCGTATGCCCCCCTTGAGGCCCCCCTCACAGACAGCAGGGGCCTGCCCATCGCCTCGGATCCGCTGCGGGGAGCACAGGCAGGGCGCAAGTTTGGTGGATGGAGAGAGGTAGTTTTGACGAACGGACAACACGCACACACAGAACCATAGGGGGGTCGGCGGGAGGAGGACGTGCCGTGGGCATGACTGCGGGATGTCGGGCCGCGGGGGAGGCTCCCGTGCGAGCGGGCGACAGCACGCACCCATGGCCCCCTCTCCGGATAGGTCCTCAGAGCATCGGTGTTGGTCTTTTTCTGGTCCCCCCCCCAAAATGAGGAGGGACAAAGAGACCCAGACGCACAGGAACGCCGATTCCCAGGAAGATGCGGGGAAGTGCGGGAAGCGGATAGGGGGAGGCGAAAGGCCCCAAAGCGTGGGAGCATGTGGGGACTCCTGCGACTTGGGTCGGGTCATCTGTGTCTCCCCAGGCTCCTTGCAGGAAGCATTACATTGGGCCTGTCCCCCAACAAGTGGATTTCCGACGAAAAATACAAAATACCCCCCCAAAAAATTCACCAACAAATTGTCTGGGAGTATTTTTTGCGTATCTTTTGACCCTTTTGGAGTATTTCTGGGGTATGTTTGATTTCTCGTCGAAAATCCCCCTGTAGGGGGACAGGCCCGACATTCACCACCCACCAGACCACCCCAACCCAACCCGAAGGCTCAGATTGACCCGCGATTTCTAGTGGGGGGGGTCGGGAAGCATCGAGAAAGCACGCGTGGAACCCGTACCCCCCCCAACCCGAAATTCGGGTCTTCGTGTTGGGTTGGCGTGGTCTGGCAGGTAGTCAGACATAGAGGAAGCACCACCCTACATGGGGATTTCCGACGAAAAATAAAACATACCTCAAAAATAATTTAATCAAAAATGGTCTGGGGATTGCGTATTTTCTGACCTTTTTGGAGTATTTTTGGGGGGCATTTTTCATTTTTCGTCGAAAATCCCCCTGTATGGGGGACAGGCCCGACATGGAGGAAGCACCGCCCGCCCAGAGGCCCCGCGCGGCCTCGCACGGGTCCTCGACCCGTGCACGCCTCGGGCGCCTCGCGCTCGGGGGGCCCTCGCGCCGGCCTCGCTCGGGCCGCGGCTCTTCGTGGCAGTGCTCGGGTGGGTCTGGGGAGCAGCACGAGTCTGTGGCCGGCGCCGCGGCCCTCCGTCGGGGGCCACGGGCGGACCCCACCCCCTATCGACTAGACGCAAGAGTGCCCCTTCGCCGGAGTGAGCTTTGGTGCGGGCACAGATGGGTCCCCGGACGGCCGAGAATGAAGCAGCGGCAGCTGCTTGCGCGCCCAGGTTTGGTCCCCCCGCGGCTCCCCGAAAGCCGCGCACCAAAGGTCACTCTTCCCCAGGGTCACTCTTTCGTATAGCCGACCCTACCCCCCACGGCTTCCGAGGGGGGTCGGGGTAGGGTTCGCATGTGGCTCTCTACCTCCTCCACACGCTCCGGGCGGCGTCGGTTGCGCCGCCCCGGGGTGCGGAGGGGGGGTGGAGGAAGCTCCAGCACCGGCCCAAAGAGCTCCGCGCGTACCTCCGAGGGTGCAGGCTGCGTCCTTCTCTGGTCTCCCCCAGCCGGCCCCACCGCGCCGCCTGGGCCTGTTTTTTTATGCCCAGAGGTGGAGCCTCTTCTTCCTCCTAGGTGCTTCCTTCCATCCTTCCTCCTCCCCCTCCTCGCGCCTCCGTCCTTCCTGCCCCCTGCTCGATGAGCCTCGTCCCGATGATCCTCCTCCTCCTCCTCCTCCTCCTCCTCCTCCTCCTCCTCCTCCTCCTCCTCCAGCTTCTCGCCACCTTTGTTCGTAGCCATTTTGGCTCAGTATCGCAGTGTCGCAGCGACAGGAGGAAGTGGACAACGCTAGGACGCGGCTGGCAAGGCTGGCTCCAGCCTGGCATTCATTCTCAGCGAGCTCCTGCAGGAACAACTCTTCGCCTGGCCCGCCCCAGGCTTGCAAACCTCTCCCAGCCGTGCGCTGCTCCCAGGCGCCGCATGGCATGGGCCAAGCCGTGGCAGTGCAAGTAGTGTGCCAACCAACGTGGCGATCGCTGCTGGAACTTTGCATCAGCAGCGACGTGCAAAGGTTGCGGCTGCTCCAAGAACACGGCCTTCCTCTCCGTTCAGCATGGTGGGGACCACCGAGCTCATCACATACGATTCCACCTCATCGGCCGTCTCAACGTGAAAACGAGCTGGAGCGCCAGGTGGCAGCGCTGCAGAAGAAGATCCAGTTCGAAGTCGCGGACGCCTCGATCTCTGGCAGCGGTGGTGGGGAATACGTGGAAGTGAGTGACATGGGGGACGAGAAGCACAATCCGTATCGTGAGGAGTTGGCCCAGGCGGAGGCAATTCTTTACGTCTCTGCCGAAGTGTCCGACCACAGAGTTTGCGAAGCAGCAGCATATGCACTGCGAGCGACACAAAGACGATAGGAGAGCCCGACTGCGCGAGTCTCAGCTCTTCGAGTGGGGGGCGCACGGCGTGGTCAACCGGAAGCAGCAAGTACTTTTCAAGCAGCATCGGCAGGAACGTGCGCTGGAGGAACTCCAAGCGGAGCTGTCGAAGCGCAATCGGGAATCGACGAGTCCACAAAGGCGCTGTCAACGACGCGTGAGCATATTGGTTGAAGAAGCTGAGTTGCAGGTGGTGCCCCAACCCAGACCGACGACTCTGCAGTAGAAGAATTTCTGGCACATCTATCGAGGAATTGGGCACACGGTTCAAATCACGAGTATTGGGTGATGCAGCAGCTACTGCCTTGTCGACCAACCTGCGAAGCATCATAGGTCAGCTTCGCCAGTTCGAGAATGAACTTGACCAATCGGTAGAGCTCGCTGCTCCAGCTGCCCCATGTACTTCGACGGCAGCTACTCCGCTGTTAGTGGTGCAAGTACTGACGAGGCTGCTGCTGATGGCAGTGCTGGTGCAGGTGGCGCAGGTATTCAGGCTGCTGGTACTCTTGTTCCCCAGGGCATGGCAATAAGGACGCATCCACGCTACGCGCCTTCTTGCAAGGTTTGGGGCGAACTGTCCCAGATGATGATGCGGAGCTTCGTGATGCTTGCCAGCGCTGTGGCGAACAACTGGGGAAAGAAGGCAAGAGGTTCAAAACTGAAGAGGACGAAATCTGAGCGTTGGTTGTGCAGCGTAAGTTGTGTGTTTGTATCTCATGCTGGCGATGGCGGAAGCTTGACCTACTCAAACATGGAATTGCGTATCCATGGGCCAGCTGCAATGGTGTCTACCTCATTTTTGAGCTCAGGTGCTGCGCGTGAAAGGAACCGTGTGAAGCGTGACCGTTTATCCAACGTACAAAAATGATGCCAGGTTTCATTCGGCATGGTGTCTTGGTCCCAGCTTTGGAGGCGGAAGCGGGTGGCACCTCAGCAGGAGTTGCAGTGATCGATTACTGCAGCAGCATCTGCTCCAGACGACGGCATACCTGTCCCAGGGAGGCGAGTTGCGACGCATGTGAGGTAGTGGGTGGTGGGTAGACCCGTCGATCTACTCAATATACCTCCACGTCGACACTAGTTCATCGGTTCGCAGCGTTGACGTGCCTTGGACGTTTGTGGAGCATTCGATGATGATTCGAGTTCAAGTCTGTGAATGGGTATCTGCAGGGGGCTCCAACATGGCGCCATCTGAGATTCAAGGTTCGCTCGCGTAGGAATGACACGGGGGGTAGTCGCATCGTCGGAGGCAAGCACCTGTAGTCACGCGCTTCCACGCAACGCCGTCGCTTTCTTTAAATATTCCTCCCCTTTGATTTCGCGCGCCAGGTGGCCGACCGTCAACGAAGTCACTGGCGTTGCGTCGCGCCTCGCAGTATGTCTACCTATCACGGCGGACGACTCGGAGCTGCCACTGAGGAAAGTAGCAGAAGCGAGGCCATAGTCGAGAACCGTCAAGGGCGGGTGTGCTCGTTTCCCCCAACGACGGGGACCTCTGAAGCAGCTCGTTGGCAGGGTTGAAACGGATGAGCAAGTGCCCGAGGCCTTGTTGGCAGCGCCCTGCGCTATCGAGCAGGCGCGGCACGGCGTGCCAGGCAGTGGCATCTTATATTTTCGCTGGGGGGCATGTGCAAGCTTGTCAAGTTCGCAGGACTTGTCGAGGGCGCGCCCTTTCCGATGCGCGCGCTCGGGGAGTCGCAGCGAGGTGGTGGAGGCGCATCTGCAGCATATCAGTCTTGCTCGCTGCCTTGCCCGATGCCGTCAGGGAAAAAGTGCCCCGCTTCAACCGTGATCCAGAGGATGGCTCCGAAGGCGGCCAGTCCGTTTGGGCAGATGTCTCTGGCGTCAGTCGAAGTGGGCCCCATTGGGCCTGGCTGGGTCGGGGGCCTTCCCGTGGGCCCGCAGCTGCGCCGAGCGCGCGTCTTCCCTCTCCCTCGATTGGCCGCGACCTCGAGGGCTACTACTAGCCCGTGCCGGAGGCCTCTCTCGGAGAAGGCTGCCTTGTTTGATCAGAGGAACCCTAGTTGTGCTCGCGCCAGGGCGGGCGCAGCCATGCCGGTCCCTCCTTCTGAGACGGCGCAGAGCGGGCTGGAGCTCATTCGCTCGGGTGCATCGGCTGAAGGGAGGGGGCCGCGTCCGCGTGATGGTCTGTCTGCGTCGGCTGGCGCGTTGGAGTGCGCTGCAGGCGGGGTTGGGGGCCTTTCCCGCGGGCGCGCGTGGAGCGGCGTCCGCAGGTGGCTCTTCGGCATCATGCGGCACGTGGGGGGGGCCATCCGGGGGTGGCCTCGGCCGATCCGCGGAGCGTCGCGGGGGATCGCTCGCATCTATCAGCCGGGCGCTTGCACGGAATCGTAGGCCCGTCATTCAGGATGAAAAGGCCGCGTTGACGTGGGGCCCCTTTCGATCGCGAGCGAGGCCCCCCCGTGGAGCCGCGGGCGCTAGGCCCTTGAGGGCCGCGGTCGATGGAGTCCTTGCCCTGGGCGCCGGGCCGGGCGCCGTGCCGTCGGGGTCCAAGGTCGAGGTGGTGAAGTCGCCGTTGGAATGGCCTGCTCGGGTGATGGTCGGCTCTGAGTTCTTTGCCGCTGAAGATGCGAGGGCGCGTGATGTGCTCAAAATATGGGGTGGGAGGGCGAGTGAGCTTTTCAACGCCGGGCTCTGCAGTTGGTCGGCCGACGGGGGGCTCGGCGCCAGCTTGCAGCGTCTCCAGTCGGGCGCGGGGGGTCCTAGAATGAGAAGTGGATGCAGTGGGGGGGGGCAGGCTTGAAAGGCAGTTGCGCAGGGCGCGCGTCGTTTCGCGGCAGTTCGAGGACTTCAACAGGTTCGCGCGCATTTTTGCAATGGGGCTCCACCGAGGCTTGCGGGCAACAGTTTGGCGACGGGGGGGAGTGATCTGGCAGCTGCGCAAGGCGGAGCAGCCCCCCCTGCCGCGCGATGCCTCTCCCGCCGCGTTCGATGGGGCAGCCCGATTCCTCGCCGAGTTATTGGCTCTCGTTTGGCGAGCGCGCAGAGGGCAAGCGCGCGTTATTCTTCGGCGCTTGTGGTCAGTATGCGACGAGGGCTTGGGCGCGCTGGCGCTCCTTTGCCCCGAGTGCGAGGCCCTGCTCGGGTGGTCTTAAGATCGGCGCTTTTGTATATATTTATATAAGTATATAGAGAGAAATGCAGATGCTTTGAAATCTAGACGAATCTATTCAAACTATATATATGTATGTATGTATGTATGTATATATATATATATATATATATATATATATGCATGCGCGCGGAATTCTGCGCGCGGCCAGAACGGGCAGGATGGGCGATGTTGGTTGCATCGTGAAACGCGTTGCTGCGAGTTTTTTTTTTTGGGGGGGTCCGACGGCGCCTCTGCTCGGATGGGCAAGAACGCATGCTCGCCCGTCTTGTTGGGGCACAGGCGCTGGCAGGTCGTCGCCTTATTGCGAGGGCCAGAGCAGCCCGCGCGCGCCGAGCACGTTGTCGCTGCGTGTTCGGGCATGTTCGAACGGAGTGCGCCACTGAAGGAAGCGCGTGCGCATGACTTCCCGCTGCGCCTCGCGTTGGTGATTCTCCGGGCGTGTGCGCGCTCGCGCGCGATGCGCGCGTGCGGCGACCTCAGCCATGTGTTCGCCTCCTACCAAGATATCACATAATGATGCGCACATGCTCCTGCTGTTTTGCTTTTGGCGCTTTGCAATGCGGCGGACGTGCAGTGTGTATTGTACTATCCTACCGTATGCGTGTGCGTGCTCACAGTCGATTTTAAGATGCAGTGGGTCGGATCGGGCCCGCAGGAAGGCTGCCTCCACGCATGCGTGCGCAACTTCTCGGGCGATGTGCGCATGCTGGCGCCCATCTTGCAGCGAGGTAAGTCGCCGCCGCGGCTCGGGCTGTGAAGAAATTTGCTTCAGGCGGTCGGTGTATGAAGCTCGGGTCCAAGAGGCGCATCAGGAGCCTGGGTGACGACTTTTGCTAGGTCCGTGTTGCTAGGGCGTAAAAGATAGCTCGTCTCGGGGCACTCGGTGTGCGGGGGGAAATGGTCTGGGGGCTCATTTTTTTTGTGTGTGTGTGTGTGTGTGTGTTTGTGTTATATGTATGTATATATACACACCTGCGCAAAGGTATTCTTCCGTCTGTTGGCCATGGAACGGGAGTCAGTGGTGCGCCCGCTTTAATGCTCGAGCAGATTCGATCTTTCGCTGACTGTATGATCGGCGCCAGTGGCAACCAATCCTTTGCGCGCTCTACCTGGCTGCTTAACATGATGGCGAATTCGACCCTCTGTTCGACTGGGCGACGAAATTCTTTACGCTTGGCGTATCCCCTCAAGCCCATCTCACAGCAGCAACTCCTCGCGAAGCATGCCGACAGTCGTGTTTTGCAGGCGTGTGTCCGCTTGGCCCCGCATATCTCCCCTGTTCCTCCTTCCTCCCGCCTCCTTGTACATCCTCCTTGTGAGGGGAGCGGGAGAAGGACGAGGCGGAGGAGGAGGGAGAGAAAGCGCTCCTCGTGATTTGAGTCGTTTGGGGTTTCTCGTCCTGGTGTGAGTCGTTCGGGCCCTTCTTCCTGGTGTGAGTCGTTCGGGCTCTTCGTGGTGTGAGTCGTTCGGGCTCTTCGTCCTGGTGTGAGTCGTTCGGGCTTCTCGTGGTGTGAGTTGTTCGGGCCCCTCATCCTGGTGTGAGTCGTTCGGGCCCCTCCTCCTGGTGTGACTCGTTCGGGCTCCTCGTGGTGTGAGTCGTTCGGGGCCCGCGTCGTGGTGTGAGTCGTTCGGGCTCCTCGTGGTGTGAGTCGTTCGGGCGCCTCGTCCTGGTGTGAGTCGTTCGGGCCCCTCCTTGTGGTGTGAGTCGTTCGGGCTCTTCGTGGTGTGAGTCGTTCGGGCCCCTCGTCCTGGTGTGAGTCGTTCGGGCTCCTCGTGGGGCCTCTTGGGGGCCTCTTGGGGGCCTCTTGGGGGGCCTCTTGGGGGCCTCGTGGGCGCTCTTGAGGCCTCTTGGGGGCCTCTTGGGCGCTTCTTGGGGGCCTCTTGGGACCGCTTGGAGTCCTCTGGGGGGCCTCTTGGAGGCCTCTTGGGAGCTTCCTTGGGGCCTCTTGGGGCCATCTTGGGGCCTCGTGCGACCTCCTCAGACGCGCCAGTGAGAGCTGCCCCCTGAAAAGGACAAAATGAGGCAAACACCTTCGTAAAATTAATACTTTTGCTATGAAGGAAGAGGAACGCGGCCCCCTCAGAAGGCCAACATGGGGCCAAAACCGTAGTAACATCAATGTTTTTGCTTCAAAGAAGAGCAGAGGGGCCAAACTCCCCCCCCCCCGTCGGGGCCAGAATCCTTGTGAGGGTCGTCGTTTTTTGACCCTCCCAGGAGTCGAAAAAGACCCCCCTGACCACCTGCCGGGGCCTCTCTCCAGGCCCAGGGGGAGGGGGTAAGGGGAGGGGTAAACCCCTCCCCGAAGGGGAAGAAGGGGGGGTGAGGACAGAGCGGGCTCTCTAAACCACTCACGCCCAAAGGGCTGGTGGGATTATTGAAGCGGTGCGCAAGTTCCATTTGGGATATTCGTGTGTTCGTGCCCAGTCTATATTATGCATCGAGAGTGTGCGCGATCGGGTTACTGCTGTAGCGAAGCCATCTTGGCAAATGGCGCGCGGACCTGCGGCTGCAGCATGGCAGACTCTCAAGAGAAGAGGGTGGCAGATGCTCGCCCCGATCCATCTGCGGAACGGCGTGGGCCATCATATCAATCTCTATGCAATGGCGCCTCGGGGTTTTGAAAAGCAGGTAAATGACGCCATCCGGAGAGAGCATATGAGCAGAGTTCGGGATCACTTACCCGAGCGTATGAGCGACGAAGCTATTTGGATACGTGCGGTGGGAAATGCCATTTTGAAAGTGCCGGTTGGATTGCGGCGAGAAGCTCCATGCAAGCTTTGGTCAGGTGGATTGTTGCGTCCGGATCGCGCGATGGAGCTGGGCGTGGCAGAGGAGCGCGAGTGCCTCTATGGCAGGGCTGCTCGTGGAACCGTTTTTTTTTTTTGTTGTTGTTGTTGTTTTTTTTTTTGTTTGTGTGTTTTTTTTTTTGTTTTTATTTTCCGCCAGTGGGGTGCATGCGAGGCCTTGATGCAAAGAAGCGATGCGCTCCCCGAAGTTGTCCCAGATGAATTTGTCGAGATGCGTAGCCAGAGGTTGAAGGAGGTCGAGGCGCGGGGGCGACAACGTCGTCGCGTTCGACCTCGCCTACGGGCTGCCCAGGGGGCATCATCTACCGGCACTCCCTGAGGGTCATCCTGACGTCTTCGAGTGGGGGGATTGCAGTGCGGACTGGTGGGGGCCGATGTAGTGCGCGGGCGCGTCAGGGCTGCGCAACCGCCGTCCCGCTCTTGCTAGGGTGGACTGGTTGGTGGCGCAGTTTTGCCCCTCCGCTGGGTGCCCCCTGCGCGCCTAGTGCGGAGGTCTATCCGAACTCGAGCAAACTATCTTTCGATGCGAACGCTATGCAGGGTGGCGCGCACTAATCTGTACGAGGCGACCTGGATGGATTGTATCTGACCGCTTCTCATGTGTCAGAGAAGCGAGTTCTTGGTCAGACAAGGTCGAGCACTCTCCAGTACGATTGCTAGTGCATGGAGGAAGATAAGGAGAGTTTATCGTGAGGGCGCAGAGCGGTGCGCGTATGTGTGGGTGCCCTCTTAGTGTGATGTGCAGCAGTGCGTGCAATATGAAGGTTCTGTTGCGCATAGGTCTAGCAATTCGCGGGCCGACTTGTTCGTCTGTCCGGGAGCGATGGGCATCCGCATCGCCAGCGCTTTCTCGGCTTGAATCAGAAAGATTTGATGAAGCCGAAACACCCAACTCGGTTATCGGGCTTCTTGGTATCACGAGTGGTCAGACTGTGCCAGGATGTGGGTGTGCAGCCCACGGTGAATCGCCTTCTCTGTGACAGCACGTGGTCTTCAGCAGTTGAATGAGACATCCGTGATCCGTGTGCACTGTCTGAGGGAATACTCGCCCGCCAGCCTGTGTCAAGAAACTGTAATTCTACATGCACGCTCCACGGTACTCGGTGAAGGACACATCCTTGTAAGACGTGGCCCCGCAGGGATCTGTGAAAGGTGTGGAGCCTACTCTCCGCACGTCCTCCAATATGCTCGTAACATGTTTAACGGGTGTCTCGGCTCTCCCAGCTTCTAGTCCACGCTGGTAATGTGAGGTCGCACATTACGCTTGTGCGTTAGGGCCTCGCGGTCTAGCAAGCTGACAGCATACGATTAACGGGCCCCGCAGCAACTTTCTCGCACACCCTTACTTCCTCCCTGGCCCCTGGCAGGGCCAGGCTACAGGACTGGGGAGCGCTCTCCGGTCGCGGCTGGCACTTCTGCTCGATTTGCCGTCGGGCTCGGCCTGACTTGCCAGCGTTTGGTTGACAGAGCCCGTGTGACTCTGTGCCCAAGAGCGCTCTTTTCCCGAGTAGTAGGAGTAGGAGTCGGAGTCGGAGTAGGGGTAGGAGTAGGAGTAGGAGTAGGAGCAGGAGCAGGAGGAGGAGGAGGAGGAGGAGGAGGAGGAGGAGGAGCAGGAGGGAGGAGGAGGAGGAGAGGAGGAGGAGGAGGAGGAGAGGAGGAGGAGGAGGAGAGGAGGAGGAGGAGGAGGAGGAGGAGGAGGCAGGAGGAGGAGGAGGAGGAGGAGGAGGAGGAGGAGGAGAGGAGGAGGAGGAGGAGGAGGAGGAGGGGAGGAGGAGGAAGAGGAGGAGGAGGAGGGAGGAGGAACCCCCTCTTCCCGAGGTCCTTCGGGCTTCAGGCTGACGCCTTGGCCCCCCGGGCGTTCTGGCCTCGGCGTGGATCCCGATGTTTTATTTTGGGGCAGTGTCGCCGCCCTGCCCTGGTGCCGTGATGGCGCCCCGCGGTGCCCCAGGGCGCCCTCTCCAGTTCGGCCCCCGTTCCGTTCCGCCATGGTTCGGTTGGGGCACCTGGACACTGACGCGCTTTTCGCCCTTTGAATTTTCTCCTCCTGCTGCTCCTGACTTTCCCCCGTGACGATTCTCCTTCTCGTCGTCCCCATCCGCTTCCCCCTTCGCTTCCGCCGCTGCTCGGCAGAGGGACCCCCCCCAAGAAGGCTGGGGTCACCGTCGGCCAGCTACGAGTGTCTGTCCCCATCGGGGTGGGGTCTTGGGTCGTTGACGCCAAACATCGTCCTCTTCCTCTTCCGCCTCTGGACTCCTCGCCCTCCTGTGCCTCCTGATGATCACGACGACGACGACGACAGCTGCGGCGACGACGACGACCTCATCTTTCTTCCTCCGCGCGGGACCACAGCTTAGGGCTCCCAACCTGTTCGACTCAAAACGCCTCGCGGCTTGCTGCCCGACTGCCCTCCGGGAGGAGCGAGGGAGCAGGGGTGCAGGGGGAGGACGGGGAGGGGGAGGAGAGAGGGGAAGGGAGGGGGAGGAGGAGGAGGAGGAGGAAGAGGAGGAGAAGGAGCAGGATGAGGAAGAGGAGGAGGAGGAGGAGGAGGAGGAGGAGGAGGAGGAGGAGGAGGAGGAGGAGGGTGAGGGTGAGGGGGATGGGGTATGATGATAATGATGATGATGCTGATGATGCTGAGGATACTGATGAGAATGATGATGATGATGCTGGTGATGATGATGATTGTGATGCTGATGATGCTGACGATGATGATGTTGATGGTGGTGATGACGATGACAATGACGAGGATTATGATGATGATGACGACGCCGACGACGACGATGGTACGTAGTGATGCTGCTGCTGATGATGATTTTGCTGACGATACTGACGAACGTGATGACTGTGATGATGTTGATGATGATGATGATGATGATGCTAATGATGATGCTGCTGCTGATGATGATGATTAACTATGATGAGTATGTTGCTGATGATGCTGCTGCTGAAGATGATGCTGATGATGATGCTGTGGCTGATGCTGATGCTGTTGATGATGATGATGACGATGCTGATTATGTTGATGATGCTGATGATGCCGATAACGATGATGATCATCATGATGCTGATGCTGATGATGATGCTCATGATGGTGATGACGCTGATGGTGATGATGCTGATGATCACGATGTCGATGACGATGATGATGATGATGATGATGGTGATGATGATGATGCTGATGATGATACTGATGATGCTGATTGTGATGATGTTGATGATGCTGATGATGCTGCAGCTGATGATGCTGATGATGATGCTGATGACGATGCTGATGCTGATGATGATGCTGATGATGCTGATGATGATACTGATGATGATGATGCTGATTGCGATGTTGATGATGCTGACGATGCTGATATTGATGATGATGACGATGCCGACGACGATGACTATGATGATGACGATGCTGATGATGATGCTGATGATGCTGATTGTGATGTTGATGGTGCTGATGTTGATGATGTTGTTGATGCTGATGACGATGCCGATGACGATGACTATGCTAATGACGATGACGATGATGATGATGATGCTGATGGTGATGACGATGATGATGATGCTCATGATGATGATGATGCTGCTGATGATGATTATGATGATGATGATGCTGATGATGATGATGCTGATGATGATGATGATGATGATGATGGTGCTGATGCCGATGACGTCGGCAGCGGCGAAGACCACGATGCTGACGAAACTGATGATGACGTTGATGCGATGCAGGTACTGATGCTGCTGCTGATCGTGATGCTGATGATGATGATGATGATGGTGGTGGTGGTGATGATGATGATGATGATGATGACGATGATGATGATGATGGTGATGATGATGATGATGATGATGATGATGATGTTGATGCTGCTGCTGCTGATGATGATGATGCTGCTGATGATGATGATGATTATGGTGGTGGTGGTGGTGATGATGCTGATGATGCTGATGATGATGATGATTATTATTATTTTTATCATTATTGTGACGACGATGATGTTGCTGCTGTTGATGATGACGTATGTCTGTGACGACGCGACGTCGATGCCGACGACGATGATGACGATGAGGGTGATGATTATTACGATGGTGATGACGACGAGGATGATGATGACGACGACAATCAAGATGATGATGCTGATGACGATCACGATGAGGGCGACGACAAAGACGATGGTCATGGTGCTGATGATGACGATGATACCAAGGATGATGCTGATGATGATGCTGATGATGATGGCAGCGACGTCGATATGATTCTGATGTTGCTGGTTCTGATGACGACGACGATTTCAATTATCATGATTCTTGTGATGGTGATGGTGATTAGGATGATGCTGCTGATGATGATGATGCTGATGATGATGATGACGACCATCATAATGATGGTCATCATGATGATCATCATGATGACCATCATGATGGTGATTGTTGCGGATGATGATTATGATGATTTTGATCATGATTATGACGATGGTGATGATGGTGATGCTGATACTGATCATGATGATGATCACACCATCACCGTGATGATGATGATGATGATGATGATGATGATGATGATGATGATGATGATGATGATGATGATGCTGATGATGATGAGGATGAGGATGAGGATGAGGATGAGGATGAGGATGATGATGATGATGATGCTGATGATGTTACTGATGCTGTTGTCGTTGTTGTCATTTTTGTCGTTGTTGCTGTTGTTGTTGCTGCTGCTGTTGTTGCTGTTGATGCTGTTGTTCTGGTTACTGGTGTTGTTGTTGCTGTTGTAGTTGATGGTGACGCCCATTATGCATGCCGATGGACGACGCAGAGGAGACGGAGGAGGAGGAGGAGGAGGAGGAGGAGGAGGAGGAGGAGGAGAGGAGGAGGAGGAGGAGGGAGGAGAGGAGGGAGGGAGGAGGAGGAGGAGGAGGAGAAGAGGAGGAGGAGGAGGAGGGGGAGGAGGAGGAGGAGGAGGAAGGAGGAGGAGGAGGAAGGAGGAGGAGGAGGAGGAGGAGGAGGAGAGGAGTTGAGGGGGTGGCAGGAGGATGATGATGATGAGGAGGAGGAGGAGGAGGAGCAGGAGGAGGAGGAGGAGGAGGAGGAGGAGGAGGAGGAGGAGGTCGGATTCTGTCGGGTCGAGGGGGCGCCCAGTCACCGGTCGAGCCATGCACCTCGCTCGCCCGCGAGCCCCCGTCATGACGGCCTGACGGGAGCGAGGCCGCAGCGGGCCCGCCGGGCGGCAGTTGGTCGCGCTGCAGAGGGCCCGCTGATCCAGGCCCTGTTTTTCAGCCGCCCGCGAGGCGCAGGCCTCACGGGCTCTCTCGACCGCCGCGGCGCACAAGGCGCCGCGGCGATGCCGCTTGAGCCATGGCACGCGGCCCCTCTGATGGACTTCCTTCCGCTGCTCGAGGCAGATGATGATGATTATGATGAGGAGGAGTAGGATGAGGAGGAGAAGGGGGGAGGAGGATGGGGGATGATGATGCTGATGCTGATGATACTGATGATGATGATGATGATGATGATGATGATGATGATGATGATGATGATGATGATGATGATGATGTGATGATGATGATGATGATGATGATGATGATGATGATGATGCTGATGGTGATGGTGATGGTGATGGTGATGATGACGATGACGATGACGATGACGATGATGATGATGATGATGATGATGATGATGATGATGATGATGATGATGATGATGATGCTGATGATGATGATGATGCTGATGATGATGATGATGATGATGATGATGATGATGATGATGATGAGGATGATGATGAGATGAGGCGGAGGAGGAGGAGGATGAAGAGGGAGAGCAGGAGGAGGAGGAGGAGGAGGAGGAGGAGGAGGAGGAGGAGGAGGAGGAGGAGGACGAGGAGGACGAGGAGGAGGAGGGAGAGACATTCCACGATTCTGAAATTCTAAGTTGGCCTCGCGCGCGCCCGCGGAGGGGCACGAGGTCTAGGAGGGACGGAGGGAGAGGTTGGACGGAGGGAGGGTTGGATGGTTGGATGGTTGGAGGGGGAGGGGGAGGAGGAGGAGGAGGAGGAGGAGGAGGAGGAGGATGAGGAGGAGGAGGAGGAGGAGGAGGAGGAGGAGGAGGAGGAGGAGGAGGAGGAGGAGGAGGAGGAGGGGGAGGAGGAGAGCAGAGGAGGAGGAGGAGAGCTTTCCTTCCTGTCCTGCCTGGGAGGGCCTCAGGCAAGAGGAGGACGATTCCCGGTCCTCGATCCTCGATCCTTGTTCCTCGATCCCCGATCCCTGCTTCACGATCCTCAAGACCCTCGATCCCGGATCTCCGATCCTCGATCCTCGCCCCCCGACCCCCCAACCCTCGAACCCCAAGATCCCCGATCCCCGATCCTTTCTAAACGGGATTTTCGATCCTCGACCCCCAAAAAACCCCAGGACGACGGTGCCGCAGCGACGGCACCCCCGCCGCGTGCCTGCCCGGACCCGCCGCCTCGCCTTGCCTCGCCGCGTGTACAGAGGGCCCCTGCAGGAGGCCGCGCGGCGGCGTGGCCGCGCCTCCCCCTCCCCCCCCGCCGGCTCTCCGGAGGCGCCTCGGCCGAGCCGCGGCGCCTCGGCAGGCCGCAGTGGTGGCGCAGCGCTGAAGCGCGCTGCCCCGCCGGGGCTGGGATTGTCGTCCGCGTCCTCTGCCCAGGCGTCCTCCCTTCCCGCTCCCTCCCTCTGCCGGTGGGTCGTCGTTTGGTGGCACGGGCGGTCCGCTTCGTGCGGTTCGTGCCTGGGCCGTTTGTGGCGCAGGCTGACGATGAGCGTTCGTTCCGATCCGATCCGCTCCTCCCCGGAGGAGGAGGAGGAGGAGGAGGAGGAGGAGGAGGAGGA
>CAUYUJ010019466.1:35748-56621 GCA_963575745.1 Prorocentrum cordatum
TGTCTTGGGCCCCTTGCTTTGGATCCCGCCAGACTACTCACTGGATTGTGGCCTACAGTCTGGGGGCCTGCAGTCTCGGGGCCCCGATTTTGGATGTCACAGACCATTCATTGGACGGGAGGCCCACAGTCTAGGGGCCTATAGTCTCTGGGCTCCAATTTCGGATCCCCTGGACGGCTCATGCGACATGGCGCCCTATAGTTTGGGGCCCACAGTCTCTGGGCACGAATTTCGGATCCTACAGACCACTTATTGGACCTGGGGACTTGCGGTCTGGGGCACTACGGGGTGGGGCCTGCATCCCAATTTCGGATTCGACAGACTACTCATTCGACTGAGGGTCTACATTCTGGGGCTCTACACTCCCTCTACACTCCCAGGGGCCTGCAGTCTGGGGGCCTCTACTCTGGATGGCATAAGAATCGGGGGGGGCGACTATCCTTCCGACGGAGCGTCCTCCATCCCCCCCCACTGCCCCTCAACGCGCGTCCAAAATTCTCCCCCCTCCCCACTTTGCGTAGGAACTTGAGCTTCAAAACTGCCACTTCCCCCCAATTCCCCCCCGATGGCAGGCGCCCATCCCTCCCCGAACTCAAGGGAAGGGGGCGATTCTGATGCCATCTGGCGTAATCTCTGAGCACGAACTCTTGATCTCGCAGACCACTCGTTGGACTCAGCCCCTGTAGTCTGGGAGCCTGCAGTGTGGGGGGCCTACAGTGTGGGGACCTACAGCCTGGGGTCCTACATTATTTGGGCTCCCATCTAGACAAACATATACATGTATATACATATATATATATATGTATATATATGTATATACATACATGCATCTCTCTCCCGATATATATATATATATTTATATGTTTTTTTTGGGCACCGAGCGGTGGAGATGTACAGACCTCGTCGCTCTATTCGGAGGCATCGTGCGCATGCATCTCGTCGCAGTTGCGGCCCTCGTCAGCGTCAGCATCAGCATCGCCATCGGCATGGATGCAGAGTCGCTCGAGGGAGTGCCCGGGCGGCTCTGTGACATTGTACATGAAACAGCTGAAAGGAAGAGGCCACGGACCAGGACGAGGACCATGATTGCAGGACGAGGAACATGAACAGACATGGTGAGGATGATGATGATGATGATGATGATGATGATGATGATGATGATGATGATGATGATGATGATGATGATGATGATGATGATGATGACGATGATGATGATGATGATGATGATGATGCTGCTGCTGCTGCTGCTGCTGCTGATGATGATGATGATGATGATGATGATGATGAGGAGGAGGAGGAGGAGGAGGAGGAGGAGGAGAAGGAGGAGTAGGACAAGGAGGAGGAAGACAAGGACAAGGACAAGGACAATGCCACGGACAAGGAGGCGGAGGAGAAGGAGGAGGAGGAGGCGGAGAGGGAACGAGGGGCTGGGAGTACGAATGGGAGGAGGAGGAGGAGAGCGTGGAAGGGCTCCCCTCGGTAACTCAGTTTTCCTCTCAACGTGTTAGGATTTTTCCACTGCCAATCAACTGAGGAGGCGGATGAGGAGGAGCAGGAGGAGGAGGAGGAAAAGGATGAGGAGCAGGAGGAGGAGGAGGAGGAGGACATGGAAGAGGAGCACGAGGAGGAAAAGGAGGAGACAAATGATAATGAGACGGAGCAGGCGGGATGAGGCTTGTGGGTCTCTCTGCTGCACCTCGCACACCGTGCCTAACATGGCAGGCTTAGCAGCTGAATCTTGGCAAGATCACTGTCCATCGCCTAAGTAGTTTTTCGGTTGTTGGCCCGCCAACAGACGCGCCGATCTCTCGATAAACGTCGATACAACAAAAGGGTGAGGCGGAAGAGGAACAGGAGTATGATGATGCTGCTGATGATGAGGAGGAGTCGGAGGATGACAAGAGGATTGAGAAGCTGGAGTACGGAGAATGTGGACGATGATGTTGGTGCCGCTGATGATGCTGCTGATGATGCTGATGCTGACGATGGTGATGATGCTACTGATGATGATTCTGAAACTGATGATGATGATGGTGATGATGCTGCTCATGATGATGATGCTGCTGCTGATGATGATGATGATGACGATGGAGATGCTGATTCTGATGATGCTGATGACTATGATGATGGTGATGCTGCTGATGCTGCTGATGATAGTGATACTATGATGATGTTGATTATGGTGATGATGCTGCTGCTGTCGGTGATGATTATGAGGTTGATGATGATGATTACGATAACGATGATGATGATGCTGCTGCTTCTGATTCTGATGATGCTGCTGATGATGATGACGATGCCCATTCTGACGACAATGCTGATGACGACGATGACGATGCTGCTGCTGCTGCTGATGATGCCGATGCTGAACATGTTGGTGATGATGATGCCGTCGCCGTCGCCGACGCCGTCCACGACGACGTTGAGGACGATGAGGATAATGATGATTGATGATTGTGCTGATGCTGATGATTATACTGATGATGATGCTGATGCCGTTGATAATCATGCTGATGTTGATGATGATGACGATGACGATGATGATGATTGTCTTGTATATCCTTGCCACCCCACCCTTCGAGCTAGATATGTTGGGAGCCTGTGTGAATAGTCTCGTGCTTTGCTATTCTGTGCTGCAGGCGTGCGTGTACTGTGATTGTTGTGGCTCAAGTCACTGAAAACGTGGGGAGGAGAGGCGGGCCCCAGAGACCCTCCGTCGCCCTCTCCCCGCGCCCGTCCATCCCTCTCGATCCGATCGTCGGCTCACAATGGTAGCAGGAGCGTGATGGTTGAGGAGGGCCACGAGGCGTCGGGGAACGCAGACGGAGGGCAGATGCCTGCCCCTCAAGATACCGCGGAGGAGGAGACACACAGAGAGCAGACTGAGGACACGCACCTGCCGCAGCCGGCCCCCAGCGGGGCCTCGCCAGCAGCGAACAGGGACCAGCCCGCCGACGCAGCAGCAGCAGCCGCGGCGACGGGCAGCGTAGCAGCAACCACGGCAGCAGCCCAGGTCGCGGGGAACGACCCGTGGCAGCAGCCGGACAGAGACCCCTGGCAGCAGGGAAGCCAGGCGAACGACTGGCAGGGATGGAGCGCAGGCCGATGGCGCTGGGTCTCGTGGCAGTCGTGGTGGGACGACTCGAGCTGGGGAAGAGCGAGCTGGGCCATGTTCGCGGCGCCAGAGCAGCCCCCGCTCCCGCGAACCCTGATAGGCGGAGCAGCAGCAGCTGCAGGAGGCACTCCGCCTACGGCGCCAGCGACGACGGCCACCGCGACAGCGACGGACAGCCAGCCTTGGGCACCGGCAGCAGCAGCAGCAGCCGCAGCCAGCCAGCCTCAGGCACCAACGGCAGCAGCAGCAGCAGCCGCAGCCCGTCAGCTCCAAGCACGAACGGCAGCGACCGCAGCAGGAGCAGCAGAGGCGATGTCGCTCGAAGCGGCTGATGCACCGCCACCTCCGGCTGCGCCCGTCTCGGGATGGCCAGCGCAGTCAGCCACGGAGCAGGGGACCACGGGCAACTGGCGGCCGAACGACATGCAGGGCCCGCAGCCGTGGCAAGGCTTCGAGAGGCTCGACGTCTGGCTGGTGCAGGTAAGGAGATGGAGCAGACGCACAGGGCTGCCGGCAGAGCAGCAGGCGGGCAAGGTCATAGACGGTCTGCCTCCAGACTTGCAGGAACGCCTCCTGCACTACCAAGACGAGCTCGACGGTCCGTCGGGCATGGAGACGCTCTATGCATTCTTGAAGAGGTGCAGGGGCGACCAGGACGATGACGAAGCAAAGGAGACATACAGGCTAGTGCTCGAGGATACGGAGATCCGCTCGGGGGAGACGTACACACAGTACGTGATGAGGCGGGATCTCCAAGTACGGACAGCTCGACGGCACGGTCTGGACTTACCGGAGAAGGTTCAAGTGCAGCAGTTGAAGAACGGATCAGGGCTGACAGAGCAGAACATGATAAACCTTCTGTCGATCACTCAAGGGAAGGAGGACCTGGAGTCGATCAAACGTGGGCTGATGAAGATGGATGTTCGGAAGAAAGGGTCGCAGGCAAGAAAGCAGAAGGTGTACGCCGTGGATCAGAGTGACGACGAGGACGAGAGCGCCGACGCCGTCACCTACTACGAGCTCGAGCAGGACATCATCATGGACGACGCCGACGCGGCGGCCTTCTACGAGGCGATCGAGAGCCAGGAGCTAGACGAAGATCAAGCAGTGGCCGTGCTGGCCGCAGTTCTAGATGAGAAGCGAGCGACCTCAGGCAAGCCTCGGAAGTGGGCCGAGAGCAGAGAGCTGAAGAAGGCGATCGCGAGAGACCGGGACTTCTTCGACAGCAAGCGCAGTGGTGGCAAGCCGGCTCCACGGCTGGGAACAGGGCGCCAGCGGCTGAGTGTCAGCCAGCTGAAGCTCAGGACGAGGTGCGCCAACTGCGGCCAGAAGGGACACTGGCGAAAGGAGTGCACCAACCCGTACAAGCCGAGGCCGACGACGACGGGATCCACGCAGAAGGAGCCACCTCGTCCCAAGAAAGATGGCGATCGTTCCTACTACCTGGCGGCGACCACCGAGGGCGACGGCGACTTCGGCTCCTTCATCGTGGGTGGCCATCGGATTCTCGAGCTGTGCCGAAGCGTGCGGGGAGACGACGAGGCCTACGCGTTCGAGATGCACCCGCAGGATGAGCCCGAGGGCATGGTGGACACGGCAGCTGGACAGGCACTGGTAGGGAAGAAGCAGCTGACGACCCTGATCGACAAGTACCGTGAGCGAGGCTGGAACATCCCCTTCCGCGAGGTGAAGCACGTGGGGACCGCGAAGGGGGTCGGAGGAAGCTCGAAGGTAATCGGCGAGGCCATGGTGCCGGTGACGAAGGGCGGCATCAGGTGCCTGATCCTGTTCAAGGTCATCGCCGAGGACGTGCCCTTGCTGCTCCCAGCGCGCTGGCTGGAGAGCCTGGGCGCCGTCGTGGACCTCGAGAAGGACGCCCTCGCCGTGAGCATGGCCGGCCGCCGCACGGTCATCCCCGTGAATCGGCAGCGGTCCGGACACAGGACCATAGGACTTTTGGACGAGAGCAGTCCGCAGGAATTCGAGATTCCAGCGGGCGCTCAGCTGGACTGGCCAGGACTGGGCACGAGCGATTTCAGTGCGTACGTTTCTCCCTCCACCTTCTGCAGTCTGTTTCCCTCTCCCGCCGATCTCCCGAATGCGCGTCCTAATTCGGAATTAGGACACGCTCCAGGACGTCCAGGGCACCCTCGCCCAATGTTCCCGGGGGACCTCTCTCGGGGAGAAGCGGTCGGGGCGGCCTCGGGCAGGCCAACAGGAGTCGAAGTGTCCCGAGGAGATTCCGATTCCAGGAGCCAGGAGGTACCACGAGCTGAGACTGAGGAGACGAGGAGGCAGACAGAGGCGGCGAGGAGTCGAGGAGTTGAGGAGAGCGTCATCCCGGGGACCGACCCTCCGAAGAGCTCTGGGCTCAAAGAACCTGAGAGTCAATCCCACCACGAGATCACCTCCGAGAGCATCGGCTATGGGGCGACTCGAGAGGTCGCTGCAGGGTGCTCCTGGCTCGGGACGGTCGAGCAGCCTGGTGAGGAAGGACAGCAGGAAGGAGAGGAAGCCCAGCACACCGCGCCAGTCGGTCCGGTTCGAGGAAAAGATGGACACGAACAGCCAGGCGTCCTGGGAGCAGATTGGCGAAGAGGACGAGTCGGACTCGCCGACCGGCCTGCTCGGGGAGATGTCGTGGCCAGAGTCGACCAAGGCCGCCGGTCAGCTGACGATAGCCGAGAAGGGATGGAAACGCATGGTGGTTCAGTTGGCCGATCACATCGCAGCCGAGAAGATGACAAACATGATGCAGGAGATTCGAGCAGAGCAAGTGACCAAGACGGAGCAGCTGGAGTGCAGCCACCCGACCTCCGCGCTCTTCGAGACGGAGAACCAGTACAGCAGGTGGGCCAAGTGCCTGGCGTGCGACAAGAAGCTGTGGATGCGCCCGCTGACGAAGGAGGAGCGCCGAGCCCAGCTGCAGCGCAAGGCCGAGAAGCAGGCCAGGAAGGAGGCGCGGCAGACCATGGAGCGGGAGCTGGCGCAGGAGGTGCCCTTCGAGCCGCCCAAGAGGGTTCACAAGGTCAAGCCACCGTCGACGAGGGCGGCCACGCCATCGGCATCATCCGGTTCGGGCGCCACGACGGAGCTAGGACAGCTGGCCAGCGCCATGCAGGCCAACGCCGAGACGCTGGGCAAGATGGCGACGGCGATCGAGCGCCTGGCCAACAGCCGCAGCAACTGAGGAGCAGCGGGGATAACGGGGAAGGAGCGGGAGGGAACGAACCCAATTCTCAGCGAATCACAGGGCCCCGGGATCCCAGCGGCACGTACTGTCTCGCGGGGGGGGACCCCGAGGGAAGTCACTTGATCTGGAGGACTGCGTCCGTGGCCCGCGCTCGACAGCTGCGCCGATCCGGCAAAGCCCATCGGGGCACTTTTTTCCGTTCCCAGTCTGTGTGGTGGGACAGCGTCAAGGGGGCAACCACGACCCTCGACGAAGTCGCCGGGGAAAGGGGATGGATGCCCAGGGAACTGTCCAGGGACGAAGTCGAGGTGTTTTTCGCTCGTGTCGCGTGTCACCTCGTCGGTCGACCCAGCGTCGAGTTAGGGGAATGGGTCCGGGGGCTCGCCAGAATCAGGTGTCGAGGAAGCTCGAGGGTCCTTTACGACACGCTCGCGCCCGACTTCAGCGCTCGGCAGGTACAGACTCTCCTTGCGGAGGCCCCGAGCGACAGCCTGAAGGTGGAGATCTGGGTCACCCCGCCGCCGGGATTGACCGGGGCGACCACCAACGTCCCTCCGCCCGGATCGACTGGAGCGACGACCAACGTCCCTCCGCCCGGACCGACAGGGAGGACTCCAGCCCAGGAGAGGGAGAAGCGCCCCGGATCCGAGGATGTCGATGATTCGCCCTTTGGGGGGATTCTCACCTTGGGATCTGGACTGCCGGTCCCGGGTCCAGAGCTCGAGGAGCTCACGTGCCGCGTTCCCAGGGAAGTTCGGGATGCCGTTCTGACCGTGACCGGGGGGAAAACCGTCAGGAAGCAGAAGCGTCATCGGAAACGTTTGATCCAGGACTATCTGGCCGAGTCGGGTCGGAAGCTCGTGATGGAACTCTTCTCGGTCCCTCGCACGACTGCCGACTTGAAGAATCGGGGCTATCCAGTGTCTCGCAGCCTCGATCTTCGCACAGGCTACGACCTGTCGACCGATGCTGGAGAGCGAACGGCATGGGCCCTGCTGGAGACCGATCAGCCTGAGATAGTGGTCATGTCTCCAGAGTGCCTGCCGTTCTCGATAGCCCGACGACCCAGTTGGAAAAGGATGTCGGCCGAGCGACTTCGAGAAGCCGAAGTAAGGGGGATTCGGTTCATGTCTTTCTGTATGAGAGTGGCCGAGCACCAGATGGCCAGGGGTAGGGGGTTTCTTCTGGAACATCCGGTGGGAGCCTGTTCGTGGGAGCTCGCCTCGGTGCGGGAGATTTTGAGTCGGCCAGGTGTGGTTTCCGGGGTCGCCGATCTCTGTCAGTATGGACTGGCTGTTCAGGGGGGAGAGCCGAACAAGAAGCCCACCAGATTTCTCACGAATCGCCCCTCATTGTTGAGACCCCTCCTGCGGCGATGCCAGGGGGAGCACAGGCATCAGCATCTATGCGGTCGGGCCATGACCCGCGCCGCCCAGGAGTATCCTCCCGACCTCGTCGAAGCCATCAGTGAGGGGATTCTCGAGTCGACCCGCATCGCCGCTCTCGGACACCGCGAGGAGTATCAAGACGAGTTTGCCTCTTTCCCTCACCCTCAGGAACCGGCGACTGCCACGCTGGCCGCCGACGAGGAAGCAGATGACTCCGCCTCTGAGGGGGACCCAGTAGAGGATGAGGGGGAGCCCCGACCCAGCAGGAAGCTCAGCAAGGGACTTCAGGGGGAGGTTTTGAAGACGCACATCAACCTTGGACACCCTCCCCGGGACGCGTTTCTCAAGTTGTTGAAGCTAGCTCACGCTCGGTCCGACGTTTTAGAATACGTGAGGCATGATTTCCGCTGCGAGCAGTGCGACAGTCACGCCAAGCCGACCTGGCGTCGTCGGGCCGCGGTCCCGAGGACCTATCGCTTCAACCGCGTGGTGGCGGTCGATTGCTTTTTTGTTACGGTCCTGGGAACCAAAATCGCCGTCCTGAATGTCCTGGACCACGGGTCGGGGTTTCAGCAGTGCCACATGATACCGCCCAACGACGCTCTGAGTTCTGAGAATGTTTGGGCCGCTTGCGAGCGATGCTGGCTGCGAATTTTCGGCCCCCCCGAGGTTCTGATCAGCGACGGCGGAGGGGAATTCTTGGGAGCCTTCGGGAGAGGGTGCGAACACGTTGGAACCTTCCAGCACGTGTGCGACTCGACCTCTCCCTGGCAAAACGGCAGGGCGGAAAGACACGGGGGCTGGGTCAAGGATGCGGTTTCGAAGGCCTCAGAAGTTGTGCACCCCAAGACCCTCGAGGAAGTGGAGCTCCTCATTTACGAGACGGTGGCCGCCAAGAACAGATACTACCACCGCTCAGGGTACTCCCCGTACCAGTTAGTTTTTGGAGAGAATCCCCGTCTCCCCAGGGCCTTGCTCAGCGACGAGGGAGTGGACGATGTCGGCGTCGATGATGTGACTCAGGGGAATGTCGAAGGCTGCGACTCAGCAGCAGGGGCGTTCGCGAGGAAGCGTCAGATTCGGGAACAAGCCAAGCTGGCTCTCATGTCGGCCGATGCGAGATCACGCGTGTCAGAAGCCAGTCGGGCGCGGCACCACGCCGATCGAGCGTACGTGCCTGGGCAGTGGGTCTGCGTCTGGAGGAAGCTTGTCGGGGCCAAGAGCCACTCTCTGCAGCGAGATCGCTGGGTGGGCCCCGGGGCCGTCGTGGTGCAACGCGGCACCACAGTGTGGGTCGCGATGAGGACGAAGCTCTGGGAATGCAGCACCGAGCAGGTCCGGGCCGCCACTAGGATTGAGGCCCAGGGAGCCGAGTTGGCGGACACTCCGGAGTTCAGGAGTCTACAAGAGCAGGTCAAGAACCCAGGTCGCCGTATCGGGGCTCTCGACGTAGCGCAGGAGGGCCCTCCTCCCGAAGAAGCTTGGGACGCCGCGGGCCCTCGGGCCGAGGAAGCCGGCGGTCCGTCTCCCCTCGGCGAGGTCGGCGGAAGGCACGGTGGCCATGCCCCAGGGCCCATTCTGGAGGAGGAGCCTCAGCCCGTTCCAGAGCATGCTTCGGTTCGTTCGGATCCCGGTTCGGTGCGTGAAGTGGGGGAGTCAGTGCCTCCCAGCCCAGCTTCTAGGATGCCGGGGGCCCTGTCCGACCTGGGGGATGCTAGAGAGAAGGAGGAGAAGCTTCACGTCCCACCCGAATTGTCAGGTCCCCCCGCGTCTCGTCCTAGGACGAGCAGTCAAGTGTCGTCCCTCGGAGCCCTGCCGCCGCAGGTCACCGGCAGCCAGACCGCGCCGAGACCGCCACCAGAGGAGACGGCTCGGAGCGCCGATCGAGACCGCTCTCCCCGAGCAGTCACTCGAGTCTCTACCCACACTCGGCGTCCAGGATCCCCAGTTCGAGGGCTGCTGACTCGAGACGTTCGGGTGACCCCAGTCGAAGCCAACGAGGGCTCCTCCGTTATCGAACGGGTTCAGGAATGGGAGAGGTTAAGCAGACCCGGAGAGGGGATCGAGCCGGGGCCTCTGGTAGGCCTCGCCGAGGAACCCGAGGGGGACACCGGGGACTTCTGGATCGACCTGGGACCGGCCGATGACGGCGAGGCGGACCCTCAGGATCTGGACCTTTTCGCGGAGTTTCTTCAGGAGTATGTTGGGAGCGCTCGGTCCCCCGAGGAAGGTACTTTCGTTGTGGGTGAGTCATCCTCGTCAGTCAGGCCGGACGCAGGGACAAAGCGGGGTCAGGAAGTTGTCTGGAAGCACCTGAGTCCCGAGGAGAGAGCTCAGTTCCGTGAGTCGGATGCGGTAGAGTGGTCAGCAATGACTCAGACGAAGGCCGTACGTGTTCTTTCCCCCTCCGAGGCCGCCCTCATTCGTCGTGAGGATCCCTCGAGGATCCTCTCGTCGAGGATGGTGCGTCGGTGGAAGCCTCAGGAAGGTGCCGAGGCGAAGGCGCGTGCGAAGTCGAGATGGTGCGTTCGAGGCTATGCCGATCCGGACGCAGAGAATCTGAAGGTGTACGCACCCACGCCTCAGGAGGAGGCTGTTCTCGTCGCTCTACAGCTGGTCGCTGGCAAGAAATGGCAGCTGCAGATCGCAGACTGCAAGAACGCTTTTTGTCAGGCTGATCCCCTCTGTCGTCCGAATGGTAAGATCTACGTCGAACCCTGCGACGGCGTCGATGTGCCGAAAGGAAGCCTACTGGAGCTGGTGGCGCCTGTGTACGGGCTCAACGATGCCCCGATCAGGTGGCATCAGACGCTGACGGCTTTCCTTCGCTCGCTCGGCTATCGTCGGTCCCTGCTCGAACCGTGCCTTTGGGTCGCCCACTACCCTACGGGGGGATTGAAGTCACTGATCGTCATTGAGGTCGATGACTTGATTATTGCCAGTGACCCCCAGCACGAAAAGGCTGTCAAGGAGCAGCTTACCAGCAGGTTTAAGTTCGGAAAGTGGCAGTCTGGAGAGGCCGAGTACGCCGGCCGTCGCATACGTCAGATGCCAGACGGGCGTATCTTGGTTGATCAAGAAAAATACGTGCTGGAGCAGGTTCGACCGATGAAGTTAGACCGCCAGAGGACAGGGCAGCCAGAGCAGCTGCTCGACGAGCGAGAGCTCCGGGACTACAGAGGGTTGGTAGCCAAGATTTTGTGGGTCGGGCGCCAGTCGAGGCCAGACGTTTCGGGATCAGCGTCCATTCTCAGTGCGGAATGCCCTCATGTCACGGTTGCCTCGGCCATGATGGCTAATCGTGTTGCTAGATACCTTCGCGGGACCGCCTGCAATACGATTACGATCTGGCCGCTCGATCTGGCAGCCGTGACAGTGATCACCTGCAGCGACGCAGGCGGTCCCGGCTCCGCCAAGCGAGACGGGGCCCAAGGGGCCTGGATGGTCCTGCTCGGGGAATCCCGCATTCGGCATAATCAACGTGCGAAGGTCTCTCTGCTTTCCTGGCGCAGTCAGCGTCTGCGTCGTGTCGTGTCGTCCACCCTGTCCGCCGAGACGTTGAGTCTTTCAGGTGCTTTAGCAGAGGGACAGTGGCTTTGGCTGGTCTTTAGGGGCGCGTTGTACGGGGACGTCCGGGGGCCCGACTGGTGGAACTCCAGCTCCGCCTGCCCGTTCGCTGTCGCCCTCCCGGACGACTGCGAGATCGCGGTGGCCTCCCAGGGAGTCTCCATCGTAGACGCTAAGAGCCTCTTCGACACTCTGTCAAAGAACTGTGGAGGGAGTAAGGCGGATCGACGTAACAGCATCGAGATGGCCATAGTTAGGGGCTCGATGATCGCCAGCCTCTCGACTATCAGGTGGGTCCCCCACTGTAAGATGCCCGCCGACAGTCTGACCAAGGTGGGCCCCCAGCGCGGCAATTACGCTCTGGCCGATTTGATGGGGAAAGGCACTCTGGCGCTCACAGATGAGACGGGATCGCTCGACGAGAGATCCCTGAACATGGCACTCAAGTCCCGATCTCGAGCGTCCTCGAGGAAGGTTTTGGCCCAGGAGTCGTTTGCCAAGGAGGAGACCACAGGGCGGAGCCCCGAGGAAGAGGAGGAGGAGGAGGCAGGTGGCGAGAGAGAGGAGGCCCCTGTGGAGAAGAGGGAGGCAGACGCTGTCGTAGCGCTCCGGCCTCGACGCACTCAGTCCGTGATCAAGCACGGGAATGAAGGAGACCCGTGAGGAGGAGACGCGCTGCGGCCGCCAGGACTACCATCCTGTGGCCGAAGTTCAGGTATGCCTGGGCCGTGCCCGCCGTGTACCCTCGTGGGGGGGGAACTCGGGTATTGCGGGAAGGGGGCCCGGCGTTCAGCTTGCGCTGATTTTGAAGGAGCTCGAAGGGTGCTAAAATAGGGGGCACTGTCTTGTATATCCTTGCCACCCCACCCTTCGAGCTAGATATGTTGGGAGCCTGTGTGAATAGTCTCGTGCTTTGCTATTCTGTGCTGCAGGCGTGCGTGTACTGTGATTGTTGTTGCTCAAGCATTGAAAACGTGGGGAGGAGAGGCGGGCCCCAGAGACCCTCCGTCGCCCTCTCCCCGCGCCCGTCCATCCCTCTCGATCCGATCGTCGGCTCACAATGATGCTGATAATGATGATGATGATGATGATGATGCTGATGATGATGATGATGATGATGCTGATGCTGAGGTTGATGATGGTGATTGTGATGCTGCTGTGGCCGCTGATGCTGATGTGGATGTTGATGCTGCTGCTGATGCTGATGCTGCTGATGATGATGGTGCGGATGATGGTGATGATGCCACTGATGCTGCTAATGATGCTAATACTGATGATGATGATGCTGATGATGCTGGTGATTTGTAGGGTCATGGTGATGATGATGCCGATGGCGGTGATGATGATGCTGCTGATGCTGCTAATGATGATGATGATGATGATGATGCTGATGATGATGATGATGATGATGATGATGTGATGGTGATGATGACGACGCTGATGATGCTGACGATCATGATTCTGATGCTGCTGTGGCCGCTGATGCTGATGTGGATGTGGATGCTGCTGCTTAGGGTTATGATGGTGCTGATGATGGTGCTGATGTGGATGATGAAGTTGCTGATGCTGCTGCTGCTGGTGATGATGAGGCTGCCGATGATGATGATGCTGATGCCGATGCTGATGCGTCTGATGATGCTGCTGCTGCTGGTGTTGATGATGATGCTGATGATGATGACGACGATGGCGATGGTGGTGACGGTGATGATGACGCCGCTGCTGCTGCTGCCGTCGGTGACGACGACGACGACGACGACGACGACGATGACGACGACGATGATGATGATGATGATGATGATGACGATGATGATGATGATGATGCTGGTGATGCTGCTGCTGGTGTTGATGATGATGATGATGATGCTGATGATGATGATGCTGATGCTGTTGATAATGATGCTGCTCCGGCTGCTGCTGCTGATGATGATTCTGATGATGATGATGATGCAGCAGCTGCTGCTGCTGCTGCTGACGGCAACGATGACAATGGTAAGGATGATGCTGACGCTGATGCTGATGTTGATGATGATGCTGATAGTTGTGATGATGAGGCTGATGATGCTGACGCTTCCGATGATGATGATGATGATGCTGATGATGCTTATGATGATAATGCTGATGCTGCTGATGATGGTGCTGATGAATCGGATGGTGATGCTTGTGGTGCTGCTGCTGATGTAGAAGATGAGACTGAATATGATGCTGATGCTGATGTTGCTGCTGGTGCTGATGATGATGCTGATCATGATGGTGCAGATGCGGATTCTGGTGATGTTGATGATGAGGATGCTGATGGTGGTGCTGCTGACTGTGATGCTGCTGCTGCCGATGATGATGATGATGATCATGTGTACGATGATGGCAATGATTATGCGGATGGTGATGCTGATGATGGTGATATTGATGATGCTGATGATGACGATGCTGATGCTGCTGATGATGATGATGATGACGCTGATGCTGATTATGATGCTGATGATGGTGGTGATGATGATGTTGATGATGATATGATGCTGTTGATGCTGATGGTGCTGATGATGCTGCTGGTGATGATGCTGCTGATGATGCTGATGATGCTGCTGATGATTATGCTGCTGATGATGCTGCTGTTGATGATGCTGATGATGCTGACGATGATGAGGCTGCTGCTAATGCTGATGCTGCTGATGATGCTGATGGTGATGATGGTGATGGTGATGATGCTGATGATGATGCTGATGATGATGATGCTGATGTTGAGCATGATGGAAGTGGTGATGGTGTTGGTGGTGATGATGATGACGACGACGATGATGATGATGATGATGATGATGATGATGATGATGATGATGATGGTGATGCTGATGATGATGATGATGAGGAGGAGGGAGGAGGAGCAGGAAGCGGAGGATGAGGATGATGAGGAGGTGGAGTAGGAGCAGGCGGTGTGTGTGTGTGTGTGTGTGTGTGTGTGTGCGTGCGTGCGTGCGTGCGTGTGTGTGTGTGGTGTGTGTGTGGGGATGAGGATGAGGATTAGGATGACGCGGAAGATGAGGGCGGGGAGGATGAGGCGGGAGGGCGGGAGGGCGGGAGGGCGGGAGGGACAGGCGAACGGAAGGGGAGCAGGAGGAAGGGGGCTGGGGGATAGGAGGAGGAGGAGGAGAGGAGGAGGAGGAGGAGGAGGAGGAGGAGGAGGAGGAGGGAGGAGGAGGAGGTGGTAGCCATTTTGGCTCAAGTCCGTAGCGTTTCGCTCAAGGTCTTGACCTGGTGGTGTGGGGGATTTTTGCGGCCCCCGTCTGCTCTCCTGGCTGCTCGCCAGGCTTCTCATCAGTACGTTTCGTGTGCGGAACCTTCCTCTATGTACGAGCGCCCGATGGTACCAGACCCTTCCTCTCGCTTCTCGAATGCTCCGTGGGTGCACTCAGGGACCAGTCAAGGCGATGGAGGTGGTTGGACGCTCAAAGGGAAAGGGAGGAAACCGCCCGCGACAGGATTTGTTTGCCCGTTTTGCGGTTGTCGCCGTAACTCGCCCAAAGCCGTTTTGTGCAAGCATTGTGCCAATCCCCTGCCGCGCATGTCTGCTGGCGCTCCTCCTGCTCCTCTTACTGGCAGTTCGTGGTCTTCTTCGGCTCCCCCTGGAAGCTGGACTGGATTCAAGGGCCACATTGGGAAAGGAGCTACGGGCAAAGGTGGTCGTGGCAAGGGAGGCAAACACGGTTTTGGCAAGGACGCGAGCTGGCAGGCATGGTCTGGTATGCTTTCGCAGCTCAACTTCTCTCAGCATGCACCCGGTGATGGGTCAGCAGGTGGAGGATCCCCGCCTCTTCCAGTTGGCCCTGTTCCTTCCGTCGCCGCTGCTGAGGCACGTCAGTTATCCGAGCTGTCCAACAAGGCGGGGGACAAGTTGGCAGCACACCGTTATGACCTTATGGCGAAGCACTTGGAGGCAGCGGACAAGCCTCCACCGGAGTTGTCGGCGCATGCTAAGATGCAGAAGGCGCACAAGGAGGTCCAGCAGCTTGAGAGCCGTGCTGAGAAGGATCTGCAGCGCCTCACCAAGGCTAAGGAGCAGGTCGTTGAGCTGGAGCGTTCCCTGCGTGAGACGCGAGACCAGCTCAAGCTTGCGGACGAGGCGTGCAAGTCTGCGCTGGCCAAGCTTCAGGCCGAGAAGGGCGATCCTCAGTTACAACGAGCGACTCTCAAGGTGGGCGACCTGGTCTCGGGCAATTCCAGCATCGAATCTTTCATTAATTGCGACGATCTCCTCGAGGACCTGGCTGCTGGCGAGGCCGAGCTGGAGGAGGCGGACAGGAAGGAGTTCGAGACTCGGCGGTCGGCGCTGGTTACGGGAGTACAGGAGCTCGCGCAGAAGTTGTTCCAGCAGGTGGCGGACAATGGCAAGGAGGCTCGTGCTGCACATGAGGCCCACAAGAAGCGTCTTGCTGCGAAGAAGCGACGTCTCGCTGAAGGAGGAGAAGCTACCGTTGGAGGTCATGCTGCAGGGACCGCAGCGGGCACATCTGCTGAGCCGCCTGAGCCTGTCAGCACTGGCAGCACGGCTGCCTCGCATGCCCCTGAGCAGTCGAAGGCAGATCTTCGAGCCAGGGTGGATGGGGCTTTGGATGACTGAGGGCCCCCCCTGGCGATCTTGCCCAGGGGGCCCCAACGTTGTCCCTGAACGAGACACAGGCTCGAAGTCTACCTGGGAACTCTATAATTTTTTAGCGTCCCGAGCATCGGTTATCGGCTCCAGGGTCCAAGCCGCGGGCGTCTGACTTTTCCGGCGCATTCAGGGTGCTTCTGGAGTTGTGCAAGGGAAAAGCACCTTTTCTGCCCCGCTGCTTCCAGAAGAAATTCGTTCGCCCCCAGGGTCCCACGGTATGGAATCTGTCGCTCGGTTGCCGCTGCCTGACGCGTCAAGGCAGCGTCCGTCAGCTGCCAACTTCATCCTGTCCAGCGGGCCCATCAGCAAGCTGGACGCACGGTTGCTACAATCCGAAGCACCTTTTGTGCCGCCGTCGAGCTCGGTCGGGGCGCGGCACGATGCTTCGGCCTCGGCCCCAGCAGGGGGCGCTTTTTCGATTTGTATTCTGCTAGCTGAAGGTCTGAAAGTCGCGACGGTCAATGCGAATTCCTGGGGCACCCTTAAGACCTAGTTGGAATCATCTGACTCGCGCATAGTCTTAGCTCAGGAGCATCGACTTCGGGATCAGTCATCGCTCGACCAGGCGCCCAAGTCCTCGCTCTACATCGGCTGGAAAAGTATATGGGCGCCTGGGGTGCCTGGAGATGGAGGAGGAATCAGCGGCGGAGTTGCTGTTCTAGCTCGTAGTGGTTTCGGCGTGTTTGTGAACGATCAGCACGTGTTGGTAGAAGGACGTGCGGTCACGGCGATGGTGCACGTACCTGGCTGCATTCCTTTCTGCGTCTGCTCCCTCTATCTCTACCACAGCCAAGGTCTTTCGGAAGCTAATTTGGAGATCCTTCGTGTCGTCGGGGGGTTTCTTGAAGGGGTTGGTTGTGAGTTTATCGTGGGGGCTGATTGGAGCTTTGGTCCTGAGGACCTCGAGCGGTCCGATTTTTGCAAAACAGCTCGTGGCGCTTTGGTGATTCGCACCAGGGGCCGCGCCCACTTCCCTAGTGCGGCCCCCCCCGACAGATTCGATTATTTCGCCCTGTCTGAGGCCTTGGGTCGTTGCTAGGGGGAAATGCAGGTGACCGACGATTCTTCTCTGGCTCTTCGACCTTAAGGCCCTTGCCTTCCGCCGCCCCCCTGACCTCCCCGTGGAAGCTCCTGTGGGCCCTGCCCCGTGCCCTGGGGGGTGGGGTGGTGCTGTGTCGCTCGCTCAGGAAGCGTTCGAGGCTATGAAGAAGGGGGGTTCTAGGGAGGCTCGCAGGCTGCTCAGTCCTGGATACAAGGTTTGGGCGGACTCGGCTGAGCGTGACCTGGTTAGATTCCTGGGGGCCGAAGTCTCCACCCTCGGGGCCAGGGGGGACAGACCTCAGCTTTACTGGAAATCTGTTCTGAAGCCTGCGGGTCGTGTGAACGACCCACATTTGCGCAGTATCGCGTGGCTACACAATCAGCTTCGAGCTGTTAGGTGCTATCTCGGTTACACCTTGCAGGCTGGAGGTCACCAGGTCGTGGATACCCTGGAGCGCCCCCCTGCCTCGGTGATGGTGGCCGCTGACTCCGAGTGGTACAAGTTTTTTTTCGCAGCTGCCGCTAGCTTAGCCCGCGCTGTTCGTGCTGACAGCGGCGAGCCTGAGGTCT
This sequence comes from Prorocentrum cordatum, assembly GCA_963575745.1. NCBI lineage: Eukaryota > Dinophyceae > Prorocentrales > Prorocentraceae > Prorocentrum > Prorocentrum cordatum. Next base: position 53,265 of record CAUYUJ010019466.1, read on the forward strand.
ACGCTGATCTTGATTGTTTAATCACTGATATGGCAGATGCTGCGCAGTCTGCTAAGGCGGCGTCGGCTAAGGCTTCGAGGAAGGACTGTCATGATTGGCTTCTTCAGGGGCTTGACATTTTTTTTTGTTTTTGCGTGGGTCCCGACCACCACCCTTTCTCGTTGTGGAGTCATAGTGGCTGATCCAGTGAGTCTCCCCACAGCTGAGGCTGGTAAGTTCAGTGACATCTGGCAGCAAGGCAGTGGACTTGCTGATGGTGTAGGCAATGGCATCCTTCCGCATTCGCCTCTCTTGGAACCTTCTGAGATTCGTGCCATTTCTAAGAAGTGCAAGCCTACCTCGGCCGTCAGTGTGGATGGGTTCGACTGTCGACACTTCGCTTTGCTCCCTGATGCGGCGCTGCATGCGCTGGCGTTGTGGTTTGCGGTGGTGGAAGGAACTGGGGCCCTTCCCCCCCGCGTCGCTTGGGTCCTCCTTGCCCTCCTCAGCAAGCCCACGGGGGGCTTCCGTCCGATAGGTGTCTTTCAGAGCTGGTATCGTATTTGGGGCCGTTGCAGGAGGGCTGAAGCCCTGAAGTGGGAGCTGGCCTACAAGAGGGATTACTGGGCTGCGGGAGCTTTTCGGGGGGCTGGTGATGTGGTTTGCAGACGAGCCTTTAGGGCCGAGCGTGGGGTCCTTCAGGGCCAGTGCACGGCTTCTGTTTTTTGGGATTTAAGAAAGTACTATGATCACATCGATCTTACGTTCTTATGGCACAAATGCCTTCAACATAGGTTCCCCGCTTGCATGGCCCGCCTGGCCATTCAGGCGTACTCTGCGGCTCGCTGTATGGCTCTCGGGGGTATCGTTGAAGGCCCTTTCTTCCCGCTGAAGGGGGTTTTGGCTGGGTGTTCTTTTGCCGCTAGTCTGATCAGAGTGTTTGCTATGGAGGCCTTCGACGGTATCCCTCGCGAACCAGGATTGTGCTTCTTTGATGCGTGCATTGGCGACCTCAGTTTGAATGCCACGGGCTCAGCCAAGGAGGTCATTGATGCCTTGTGTCGTGGAGCTCGAGCTCTGCATGCGGCTGTCACTCGCACCCTGCAGTGCAAGCTGGCCATGGACAAGATAAATATGGTCAGCAGCAGCAGCTATGTCGCTCATAAGTTGGAGGAGTCCCTTGGCAGTCTGGTTAGCACAGCTTGCGCACGGCTGGACGGCCTGTGCGAGCCCCAGGGAAAGGCAGGTCGGCATACATGAAGGCTCGTGCTGCTGCTGCTCTGCGGAAAACTCGGCGTCTGCAGGGCCTTGGAGAGGCCTTAGGCCGCAGGGCCCTTCGGGTTTTTGCAGCTGGTCCCCTGGCTGGGGCTGTTTACGGCTCGGACCTCTATGGGGTCTCGGACGCGGAGCTGCGCAGCTTGCGTGGGATGGCAATGTCCTGCATCAAGCCGAGAGCTCAGGGTCGGTCTCTGCATGTGCTCGCTGTGCTCGAGGGGGGCCCGACTTGGAGGGGCAGCTGTGCTCCTATTATTCGGTGGGCCAAAGAAGTTTGGATTTTGAGAACCAACGCCTTCCCTTGGTCGCTCTCGTGGGCTGAAATGCGTGAGGGATGGAACGCGGTCTTCTCGTCGGATGATTGGTCCTGGGCCAAGGTCCGAGGACCGATCTCGGCCCTGAGAATGACTCTGTACAGGGCGGGGTGGACCGTGCCTAATTTTTGCGCCATTATCGACGACTTTGGTCGAGAGGTTTCTTCGTTTACTCCAGTCCTAAGCTTATTAAGTTTTTTGTGTAAAGAAGCTGTTTTGTGCTCCCTGGGGCGTGTGCCTGGAGACAAGTATGGCGTGGGGGCTCGGCTCTGCTGGGGCGTGGCCAAAAACATCTTGGGGTCCAAAAAGATTGGGGCCAAGACCGAGGGTTGGGTTAGAGCCTTAGCGACCAAGGCTTGCTGGATTGCAGGTGATGTTGCGTCTGCAGGCTATGTATTTTCTGATCGTTGTCAGCTTCGCCGCGAAGCTAGAGACACTCTTTTCCATCGTCTTTACGAATGCCCATGTGTACAGCAGGAACGCGATGGTGTTCTTCCTAGGTGGCTCCAAGAAGAAGCTCGTCAAGTTGGCCCTGGCTCTGAGGATTCGGTGTTATTCTTGCATGGGGCTCTGAGGCATCCTAGAGATCTCGCTCCTCCTCCTGCTACGTCTACTGGTGTCGTCTTTGACTGGTATACGGATCTGCTGCCTGACCCGTCAGATGCTGCTGCTCCCCCCTCTATTCCCCCTACCGATGGGATCTGGGGGCACCTTTTCATGGGCGGCTCATGCCGCCGCCACACTGTCAGAGAGTTGTCTCGTGCGGGTTGGGCCGTGGTCATGGTTTCTCAGTCTGGGGGGCGCCTTGGGGTGTTTAAAGGACCCTTGTGGGCCCCCTGGCCTCAGATTCCCCTAGGCTCTGAATTCGGGGCCCTGGCCTGGACTGGGCTCTATTCTGAAGGCCCCTCTGACTGCTACTCCGACTGCAGCAATGTCGTGAGCTCTATGAACCTTGGAGAGGCCGAGGCCATCTCGGGGAAGCGACAGTATGCTGACTTAGTCATTCAAGCGCGCCATCATTTTGGGCCGAACGCTTCATCTTTTGTGAAAAATGCAGCACGCCGTGACCTCGACGAAGAGGGGCTCAGTTCGCGAGAGAAGTTCTTGCGTCTTGGGAACCACTACGCCGATATCGCGGCGAAGGAAGCTGTGCTGCTGCACCCTAGCTGGTCCCCCCTTCTGAAGAGGAAGATCTGCAGAGACGTTTAAAAATAGCGCGGCTTGTTTTGTTAGCAGGTGCTGAGCTCCTGCCGTTGTGGCCTGAGCTCGGGTTCCGAGGCCTAGGGCGAGCCCCGCCGCCCCAGACCTCGGATGTGCCCTCGCTCGAAGTGTGCCATGACTGGACCAAGCAGGGGAACACGTGGCGTTGTAGAGTGTGCCTTCGTGGGCCCCGAGCCGTGTCCAAGCCGCTAGGCGGTGGGTGCCCTGGGACCTGCCCTCTGGATCAAGGGGTCCTGGAGTCCAAGGGACACCGAGTCATTGCGTTTCCTTGCAGTGACAACAGTCACCTGTTTTTGTGCATGTCGTGCAATTTTTATAGCAGTGGGGGTCAAGTGATCGGCCTGGGCCGCAAATGCGGGCACCCGACGGAAGCTGGTCTGGAGAATATTCGCAAGCTCCGTAAAGGCTTTCACCCTGATAAGAAGGGTGTGTCTGTAGACATTTACGAATTCATCCCACTGTTATAATTACATGTGAATTCCTACTGCCTCATCAGTTCTCCTCTGGCTGTTGCTGCAGTTTCCTGAGCAGGGGAATGTGCGTTGCTGTCAAAAAAGGAGGAGGAGGA
>CAUYUJ010019466.1:56721-61721 GCA_963575745.1 Prorocentrum cordatum
CCCTCCCTGTCCTCCTGCTCTGGCCAGGGCCCCCTCGGGGCTGGGCCCGCGCACCTCCTCCGCGCCTGCTGCCGCCTTCCGCCCAGGTGCCCGTGGAGAAGTTCAAGATGTTCGATCCTGCGGAGGCGCCCTGCCAGGTGCGCAGGGCCCCCCCTCGTGCCGCATCCTCTCCTTTCTCCTCGTCACCGCTGCCGTCGTCGTCGTCGTCGTCGTCATGAACCTCCTCCTGCTCCTCCCTCTGATGATCCTCCTGCTCCTCCTGCTCCTCCTGCTCCTCCTGCTCCTGCTCCTGCTGCTCCTCCTGCTGCTCCTCCTCCTCCTCCTCCTCTTTTGTTGATATGTTTTGTTTATATTTTTCCTGCCTCTAGCCCGCGCCCCTGCCCAGCGCACCAACGCTTGACCCAGCGCTCTGGCTGCGTCTGGGGACCGGGATTTCTCTCGACGGTTTAAGCCAGAGAGTCGTTCTGTTCATGGACGGGCTTCGGCATGCCTCCGTTCTCAGTGCTAACAGCGGTTTTGGCACGCCGGCCCTAGGGGATGACATATTGAGAGTTTGACGTGACGAGCCTGTAATCAATACTTGTAGCGTGTCTTGTGTAGGCATGCAGAGGAGTTCCAGGTGAGCGACTCAAGAAAACGGAGTAGTTTGCGCCGACACTGGCGCGTAAGCTGCCCGAGTAAGCTTGCGCGTGAGCGCCCTCTCTCTAATGCAGCGTGCCGCGCCGACGGCCCGCGTAAGCCACCGCGTAAGGTCGCTATGTCATCTCGCGTAGTACTGGCTCTTGCTCGTCGTCCAGGTAAGTTTGGTGCAAAGAAGACACGGGCCATAGATTAGGATGAATTGAGCTGATATGCATGAAGCGCTAGCTCGGCCAATCTATGCTAAGCGCTGCCACCCACTACCGCCTCCTGTCTTCTGCCTCCCGCCTGCGTGCCTCCCCTCCTGCCTCCTGCCTGCTCAGTCCCGCCCGCCTGCCCGCCCGCCTCCCTGCCTGCCTGCCTGTCTGCCTGCCTGCCTGTCTGCCTCCTGTCTGCCTCCGGCCTCCCTCCTCCCCTCCTCCTCACCCATGCCTGCTTGCCTCCGATTTTACGTCAGCCTCTCTCTACTTCCCCTCACCTCTCTCCTGCCTCCCTCCCTCCATCCCCCCTCCCTCGCCCTTCCCCCCGCCCTTCCCCTCCCCCCTCCTTCTCTTCCTCCTCCCTCCGCTCTCCCCGTCCTCGTCCTCGTCGTCCTCCTCCTCCTCCTACTCCTCCTCCTCCTCTTCCTCCTCCTTCTCTGCAAGACACTCGGCGCAGCTGGGTCAACCACGCCACATTGACACAATCTCAGACGAATTGATCAGGCACCGTGCGAGACGTGCCACACACGTGCAGCAGCTCTCTCTCCGTCCAGCACGCCTGCGCTCGCCTCGCTGGAGCTAAGCACGCCGAGACTCGCAGGGAAGGGCAGCCGAGGCGAGATGAGGACGAGGACGAGGAGGAGGAGGAGGATGAGGAGGAGGACGAGGACGAGGACGAGGACGAGGAGGAGGACGAGGACGAGGAGGAGGAGGAGGAGGAGGAGGAGGAGGAGGAGGAGGAGGAGGAGGAGGAGGAGGAGGAGGAGCAGCCGACGAGCTCAGCAGCAGGACGTGCGAGGTGGGAGAGCCGCCGCCGCACGGGGACGCTCCCCTGCGGCTGCCTCGGAGTTTTCGCGAGACGGCGCGGCGGCTCGCTCGCGAAGAGGAGCAGGGCGGTATTCGACGAGAGCGAGCGTCGGCTGGGGAGGGCGGCCCTGGAGGGTGTGTCCGAAGGGCTCAGGTGACCCGTCCTCCTCCTCCTCCCTCCTCCTCCTACCTCCTCCTCCTCCTCCTCCTCCTCCTCCTCCTCCTCCTCCTCCTCCCTTCCCTCCCTCCTCCCTCCTCCTACCGTCCCTCCCTCCCTCCCTTCCCCTTCCCTCCCTCCCTCCTCCCTCCCTCCTTCTCCTCCTCTCCTCCTTCTCCTCCTCCTCCTCCTCCTACTCCTCTTCCTCCCCCTTCTCCCCTTCTCCTCCTCCTCCTCCATCTCCTTCTGCTCCTCCCTCCTCGTCCTTCTTCTTCTTCTTCTTCTTCCTCGTCTTCTTCTTCTTCTCCTTCTTCTTCTTCTTCTCCTCCTCCTCCTCCTTCTACGGCCCCGGGGTAAACCGCGCATGCGGCCCCCTTTCGCCTGGAGACGGGCGGAGCGTGTCGTCGCCCTCCCCAGACCTCAGTCACCCACTCGGTCCAGAGCTCGAGGACCTCACCCGTCGGTCGTTGAAAGTAGGTATTTCTGGATTCCCGGATTCCAATCTGCTTTGAGCGCCTTCCTGCTTCAATGATCGAGTGGCTTCATCTTTTCCGTCCTCCTTACGAGGGCGGACGGCACCCAGTCTACTTTCCACGCCTTCCTACTTCATGTTTCTACCTGCTTCTTCTGACCGATGGGTAAGGCGGTTCGCCAAGGCCGTCCTCTGGGCCTCGGGAATCCGACCAGCCTGGGCGGCCCATTTTAGCCACTCCTGTCTTCAAGAGCCTCTGGACTTCAGCCCGCAACCCATAGAAAAGCATGGGAACACACGATATGACAGCAAACCTCCTAGCCGCGTCTGTACAAATCCAACCATTGTCGCTGTCAGTGTGGAGCACGCCACCAGGCATGGAGAGCCCGAGCGCAATGAAAGACGAACAGCTTAGCATCATAGATGTTGGGCACTCGGTCGACCAGCGGGCCACACAACATAGACGGGTTGCCTGGCGCCTGACTCGAGCGCAACCACCTCCCATCTAGTTGAGGCAAGATGCAGAACATTACCTTCGAAACAAGACAAGACTCATCCAGAAAGATATTTCCAGAGAGCTGGAAGGGCGTTCCAAGAAACCCAAACTCCAGATTCAGAGGTCAGGCTTCTGAAGCTCAGGACGCAGCACGAGACATCTCTCAGCCAGAACCTGGGCAATCGGCGAACTGATCGCAGCATTGGCGAGACCGGCAACGCAACTCGGTGGCTCACCCTCTACAGAACGAGTACATTCGCAAACCGTGTGCTTGCGGAGAAGCGTACCAGCAACCTCCTCCTTACAGACGTCACGGCATATTCGACAGTATGTTTCAACATCATAGCCACAGCTCCACTGACGATGCATGGACATCTGCTTCCCCAGCGACACAGGATCTGAGGTGAGCTCTGCGTTCGGGGGGCGCCTTGGACCTCAGAAAGCTCTGAATGGGCTGCAGCAGGCAGGATTCGCCTGGAGAGCTCAGAGAAGCGAGAGGTGCTCTGAATCTTGCCTGCTCTGCCAAAGGTAGCACTACTGGTAAGCTGAACGCTTGATCGTGCTGGTGCAACGGACAGAAGGGTCAACCCTAACATTGCCCGCAAAAACCATTCAGACATGTAGGTTACTGTGATATCAGCACGCGAAAGCGAAGCAACTAAAGCAGTGAAAGGCCCCCCTCATAGACCTCCACGGGTATGCATGGCCCTGGAGCTTATGGCAAGCAGCACGTACACCCTCTGAAATGGAACGCTGAGGAGGCCACTCTTCCCAACAGCCTGCGCCATAGATTTTGCCATAAAGTTGTCTGGGAACCAGGTATCTCTAAGCATAGGATCAATCTTAGTAGTCGGAGCAAACATCAGAGCCAGCTTGCGCGACCTACCGTCTGGATGCTGACCCTGCAGTTTTCCTGCCAATGATCTCAACGAATTCGACTCGTCATTGTTCATGCCCAAGACAGCCGTGCCGTACGATACGGCGCCCTCGATGGCTGCTCTGGAGTGCCAGGGGTCTTACGCCTGGGCTTGCCCGCCTTGAGGGTGAACATGCGCCTCAGCTTTTCAGAAACCACCGCCATCCTGGATTTGACAACGGCCTTTCCTCGAACCAGGTCAGCAGCGAAATCGACTACAAGGTTGCCCTCAGTGGCGACGCCCCCCTGCACACTCAGAGCCACCAAGTTTCTGGAAATAGCGCTGCGCAGACCAACCACGTTGGAAGCAACTCGGCTCTTATAAGCAGCAACTTTCATCTCAATGCCATTGATGAGCTTCAAAGGCAGTTTAGATGCACCAGTCAGTTCACGAAGCATCCTGACAGAAGTGCCTTGCCTCTGTAGCCCGAAATCGTCCACGTTGGTGCTCAGCATGCCGTATCTGTATGCCTCCTGTACTTGACGTAGGGGTCCGAGTAGCAGGAGCTGTAGCATGACGGTGGCGAAATGGCAGCCAGGTACTATGGTCTGTTCAACATGAGTCAGGTCGCTGACTACACCTCGGCACTTTGTAGATGGAAGAAAAGAGCTGGATAACCCGTCAAGGAAAGCCACTCTTGATGGCAGCCTGAAGTAAGTGATGGCGTTTACCAAGCCCAAGCGCTTTATTCAGGTCTAGCGAAAAGGTTGCGGTGGACATATCGTTGACCTCCGAATACCTTGACCAGGTATTGGAGACACACACACACACTTTTCTCGGAGGACTTGCCTTTGACCGATCATCAGAAGCGCTGAAAATTATCTTCTGAGGCGATATTAAGCCCTGCAGAGGACATGTAAGAGACCCAATTGGTGTATCCCTCCAGCACGTTTAAGTATAAACAGCACCCGGATCCAACTCGAAGACCATTTGCGGTTCTTTTCAATGGCCCCGATGATATCACATAGTATGGCAAGACACTCACCAGACAGGAGGATGAGCACACGAGGTGAGGTTTGATCGAACCCAGTTCCCGTTGAGGCCCTCAAAAAATCTTGCGGACAACCTTCGTTTGGTCGACGGTGGGAGAAAGAGGAGGCGGTATTTCTCCGAGCTCGTCTGGCCAGGAACGTGCAGGACACGCAGCTGACGCTTGCCACCAGCCTTTCCACTCACGCAGCACGGCCAGCATCTGTTCTCGTGACGTTGCCAGCCTGTGCTCCATGCGCATGGAGGCTGCCAAGGAGTCGGCATAGCAGAGTAGGAATACAGCGCTGATACATTGCATGCTGGTCCACCTATTTATTCCGAT
>CAUYUJ010019466.1:66721-69221 GCA_963575745.1 Prorocentrum cordatum
CTTCAGCGCCGCGAATCAACGTAACTGTTAAGTCCTGAGAATCCTACTTCGTGCCAGAACGCCATTCCTGGGACTTTATCACCGCGAATCAACGTGACTGTTGCGTCCAAGCAGCCCTCAGTCGTGCCAGAAAGCCATTCCTAGGTTTTCAACCATACGAGTCCGTGAAACTGCATAAACTTGTAAGACGAATGTGCGCGGCGCTAAGGCGGCAGCCGCATTTTGAAAACCACCCGCCCTCATTTCGTGAAGTTGTTGCGAACTTTACAGCATTTGCGCGGCGCATAGTCGAGAGCTCTATTCTAAAAACCACCCTGTCTCCATGCGCGAAACTGCTCCAAACCTTTCTAAGGCAAATGTGCACGGCGCCCACGCGAGAGCCACACACAATATTGCCCGCCCTCCGTCTGTGAACAGTTCGCAGATTTCAAGTTCCAGATCACACACGAGGAAGTCGCATGCGACACGCGCGGACCGCCCTACCGACAAGTCTGGGGGTGCGACGTGGAGGAGTTATTTGAATTGTGAGGAGAAGTGGTGGAGGAGGAGGAGGAGGAGGAGATGGAGGAGGAGGAGGAGGAGGAGAAGGAGGAGGAGGATAAGGAGGAGGAGGAGGAGGAGAATCAGATGAGGATACTAGTGAGTACGAAGAGGAGGCATGAGGAGGAGGTGGAGGAGGAGGGAGTTCATCACAATGTAAAGAGACGGAGGAGGAGGAGGAGGAGGAGGAGGAGGAGGAGGAGGAGTAGGAGGAGGAGGAGGAGCGGGCTCCCCGCGTTGCCCAGGGCCTGCTCGAGGAGATGTCCCTCGCAGAGCTGCGCGAGCGGCTGGCGCTGGCGGCTGCCAAGCAGCAGAAGGAGGTCGAGGCGCGCCCTCATCGACGACGGCGACGTTGACGAGGAGGAGGAGAAGGAGGAGGAGGACGAGGAGGCGTAAGAGTAGGAGGAGGAGGATGGCGATGACGACGACGACGACGGCGACGACGACGAGGACGAGGAGGACGACGACGACGAGGACGAGGAGGAGGAGGACGACGACGACGAGGAGGGCGACGACGACGACGAGGACGACGAGGACGAAGACGGCAGGGACTAGGGAGGAGGGAGGGAGGGAGCGAGAGAGAGAGAGAGAGTACAGAGGGAGAGGAGTTTGATGATGCTGACGATGATGATGATGATGATGATGATGATGATGATGATGATGGTTTTGATGATGATGATGATGATGATGATGATGATGATGATGATGATGATGATGATGATGATGATGATGATGATAGTGGTGATGATGATGGTGCTGCTGCTGATGATGATGATGCTGACGGCTGATGATGCTGCTGCTGATACTGATGATACTGATGATGCTGCTGATGATGATGGCGAGGGTGGTGATGATGATGGTTCTGATGATGATACTTATGATGCTGATGCTGGTGTTGATGATAATGCTGATGCTGCAGATGTGGACGACGATGCTGATGCTGATGCTGCTGCTGATGATGATGATGATGATGATGGTGATGGTGATGCTGATGATGCTGATGATGCTGATCATGATGACGAGGATGATGCTGCTGATGCTGATCGTGATGATGTTGTTGAGGCTGGTGATGATGATGAGGAGGAGGAGGAGGACGTCACGGGTCCTTCCTCATCCTTGTCCTTCTGCGTCCTCATCCCCATCCCCATCTTCATGTTTTTCCTCCCTCCTCCCCCCATCTCCGCCCCTCCCCCTCGCTCCACCCCTCTTTGTCTTGCCTCCCCCCCCTCCTCCCCCTCCTTCCTTTCTCCTTGTCCTCCTCTGCTTCCGCCCTCCCTCGCCTCCTCCTCCTCATACTCCTCCTCTCTCGCCGCTTCCTCGTTCCTCTTTGCCATCTCTCCTCTTGCTCCCGTCGGCTGCATTTCTGCGGCACGTGCGCCTCCCCTTTCACGCACGTTGCGGGAAGATAGCTGCCTCCGATCCGCGATGGTTTCTTGGCCACTGTGCACATACTGGCCAAAATTACGACGGCTTGTTGACCGCATCCGAGTGCACCCCAAAATTACACGCGCGATTCAAAGATGGCCCGTGTTCCAGGCCAGCCGCTCCAGGCTTTCGTCTCAGCGGCTGCGAGCACTCGTTGCATGTGAAATTCTTGTCATGACCGGCGCTGCTCCTGCAACAGCGCTCCGATGCACCGCGACCAGAGGAAAGATAGGGGCAGGGTTCCTCGTGAGCCGTTTTGGCCGACATCGTCTTGAAGTCAGGTCAAGTCCTCTGCATCATGTAGTCGGTCAGGCCCGCGATGTTCGCACGTCAGCCCGTTGCCATCAGGCTGCTCATATGCTTACGTCGCCCATGCCCAGCGTTTCTCCTGCAGTTTCTGGGAGGCTGCACCCTCTGCCGCCAGGGGCGGATGGATGTCGGTGGCGTCCCAGGGCCACCTCGTGCGATGTGGGTGGAGCCCTGGGGCCTGTGGAGGCCACCATGGCAGGGCCCATTTCGATCCGATCTGATGATG
>CAUYUJ010019466.1:74221-109221 GCA_963575745.1 Prorocentrum cordatum
CGCGCCGCGGGCGCCCTCGGCCCCCGAGGGCGCGCCGCGCCCCCCCCCCCCCCCCCCCCCCGGCGCCGCGGGCGGCGCTCCGCGCGGCGCTCCTGGCGGCCCCCGCGCGCCGAGCGCGGCCGCGCGCGCGCGCCCGCGCGGGGCGCGCCGCCGGGCGACGCCTGCCGCGCGGGGGCGCGCAGCCGCGGGGGCCGCGCCGCGAGGCCCGCCCGCGGGGGCCCCCCGCGACCCCCCCCCCCCTCGCGCCGTGGGAGGAGCCGCGGCGGGGGGGGTTTTCGCTCCCTTCGGCCCCGTCCTCTGCGGCCCTCCTCCTCGCTCTCCTCATCGGTCCTCCTCCTCCTCCTCCTCGGCCCTCCTCCTCGGCCCCTCCTCCTCCTCCTCCTCCTCCTCCTCCTCCTCCTCCTCGCTCCTCCTCCTCCTCTTCGGCCCTCCTCCTCGGTCCTCCTCCTCGATCCTTCGTGGAATGGAACGATCGCGGCGGGAGGCCTTTCGCTATTGACGGCCTGGGGCCCGGGGGCCCTCAGAGGGGCCTCGGGAGCGCCAAGCACCGACCCAGGTCGAGCAGCCAGTCCCGGGGGAATGGGTCGAGATCTCGAAGCTCGCAGCTCGCAGCTTGAGGCCTCGACGCTCGAAGCTCGAAGGTCGAGGTTATGACAAACATCATGACGTCGGGGTCCACGGCTCATTTTGATCCCTCCGATTCGATTCGATTTCGACGGCTTCCGGTTCGGGTTCGATTCGACTTCGGATTCCGATTTGAGCACCGATTTCTCAATGGAGACCTACCAGCCTGCCGATTTCCGCCGATCCGATTGATTTCGATCGCGTTCCAACATATCGATTCGATTCTGGACTTTCCTGCGCTTAGTGGGCCCTGGAAACGACAGGGCCGATTTTTTACAGGTTCCGTTTTGCCGTTTTTTGTTGGTTCCCACTCCGTTTTTCACCAGTTCCGTCGCCGTTCTCTTAAACGTTTCCCGCTCTGGTTCCAATATTGGAGCCGTTTTTGCCGTTTCCAGTCGCCGTGGTTGTTTTTTGCCGCTTGCATTTTCAAGAGACACTTTTTCGGAAACGTAAAAATACGGCCCTGCCGTTTCCGGGGCCCACTAAGGTCCTGCGTCGGGGGTCTGGGTGCAGGGGCCTTTGGCTGGCGGGGGGGGGCTCTCGTGGAGGAGAGACGAGCTCTCGTCGAGCAGCGAGCACGACGGGGGGCTTCTGGCCGTTTTCGGCCTCCGGGGGCCCTCGCCAGGCCCCAGGGCCCTCGCCGGGCCCCGGGGCCGTCAACAACTACGGCCCTGCACGAGAAGCCGTAGGGAAAGGGTCTAGACTTCCGGGAGCCCGTATTAAAAGCATCAGGCCCTCGCATGTTTGGAAAGGTGACCCGCCACTGGATCCTGCCAGCAGAAAGGGGTGAGAGAGGGACCCCCTCGTCGCCACGGCTGGGCACAGCTCGGAGGACTGGTGCGCTTGGGTCCCGGGAGGGGTCTGGGGGTTGAGTTATTGAACTTGAGCGGATCTGGCTTCGTCCCCTCTCTTGACAGGTTTTCTCTGGGCTTTTCCAGCTCAGACCCCCCCGCCTCCACCGTGGCGAGCGGCTTGGGGAGGCGCGCGCGGGGGTCGAGGGAACGCCAGCATGGAAGCATGGACCCAGGCGCGTGAATCGGCGGGGGGTTCCGCTTCCGCACGTGATCAGCACGCCCCGCCGCCACATCTGGCGGCGCTGGCCTCGCGCTTTGGGGGGCGCCTTCCCCGATCCGCGGATCCTGATCCACGTCGGCGCGTAAAGGAGGAGGAGGAGGGGGAGGAGGAGGAGGGGGAGGAGGAGGAGGAGGAGGAGGAGGAGGGGGAGGAGGAGGAGGAGAGGAAGGAGGAGGAGGCGGAGGCGGAGGCGGAGGAGGGAGGAGGAGGAGGGAGGAGGGAGGGAGGAGGAGAGGAGGAGGAGGAGGAGGAGGAGGAGGAGGAGGAGGAGGAGGAGGGGGGGAGGAGGAGGAGGAGGAGGAGGAGGAGGAGGAGGAGGAGGGGCGGCCCTCCGAGAAGGGGGCGGGCTCCTGAGGAAGGCGGGGGCCCCTGTGGCACGGCCCCTCCTGGACTGCAGGGGGGCTCCTCTGGGCCCTCCCGAGCAGCACCCCGCCTCCCGAGATTTACGTCGGGCCTGTCCCTCTACAGGGGGCATGCTCCAAGATAGTCAAAACAAATAGGCAGGGGACGATGTTTGGATTGTTTTTGCCCGCTTTGGGGTATGTTTTGGAGTACTTTTTTATCTCTCATCCAACATCCGTAGGGGGGCATGCCCGACCCAAATTTTCCGAGGCGGGAATTTATACATGATCACCGCCCTGGAGGGTTAGTTTTCGGAGCCTCGGCGGGCGGTGGATATGGACCTATTCGGGCCCCCAGGGGCCGAAATATATCCATATCCACCGCCCGCTGGGGCACCAGGACGTCGGCTCTCAGGCGGTGGATATGCATAAATCACCACCTCGCAAATTTGGGCCCTCCCGAGCAGCACCCCGCCTTCCGAGGTGCCTCCCGCCTCTTCTGTCAGGAGAGGCCGTCTCCGCTCGCGCCGCCGCCCCCCTGCGGGTGCATTGCATGCCGGGAGCAGGGGGCCGCCACGGAGAGGAGACGCGCCTCGAGGCTCGCTGGGTCGACGGGTCTGCTTTCGACCACCACCGCCATAAGTTGGAGGGGGGAAGGTGGAGGAGGAGAAGGAGGAGGAGCTCCGCCGTCCGTGTCCGCCTTCGACCTCCTCTTTCGGGCCCCCGTCCGTCTCTTCCCCGCCTCGTACCTCGCCAGCCCCACCGCCAGAGATCGGCCCATTTTCGGAATGGCCCCCTCCTGCAGTGCCATATGGCAGCCGCAGGAGAGGGCCAAAGGCAGCAGGGAGTACCCATCTACCGCCATGACAGTGAGTGTGAGAGTGAGTGAGTGAGTGAGTGAGTGAGTGAGTGAGTGAGTGACTGAGTGACTGAGTGAGGAGGAGGAGGAGGAGGAGGAGGAGGAGGAGGAGGAGGGGGAGGAGGAGGAAGAAGAATAATGATAATAAGAGGGGGAGGAGGACCCCTCCCCCCTCCAACTTGTGGTGGTGGTGGTGGAGAACAGGCCCATCGAGGGCCGATGGGTTGGGGCTGGAGGCTCGATGTGCGCAGTGGGGAACCGACCCACAACCCCCGCAGCTCTGGATTCTACATGTTTCAGGAGGGGAAGAAGCACACAGACACAATCAATCGTCGATTCCCCAGAAAAATATGGGAAACTATGGGCAGTGGGGGGAAGACAGAAACCAAGAAAATATGGGGAATCTTTTTATTTGTGTGTATTTATCTGTGTGTTCCAGAGCCGCTGCAATGTTAGCGTTTTGAATTTCTGGCGGATGTGCGTAAGTGTAGGCGCCTTGTCGGCGAGGCCATTGCCTTGTAGGCGCCTCGTCGGCGAGACGTGCCTCGAGGTTCTGGGTTTAAGTCGGGCACGTCCCCCGACAGGAGACTTAATCAAAAATAGTCAGAAATAGTCTGGGATTGTAAATCCGCCTGTAAAGGGACATGCCCGACCCAATTCTAGGTTCGATGTGCCGGGGTTGGAGGCTCGATGTCGAGGAACATCAAACGGCGTAAACCAGAAATTTTCGGAGCTCCGCGCGGATATCTCGGATTGGCGCTGGGCCCCCCTTGGCAGCGCCTCCGGCGCCGCCCCTGGGGTCCGGCACGTATCCAAGAGACCCTCGCGGATTCTAACGGTTTATGCTTATGCAGCGAGTTCTTCTTTTGATGTTCCTGTCGGGGCTTGGCTGGCGGGGGTGGAGTCGGCGGCGAGCAGGGGTCACTATGAAGAGCATGTGCAGGGAGGATCGAGGCCCGATGAGTCGGGTTTCGAGTTTCGATGAGTGCGCTTTTTCGCTCTGGAATGCTCCGCGTCGCCACTGCTAGATTATCCGCGAGATTCTGGTCAGAACGGTCCCCAAGGGAGGTCTTGGGTTCGATGGTTCGGGATCGCCGTGAAGATAAATGTCCTTCGAGTAAAGAAAGGCTTTTTTGTTGTTTTCGCTGTTTTCGGTCTTACGGGGCCCTTCCCGGGTCCATGGGCCGTCAACAACAAACGACTCATGATGAACAGCTGGCCCAGGGGAAATCTCTTGTGGACCAGGACCCGTTTCCATTAGAACCCCCTTTCAATTCTTGCCAATTGACGGCTTCAGGGCGAGGGGAAACGCTCAATATGCCACGTCAGTTTGGTTCTTCCTGATTGTCCATTCGCCATCTCATCAAGCGGCACAAGAATCGTTGCCCGCTAGTCGACTTGACGGAGGAAAGCACGAAACAGCGCTGCCGCTCGAAAGCGCAAGCCTGCAGGTCAGGTAGTGGAGCCGAGGATCAGCGGTCCGAGTGGAGTCCATCCATTTATTACTCTGTTAGAAGCTGATCCCGCCGCGCCTGCTTCAGTGCCTCAATTAGCCTCGGAAGCGCCCCTCCGTCGCCTGGGCGCTTCTTGAGCCAAGCGACCGCAGACCAACAACAAAATGTTTCGGAAGCTGCTGATCAGCTAAAAAACGTAACGGCTCGAGAAGAGAGACACAGGGAGACAACCTCCCAGGTGGGGTGAGCGACAGCATGCACCAATCGCGGTCACGATCCCCAGGCGGATGAGTAGGAGAGGGAGGGAGGAGGAGGTGAAAAAGGAAGAGGAGGAGGAGGAGGGAATAATGAGGAGGATGAGAAAAATGGCTAGAAGGACGACGAGAAACATGATGATGATGATGACGATGATTATAGTATTAGTATGGCGATGAGGAGGAGGAGGGCGGGATATGATGATGAGGATGAGTATGCGGAGAAGGTGTTCCTCATAAGGATAAGAGGATTCTGGGAATGGCGATGATGATGTTGACTACGATGGCAATGAAGCTGAATCTAATGACGATGGTGACGATTGAGATAGTGATGATGATGATGAAGATGCTGATGATGATGAGGATGAGGATGATGATGATGATGATGATGATGATGATGATGATGATGATGATGTTGAGGATGATGATGGTGGTGATGATGACGATACTGGTGATGGTGATGATGATGCTGATGACGATGATTCTGATGATGATGGTGGTGATGATGATGGCGATGGTGAAGATGACGGTGGTGAATGTGATGTTAATGAAGATGTTGATGCTGATGATGCTGATGATGATACTGGTACTGATGATGATGATGATGATGATGATGATGATGATGATGATGATGATGATGATGATGATGATGATGATGATGCTGATGCTGATGCTGATGCTGATGCTGATGCTGATGCTGCTGCTGCTGCTGATGATGATGATGCTGATGATGCTGCTGCGGATGATGATATTGATGATAAGTATGATTATGCAGATGCTGTTGCCGTTGTTGTTATTGTTGTGGTGGTTGTTGTTGTTGTGGTTGTTGCTGTTGAAACTGTTGTTGTTGTTGTTGTTGTTGTTGTTGTTGTTGTTGTTGTTGTTGTTGTTGTTGTTGTTGTTATTGTCGATGATGCTGATGCTGCTACTGATGATGATGCGGATGATGATGACGATGATGACGATGACGATGATGATGGTGATGGTGATGTTGATGACTATGATGGTTAGTGGAATACTGATCGTGCTAACATGCCATTTATACCAGTAGCATGTTGAGGAGGACACGCAATCTGGTACTGGGCCAGGGTATGAGGGAGAAAAGCAGGATGACGGTGGCGAGGAGCAGATGGAGGACGAACGCGAGGACGAGGATGAGGACGACACCGATCACGATCCAGCTGGGCTGCTGGCGCGACGCCAGCCGCGACTCCCTCGGGCACGACGCCCGCCGTTGCGGCGCGGCAGCGGCGGTGCGCAGGCGGCCCGCATGGGCGATCCGCGCGGCGCAGCGCCGGCGCGGCGGCGCCGCCGCTTTGTGGGCGGCGGGGCCCTGCAGGCGACAGCTGCCCGCGGCGGCGGCGGCGGCAGACGGCGGCGGCGGCGGCAGCGGCGGCATGTGACGGTGGCGGCGGAATGTGCCGACGGTGGCGGCAGCGGCGGCATGCGGCGGCGACATCGGCGGCATGCGACGGCGGCGGCGGCACACGGCGGCGGCGGCGAGGCGGCATGCGACGGCGGCGGCGACGACGGCGACGGCGGAGGCGACGGCGGAGAGGGCGTTTCAGCAAGCCAGAACCCCTGACAGCTCGCTGGTTGGCCCCGTCTGCGAGGGCGGGCACGAGCACGCGTGCGGGCGCAGCTCTTCGCCATGGAGCTGAAGTGGCTCTGGAGCCAAACCGCAGCTCAGATATCATCACCCACCTGCCGAAAGCTGCAACCCAAATTCCCCCGCCCACCCGCTTGAAAAACTGTAGCCCAGATATCCTCACCCACCCGCCTAGAACTGCAGCCCGAATATCTGCACCCACCTGCGGATATTGCGATCTAGAGCCCCAGCGAGTCCAGTCAGTCAGTCAGTCAATCAGTCAGTCAGTCAGTCAGTCAGTCAGTTAGTCAGTCAGTCAGTTGCTCCTGCTGCTTATGCTCCTCCTCCTCCTCCTCCTTTCGACGGGACTGGCTGCGTCCGTATAGCAGTGCTGTCTACTGCAAATATTCTTTAGTGTCGGCCAGTCTGTCTGTCTTTCTGTCCCAGCACTCGGCAGCCTCTGCGGCATCGGTCCAGAGCTGCAAGTGCTGGTGGCCGAGAGGAGGGAAGGGGGAGGGGGCAGTGGAAGAGATGGCCAGGAGGGCAGGAGGCAGGGGAGAGGGCAGGGGCGAGGGTAGGAGGCAGGGGAGAGGGCAGGAGGCAGGGGAGAGGAACGGCCGGGGATGCGCGGCGAGGACGCGGGAGAGGCAGGTGGGGGAGGAGAAGGCCTCCGGAGGGCCCCGGAGGTCTCGGGGCCCCTCTCGGAGGCCTCTCGGAGGCCTCCCGAGGCCTCTGGGGGCGCGGCAGGCGTCCAGGGCCCCGACCTTTTCCTCCTCTGCCGAGGGGTCGGTCGGAGGGCGAGCGCGGCAGAGGAGGAGGGCGAGGCGGGCAGGGGCGGAGGGACGGCCGGGCCAGCGCACGGAGCGGGGGCCGGGGGCCAGAGGTCGGGGCCGGGGCGGCGGTCGCAGGGGACGGGGGCGGGGGTGGAACGGGAGGTCGTCGTCGTCGTCGGCGGCGGCGGCGGCGTCGTCGTTCTCCTCCCTCTGTCTTCCCTCCCACCTCCCCCCCCCCTCCCCAGGAAGTCCTCGCCCCCCTCCCCGTCCTTTTCCTCCTCCTCCTCCTCCTCCTCCTCCTGTTCCTCGTCCCCCCCTTCCTTCGCTGCCTCGCTCACTCTCCTTCCCATTCTCTTCTGCCTCCTTCCCTCCCTCCTCCACCTCCTCCTCCTCCTCCTCCACCTCCTCCTCCTCCGCCTGCTCCTCCTCCTCCTCCTCCTGCTCCTCCTCCTCCTCCTCCTCCTCCTTCTCCTCCTCCTCCTCCCTGTCCACTCCTCCTCCTCCTCCTCCTTCGTCGTCGTCGTCCTCCTCCTCCTCCTTCTCCTCCTCCCTGTCGCACTCCTCGATGGTGTCACTAGGGCGGGCGGGGGGGTTTCGCCCGAGACCTCCTCCTCATTCCTCGTGCGTGGGCTCGGGGTCGGCAGCGGCGTCACGGACGGAGGGCGGGTCGTGTTCGAGACGAAGTCGAAGTTTAACCTATGGACAAAAAAAGGGGCCTCGTTCCTTATTTAGGATTCCTTAGATCAACGCCCCAGGGGACTACAGTCGGGGGCCCTGAAAAAGGAACCCTTTTTTGTTGGGGAGGGGCTCCGCGTTCCTCAAGCGTTTCGCAGCTTGCCTCAGGTGTTCCTCATGTTTTCGATCGGAAGTCGAAGTTCAACTTATGGACAAAAGGGGCCTCGTTCCTTCTTTAGGATTCCTTAGATCAACGCCCCGACTCCTCCCTGTAGGTGGACGCGCCCGACCTGACCTTCAGCGCCGGAGTCGGTCGCGGTACAAAGCTTGCAGGAGCTTCGCGGGCGGAGGGCGATGCCTCTTCAATCGACTAGACGTAAGAGTGACCTTCCGCCGGAGTGACCTTTGGTGCGGGCACAGATGGGCCCCCAGATGGCTGAAAACGAAGCAGGAGCAACGGCTTGTGCGCCTAGGTTTGGTCCCTACGCGGCCCCCCAAATCCTCAAAAGCTGCGCACCAAAGGTCACTCTTACCTCGGGTCACTCTTGCGTGTAGCCGATTCAAGATGTGGCTCTCGCCCCGGCGTTGGGCACATTCGCCTTAAGATTAAGTCGGGCCTGTCCCTCTACAGGGGAAGTACTCAAACACAGTCAAACAATAGCCAGGGGACGTTTTCTTGGCCATTTGTGTTTTTGGGGTACGTTGTCTCTATTTTTCATGTTTCTGCCAAAATCCGCCTGTAGGGGGACAGGCCCGACCTAATCTTAAGAGTTCAGAGCAGTTCTGAGAGTTCTTACGGTTGACGTCTCGGAGGTGTTGTTTCGACACGATGCGGGCCTGTTTGGGCGGAACAGTCGCGTTGATTCGCGGTGTTCAAGTCTCAGGAATGGTGTCTTGGCACGGTTCAGGACCGTTAGTATGCAACCGCAACGTTGGTTGGCGGCGTTGAAGCCGCAGGAATGGTGTTTGGACACGGCTGTAGATTTTCAGACGGTTGTTTTCCAACGGGGCTTTTCCCTCAGTGAAGCATTTTTGTAAGGGACCAATTCAGAGGGAATTTGGAGGGAGGATTTATTGCATGATCGTTAATGGGTCTTGGATTTCCACCTCCTTTTGTGCCGTCCTCCCTGGCTTGCATCTTGGCAGGCGTGTTGATGCTAAACATCCCTATTCCATCCTCTCCTTCTTCTTCGTCCTCCCTCTTCCTCGACCTCATCTCTCCCCTCTTCTTCTTCTTCCTCCTCCTCCTCCTCCTCCTCCTCCTCCGTCCCTTCTCCGTCCCTCCTCCGTCCCTCCTCCGTCCTTCCCTCCTCCACCGTCTATCCCTTCCTGCCGACTTCCATGCCTCCTCCTCCGCCTCCCTCCTCCTCCTCCTCCTTCTCTTCCTCCTCCGGCTTATCTTCCTCCCTCTTCCTGCCTCTTCCTCCCGCTTCCTCGACCTCATCCCTCCCCACACCCTCCTCCGTCCCTCTTTCGTCCTTCCCTCCACCTTCCCGCCCTTCCTCCCTCCCCTCCCTCCCTCCCTTGATGCCTCCTTTTCTCCCGTTCCTCCTCCTCCGCCGTCCCTCCTCTTCCTCCTCTTCTTATCTTGCTTCCTCCCTCTTGCTCCCTTTTCCTCGACTTCATCCCTCCCCTCCTCCTCTTCCCTCCCCTCCTCCTCTTCCCTCCTCCACTGTCCCGCCTCCGTCCTTCCCTCATCCATCCTCCACCCCTCCCTGCCTCCGTCCATGCTTCCCTCTCTCCCCTTCTTCTCTCCTCCTCCTCCTCCTCCTCCTCCTCCTTTTTCCTTCTCTTCCTCCCTATTCCTCCTTCTCTCGACCATCCCTCCTCTCCTCTCCTCCTCCTCCTCCTCTCCTCCTCCTCCTCCTCCTCCTCCTTTCCTCCTCCTCTCCTCCTCCTCCGTCCTCCTCGTCCTCTCCCTCCATCTCCCTCCCTCTCCCTCCCTCTCTTCACTCTCCCGCCACGCCTCCTTCTCGCCCCCTCCTCCTCCTCCTCCTCCTCCTCCTCCCTCTCCTCCTTCCTCTTCCCCCTCCGTCCTCTCCCTCCCTCCCTCCTCCCTCTCCTCTCGTCCTCATCCCTCTCCTCCTCGACCTCTCGTGAAGCAGCTTCGGCTGCTGCGGCGGCGGCGGCCGCCGTCGGCCGGGGGCGGCGGCGGCCTCGGCGCGGGAGGCCAATGAGGGGGCCGCGGGGGGAGGGGGGCCGCCCGCCAGGCGGCGGCGGCCGCGGCGGCTGCCTCGTGCTGCCTCGGCGGCGGCGGTGGCCCGACGGCCGCCGGGGTCGCTGCCGTCGCCGTACGGCGTCGCCGTCGTCGTCGTCGTCGTCGTCGTCGTCGTCGTCGTCGTCGTCGTCGTCGTCGTCGTCGTCGTCGCCGTACGTCGTCGTCGCCGTACGTCGTCGTCGCCGTACGGCGTCGCCGTCGTCGGCGTCGTCGAGATCGCCGTCGTCGTCGTCGGGGTCGTCGTCGTGGTTGTCGTCGTCATCGTCGTGGTCGGGCAGGGGGAGCAAAAGGATCAGGGGGATGAGGATCAGGATGCGGGTAAATATAATGCTGATGATGCTGCTGATGATGCTGCTGATGATGATGATGCTGATTATGATGATGCTGCTGATGATGCTGATGATGATGATGCTCATTATGATGATGATGCTGATGGTGGTGATGATGATGATGCTGATGATGATGATGATGATGATGATGACGATGCTGATGATGATGATGATGATGATGATGATGCTGCTGCTGCTGATGATGATGATGATGATGATGATGATGATGATGCGCATGATGATGACGATGATGACGATGACGATGACGATGACGATGATGATGATGATGATGATGATGATGATGATGATGATGATGATGATGATGATGATGATGATGATGATGATGATGATGATGATGATGATGATGATGATACGTAAGGGGGAGGGAGGCGGAGGAAGGAGGAGGAGGAGGAAGAGGAGGAGGCGCAGGCGGAGGAGGAGGAGAAGGAGGAGGAGGATGAGCAGGAGGAGCAGGTGGAGGCGGGCGACGGGGTGATGCGATGGATCGCAGGCGGGAGGAATGAGACGGGAGGCAGTCGTGGAGATGAGTCCCTGGGTCGGCGAGAGCCCCCGTCGACGGAGCTTTCGGCACTTGGCCCCCTCGCGTCCTCGGCCCCATCCGCTCCTCGGTCGTCGTCGTCGTCGTCGTCGTCGTCGTCGTCGTCGTCGTTGCCGCCGCCGCCATTGTGGTCGTCGTGGTCAGCTGTCGCCGCCGTGGCCGTCGTGGTCGCCGTCGTGGTCGTGGTCGTCGTCGTCATCGTCGTCGTGGTCGTCGTCGTTGTCGTTGTCATCGTCGTCGTCATCGTGGTCGCCGTGGTCGCCGTCGTCCTGGTCGTCGTCGTGGTGGTCGTTGTCGTCGCTGGTCGTCGGCGTCCGCGTTGCCGTGGCCACCGCGCCCGCCGCGGCAGGCCATCTTCCGCGGGCGCCACGGCGGGGGTACGGCAGCCGCGCCGCGGGCGCTCGCCGCTGTCGTCGTCGTCAGCGCCGCAGTCGCCGCAGTCGCCGCCGTTGTCGTCGTCATCGTCGTCAGTGCCGTCGTCGTCGTCGTCGTCGCCGTCGTCGTCGTCGTCGTGGTCCTGATGATGATGATGATGATGATGATGATGATGATGATGATGATGATGACGATGCTGATGATGCTGCTGCTGATGATGATGATACTGGCGATGCTGTTGTTGTTGATGATGGTGATGATTGTAACGATGATGATGCTGATGCCGATGTTGATGCTCATACTGATGCTGATGATACTGTTGATGATGGTGCTGCTGCCGATGAGGATGACGAGGCTGGCGTTGATGATTCTTGCGTTGATGATGGTCATGAGTATGATGGTGAACATGAGGACGATGCAACATATGATGATGGTGATGATGCTGCTGCTGATTATGATGATGATGCTGCCGATGATACTGATGCTGATGATGATGATGATGATGATGATGATGATGATGGCGATGCCGATGATACCGATGCTGATGATGATGCTGATGCTGACGATGGTGATGATGCTGCTGCTGATGATTATTCATATTGGAACGGTGAGGATTATTAGGGTGATGATGTTGTTGATGATGATGCTGATGATAATGATGATGATGATGCTACTGATGATGATGATGATGATGATGCCGGTGATGCTGATGATGATGATGATGATGGCGATGCCGATGATACCGATGCTGATGATGATGCTGATGCTGATGATGGTGATGATGCTGCTGCTGATGATTATTCGGATGAGAACGATGAGGATTATTAGGGTGATGATGTTGTTAGTGATGATGCTGATGATAATGATGATAATGCTGATGCTGACGATGACGACGTTGATGATGCTGGTGATGATGTCGACGATGTTGTTGTTGATGGTGGCGATTTTGATAATGATGATGGTGATGATGATGACGATGAGAAGGACGAGGAGGATGAGGAGGAGGAGGGTGGTGGCGGTGGTTCTGCTGATGATGATGTTGATGCTGAGGATGATGATGCTGATGGTGATGATGACGATATGATGATGGTATGATGGTATATTTATGACGATGGCGATTACGATGACGATGGCGATGATGATGGTGACGATGATGCGGATGATGATGATGCTGCTGATGATGATGGTATGATGATGATGATGATGCTGCTGATGATGATGATGATGATGGTATGATGATGCTGATGATGCTGCTGCTGATTATGATGCTGTTGCTGATGATGATGCTGATGCTGATGATGATGACGATGCTGATTATGCTGCTGATGATGATGGTTGTGATGATGCTGATGGTAATGCTGATGGTGATGAGCATGTGATGATTATGCTGCTGATGCTGGTGCTGATGATGATGATGCTGATGGTGATGCTGATCTGATGGTGATGAAAATGCTGAGGATGCTGATGCTGCTGCTGCTGCTGCTGATGATGATGATGATGATGATGATGATGCTGATGCTGATGCTGATGCTGATGCTGATGATGATGATGATGATGATGATGATGATGATGATGATGATGATGATGATGATGATGATGATGATGATGATGATGATATGTACTGATCTTGCGCCCCACAATGTATTGCACGCCCCAAATGTATTGCAACCTCGCAAATCTATTGTACCACATCCATGCAACCACCCAGTTGTCGCTGGACCCCCTTTTGGCTCAACCCGAAGGGTGATGGGTTACCCCTCTACCCTTCGCAGGGGGTGTTGGAGTTGGAGGGGGGGGCATCTCAAATCCACCTGATTACTCCCAGAGGGTTGGTGGCATTGGGAGCCTCATCCCCTCCTCCTCGAGCTCCTTCACCTCCTCCTCTGCCTCCCCCTTTCCCCCTCTCCGCTTCCTTGCCTTCCTTGTCTTTCCCAATCGCACACTTCTAACACCCCTTTCTCGCTCTTGCAATCTCCCTCTCCCTCCATCCCTGCCCGTTTTGGCCCTTGCCGCCTCGGCCTGCGCCATGGTGGCCGCAGAGCTCCTTGGATGCTGGGGCTGCGACGAGACTCTCGGCCCGATGTCTCTGCCATCCACGCGGCCATCAAAGAGTGCGGGAGGCAGACGCAATGGCGAGAGGCGCTGCACCTGTTCCACGAGGCGTCTCAGCAGTACACCAGCGCGCGGCACTACGTCGCGGTCGCCGGCGCGTGCGGAAGAGGTCGGCAGTGGCAGCGGGCTCTGTCGCTCCTCGGCGAGATGCTCGACGCGAAGGTGGAGCCCAGCGTCGTCTGTGCTTAGGTCGCTGCACGCAGCGCATCCTCCTCCTCCTCCTCCTCCTCCTCCTCCTCCTCCTCCTCCTCCTCCTCCTCCCCCTCCTCCCCCTCCTCCTCTTCCTCCTCTTCCTCCTTCCCCTCCTCCTCCTCCTCCTCCTCCTCCTCCTCCTCCTCCTCCTCCTCCTCCTCCTCCCCTCCAGGTCGCTGCACGCAGCGCATCCGCCACGGATCTGTTGGGGCAGATCTCCCCAGCAGTGGCGCGACGCCCAGGCAGCCTCTGGATTGCTCCAGGGCGGCCCAGAAATGTGACCCTCAGGCAGCCAAGCTGCCGCAAGACGGACTCACAGCGCATCCCAGACGCTCCCTGTGCAGTCCCCTCAAAACAGGCGACGACGGCCCCAAGGCCGTTCCCAAGCGCTACCTGCTCTTACCTGCCTGCTAGAAAGCTGCCCTCGTCTGGCCAGTGCCGTGGCGGGCCCCCCTTTAACATGACCCTTTCCCAAGCTGCCCCGACCTGGTGGGTGTCGCGGTGATTGGCCCTCGTCTGGCGGGCGTGGCGGTTGACACGAGGTCTCCTTCTCGGAAGGGTATCCATGGACTACGCACGCCAGTCAGCTACAGCGCTGGGATCAGCGCGTGTGAGAAAGGCGAGCAGTGGCAGCGGGCATTGTGGTTGCTCAGCGAGATGCGGCAGACGAAGCTGGATCCCGACGTCATCAACTACAGCGCTGGGATCAGCGCGTGCGAGAAGGGCGAGCAGTGGCAACGGGCCCTGGGGCTGCTGGTGGAGATGAGGGACGCGAAGCTGGCACCCAACGCAGTCAGCTACAACTCCGGGATCAGCGCGTGTGAGAAAGGCAGGCAGTGGCAGCGGGCCCTGGGGCTGCTGGGCGAGATGAGAGACGCGAAGCTGGCACCTAACGTAATCTCTCCTACAATGTAGCGTTCAGCGAGTGTGGCAAAGCTTTCGGTGGCATCGAACCGGCCTCCTCCGGGCCGCTCCCAGCAAACCCTTCGGCGCTCCGGGCCGCCCCGGGCAGCCCCCGGGGCCGCCGCGGAGCCTTCGGAGCGGCCCCGATCGCGCAGCGGACGGCCCAAGACCGCTCCAGATCGACGCGGCACGCCCCGCAGACGGCTCCAGGACGGCTCCAGACGCTCCGAAGCCGCCCCCTGAGGCTTCCGAAAGGACCCCCACGAAACAAAAATCGCCCCATTCCTGTCGGAAAACGTATATTTTTGCCAGAGTCGCGTTCTGGGTCGGCAGAGCGTCCAAGAAGGCCGGATGAGCATCCAAAACCGCCTCAACACTGCCCCAGAGGCATCCAAGAGCACGCCCAGACGGCCCAAGAGAGCCCCAAGACGGCCCCAGGGAGCTCCAGGACGGCCCAAGACGGACCCCGGAGGGCTCCAAAACGCTCCCAGGAAAGCCCCGAGAGGGCCACGGGAGGCTCCCAAGGGAGCCCCAGACGGCAGCACGAGGGCCCCAAGACAGCCCGAGCCCTCCAAGACGACCCAAGAGGGCCCCAGGATGGCCCCAGAGAGCGCTGAGACGGCCCCAAAGAGCTCCAAAAGGACTCTTCAAGAGGCTACCCAGAGAGCCCCAAGTGAGCCAAGGGAGCGCCGCCAAGACGGGCCACACCTGAACGCCTGACCTCCCTACCTGAGGTTGCGGATTCGGTCGTGAGCTTCGTCATCGACCGGTGCTTCCACCTGCCTCTTTCACCATGGGCGCTGCGGTGCACAGCCACTCCAGGAGCCGTCGTCGTCGTCGTCGTCGTCGTCGTCGTCGTCGTCGTCGTCGTCCCCGTCGTCGCCGCCGTCGTCGCCGCCGTCGTCATCGTCGTCGTCGTCGTCGTCGTCGGGCCGCCCCCTCGTTTTTCTCTGGCCGTAGGGCCTCTTAGGGCCACCGAAAAAACAACGGATCCTGCCAGCTGCCTGCTCCGAACGGCCCTCTTGGGCCTGCGAGCCCCAAGTTTTCCTTCAGCGAGAAGGTCGTCGTCGTCGTCGTCGTCGTCGTCGTCGTCGGGCCGCCCCCCCGTTTTTTCTCTGGCCGTAAGGCCTCTTAGGGCCACCGAAAAAATAACGGATCCTGCCAGCTGCCTGGTCCGAACGGCCTTCTTGGGCTTGCGAGCCCAAAATTTTCCGTCAGCGAGAAGGTCGTCGTCTTCGTCTTCGTCTTCGTCGTCGTCGTCGTCGTCGTCGTCGTCGTCGTCGATGCCGCCTCCGGCGACGATGACGACGGCGGCGACAACGACGACGGCCACGGAGACCCTCAAAAGTCTCCAAGAGTAGTCAACAACCTGTCACAAGCAAGACCCTTTTTCGTGACAGGTTGTTGGACCCTGCCTTGCAGGCACTGCCCCCTGTGCTTCGACGGTGGTGATCCACCCCACGGGTACACACTAGTCAGCTACAACGCTGGGGTCAGCGCGTGCGATAAATGTGGGCAGTGGCAGTGGGCATTGTGTCTGATCGATGAAATGAGGCAGACAAAATCGAAGCCTGATATTATCAGCTACGGCGCTGGGATCAGCGCGTGTGCGAAAGGCGCGCGGTGGAAGCTGGCCCTGTCGTTGCTGAGTGAGGTGTGGCTGGCGAAGTTGGTGCCCGACGTCATGTGCTACAGTGCTGGGATCAGCGCCTGCGAGAAGGGTGAGCAGTGGCAGTGGGCTCTGTTACTCCTCGGCGAGATGCGGGAGGCGAAACTAAAGCCTAACACGGTCTAGTCTTAAGCGCTGGGGAACTTGCGTCAACGAGTGCCCAGGGCGCTGTGGTATGTGTGCAGTGGGATCATCGATGGCGCGGACTGCCAGGGTCATAGATCTTGAGTGCTGCCTTCGGGCTCCGCGGGGATCTGTAGAGACGTGTGAGCGACTCGGCTCTTCGTTTCCGCGCGGCGCTTGCCCCGAAAGCACCTGGACAGCCCCAGGCTTTCTCGGGCCGGCCCCCAGAGGGCTCCGATCCGCACGCTGAAAGGGTGGAACCTGCCCCAAATTCTTGACGCTTCGCGTATCCCCACCAGCGGCAGTCCCCCCCCCCTCGGCGCAGCTCAGCCCTGGCGCGGCTGCTTCCCTCGGCGGTAGGTCTTGCCTGTTCGGCGCGCGCGCCGGCAATTAGGTTGCTCGTAGCCCGAGCTAACTCTGCTGACGCCGTCGGCGATTTCGCCCGTGGCCGCGAGCAAAAAAGTATCCCCACCAGCCCATCCAAAACCGACGCCCAGGCGGGAGGAAGCAGGAGTGAGGAGGAGGAGGAGTAAGCGGACCAGTGTAAATCCAAGAGTCATCAACGATGTTGGAATAAGGCCTCCCTCCAATCTCCCTCTTCAATGCCCATACAACGGTTCATTTCTTCTGAGGGAATTGCCTCGTTGGAAGACAGCCGTTTGAAGACCCTGAATCATGCCACATCATGGCTCTCGGGATTCCAACGCCACGGATCAACCTGACTGTTGCGCCTTGGTGATCCTGATTCGTGCCAGAACGCCATTCCTGGGACTCCAACATCGCGAATCAACGTGGCCGTTGCACCCTCGTAATCCTGAATCCTTCCAACACACAGTTCAGGTACGCTGATCATGGGAATCCGTGAAACTCTTGCGACGTAAAATAGACAAATACGAATGCGCGCGGCGCTAAGGAGGAGGAGGATCAGGAGGATAAGGAGGGGGAGGATGAGGAGAAGGAAAGGAGCGAACAAAAGAGCCAGAAGCCTGTTGAGAGCCTCTCGGAGTCGCTTCGGATGTCTCTTGGGAGCTTTTTGGAGGCCTCTTTGGGCGTCCAGGGGGCATCTTGGCGGGCACAGGGCCGCCTGTGAGCGTCTTGGGTGCCCCGAGGATCCTCTTAAGGTCTCTTGGGGGTCTCTTGGGAGCCTCTTGGAGGCCCCTTGGGCGCCTCTTGGGGCCGTCTGGGCGCCTCTTGGGGCCCTCTTGGGGCGCTCTCGGGGCGCTCTTGGGAGCTTTAGGGGCACTCTTGGAGCGATCTTGGAAGACATCGATCAAACAAGAGGTGAGCTTCCATTAGCCTTGCCCGACTGCCTATAATCGCCTCTTGGGGCGCTCTTGGAACGCTCTTGGGCGCTCTTGTGGCCGTCTTCGGGCTCTCTTGGGCCTCTCTTGGGGCCCTCGTGGGCCATCTTAGAGCCCATATTGAGGCCTCGGATGGTCATCGGAAGCGAGAAGGCGAGAAAGCAAGCAACATTGATTTTCTTTAGGTTCTGCAGGGATTTGGGCCTCTTGGCGGCCTCCTGGGGAGGCTCCGTGGCCACCTGGAGCCGTCTTGGAGCGTTCTTGGGGCCTCTTGGAGCTTCTTGGGAGCTATCTCGAGGCATCTTGGGGGCTATCTTGAGCCATCTTGGAGGTCATCTTGGGCTCCCTGAGGCGTTTTTGGAGCCGTCTTGGGCCATCTTGGATGCTCCAACCCCTCGCCGAACCTCCTCTCCAGGTCCAGGGGAGGGGCTTTAGAGGGGAGGGGTCAGCCCCTCCCCGAAGGGGAAAAGGGGGGCTTTGAAGAGGAAGCTCCCTAGACCACCTGCGCCCAGAGGGCTGGTGGCATTGTCCCCTGCTGTCTGCCGCGCCCTTGGGCGCCTGCCCCGCACGGGCGGGATCGGGGCCACCTCGCCGGGGCGGCGACCCGTTGGGGGGCAGGCGGAGGGCGGCGGGCGCGGAGCGCAGAGCGCGGGGGGAGCGTGCCGCGGCCGGACCGAGGCGTGAGGTCGGGGCCTCTTCGGTCTGTTGGATTTTCTTCGTGTTTGTGGGATGTGTGCATCCTAGGTAGGTCAGGAGGGTTAAAACGACGCGAAGATCGGGACAAAATCGGATCGGGATAACTCGAGATCTCTGAGAATCGGCGGGTTTGGAGGATGTATTGGGCGCCGCGGCCGCTCCAGAGCGTTCCGGACCGCTCTGAGAGCGCTCCGGAACGCTCTGGAGCGATTTATCCCGATCCCAGCCTTGTTTTAAGGGAAACACGCAGACACAAATGGAAGCGGGGGGGAAGACAAAAGCCCAGAACATATACGCAAGCATGGGGAATCCTGTTCTTTGTGTTTGCTTATTTGTGTGTGTGTGTGTGTGTGTGTGCCAGGGCTCCTTCAGTGGGGTACCCTCGTATGTTCTGCTGGCTTTGGCCGACTGAGGCTCTCAAGTCCTTCAGGGATGCTCTTCTGGCCCAGGTCCGACTGCTCCTCCTCCCCCTCCTCCTCCCCCTCCTCCTCCTTCTCCTCCTCCTCCTCCTCCTCCTCCTCTTACTCCTCCTTCTCCTCCTCCTCTTCCTCCTCCTCCTCTTCCCCCTCCTCCTCTTCCTCCTCCTCCTCCGTAGCCATTTTGGCTCAAGATGATTGGTGCCCCTGGGGACCACACGGATACCGCTAGTCCGCGGCCAGACCACCGTTCGCCTTCACCGTGGGAGTTGGGCACCCACATCCAGTCCGGCCCCGCTTGCGCTGCCACGGCGGCCCGCCTCCTTCGTGGCCTGCGTGGCCAGAGTGCAGGATGGCACCGCCGCACTTCCGCTCGGAGCAGAGCAAGCGCCACTGGTACTGCAAGAGCTGCGTCGGGCCCAAGGGCCTCCCGTGGTTCAACTACGCCGGCGCGACGTCCTGCACCATGTGCAAGCTGGGCAAAAGGCTCTGCTTCAAAGAGTACCGCGCCCCCTCGTCGCCCTCGCTGCGCAGGCCTGGGAGGTCTTTCTCGGCATGGGCAGACTCCGTGCAGGTGCAGAAGCTCAAGCAGGAATTGGCTTCGACCCAGGCGAAGTTCAAGAGGCTGGACGGCAAGCGCCCCGCCTCTGAGGAGACGGACGCACCCAGCGGTAGCGAGCGGGACAAGCAGCGGCTGCAGGTCCTGGCCGAGTTGCTCAAGACGGTCAGCGGCAGTGAGGACGTCCATCTCGTGCGGGCCAAGGAGGCTTACACCAAAGAGCAGGGCGAGCTCAAGGCCAAGTTGGCAGCCGCACGGCCGATGGGCCAAAGGCTGCGAGACCTTGGGACCCAGATCTCCAAGCACCAGAAGCTGCAGGACGATCAGCAGCGGCGGCTCGCTGGCATCCATGAGAAGCTCGCGGTCTTGCAGGAGCAGGAGAAGGCGGCGCAAGCCCAGTGCACGGCCCTGGCCCTGCAAATGGAGGAGTTGCAGGAGCAGCAGCGGCAGCTGCAGAGCGAGGCCCCCGTGCCACTGGCCTTCGAGGTTGGGAAGGGACCTGTTGACGAGCCGATCAAACGGCTGGGCCAGACTCTGTCAGGCCTTGGCGAGGTGCTGGGCGTCCTCGGCGCCGAGCACAGCCTGGCGGAGAGGCTCAAGGAGGACCTTGAACGGCTCAAGCAGGAGGCGGAAGAGGCGCGCACCAAGCAGCAGGAGGAGCGAGAGGCCAACGCCGCAGCCGAGGCGGAGCGGCAGCGGGCCGAAGGCGCGGCAGAGGTGCCAGTACCCATGGACCAGGATGAGGACGCCGCCCCCAGCGAGGAGCTCATCGAGGAGATGGCCAACGCTGGCGGCGACAAGAGGAAGATCGAAGATATCCTGGCCAAGCACTGGTGTAAGCGGCGCAAGGCTGCCGCGTAGTTGCCCCGCCCTTTTCCCGAGGCTGTTCTGGGTTTTGTGCTCCATCGTCTGCACCATGGCTAAGCCCACTGGCATCGCCACACTCAACGTCTCGGCAGGTGGCCCGCTCGTCGACTACCTGGCCTCATGCTCCAGCATGTGCATCGCCGTGCAGGAGCACCACGCGCTGCCCGCGGGCCTGGCCAAGGCCCAGCAGGACGCCCTGGCCGAGGGCTTCCATGGGGTCTGGGAGGCAGCACTCCCAGGGCTCGGTGCTGGTAGCAAAGGCGGAGTCGCCGTGCTTGTGCCTCGGCGCGTGCTCATCACGGCGCCCCCAGCCCTGGAAGGGCCAACGCTAGAGCCAGGGAGGATGGTGGCCGCCCATGTCAACTGTGGCGGCAAGCGAGGCTTCTTCATGATCTCCGTGTACTTGAGAGTTGACGAGCAGATGTCGCATGAGAAACTGGCCATTCTCTTCAGGCTCTATCAGTATCTCAAGGTGGTGGACTCGATGCAGATGCCGTGGGTTGTGGGAGGAGACTTCAACATGGAGCTGAAGCAGTTGGGCACGTTAGCGTGGCTTCACTCCGTCAATGGTGTCGCGCTGGTGCCCTCGGCGCCCACCTGCCTGCAGTCGCTCCCAGGCCGCGCCATTGACTTCTTCTTCGCGGCAGCACAGCTGTTCCCAGGTTGAGCACTGCGACTGTGGAGGGGGCCAACACCTGGCCTCGCCTGCCCGTCACGATGCAGCTCAGAGCATCGGCCCAGGTCATGTGGACACGGAAGCTCGAGCAGGCCAAGGGATTCACCAAGGAGCCTAAGGTCGGTTGTGCCAGGCCCCCGCGCGACTGGGACCCCTCCAAGGAGCTTGTGTCGCAGGCCCAGTCCGCGGAGGACTTGGCTGAGGTTTGGGATCAGTTGTTGCTGGGCGTGGGGTTCGAGCTGCAAGGGAGGTGCGACGTCGTCGGGCCCTACGCCGCCAGGTTTCTGTCGCAGCCGATGGCACCGTCCTTCAAGTGGGCCAAGTTCGAGCACGACGAGCGTCAGTCCTGGAAGCGGAAGGTCCCCGACGTGGCAGCGTGGCTCACCGCGGCAAGGTGGGATCGGCATTTTCGGCGTGTTCGCATGGCGCTGGTGTCTTTCATGTCGAAGCTGTCCGCGTCGCCCGCGTTCGTGCTGCAGGACTACAGCGAGGGTGGGCAGGCGGGCGCGCCGTCTGGTGCAAGGCCGCCTCCCGAAGAGCCGCGCTCGAGAGGCAGGCCCGCCAGGACCGCGACCGTTCCGGTGGAGGTCGCGGGAAGCAGGGGCCCCAGGTTTGCAGCGAAGCTGGCCCTCAGCGAGGTGGGCTGGGCGCGGCGACCCCGTGGAGGTGAGCCGAGTGCTGGCAGCTGGCAAGCGCCGCCTCCGCCGTCTTCTCCGGCCGCGTATTGCAGCGAGCTGTGCGTCAAGACGGCCAGGCACATCCTCGAGTTTCAGTACTTTCTCAAGCGGATGGCTGCCAGGCAGGAGGCATGGCAGTATTTGGACAGCGAGGCGATCGATTTCTTCTGCCAGGGGCTCGAGGCGTTCAAGATGGAGGTGGTCACGTTCGACCAGCAGATCGACCGCGCCCTGGCCAAGTCCGAGGCCATGCAGCGGTCCCGCGAGAAGCAGGTCATGTCCAGGTGGCAGGCGAGGGCTGTGGCATCCTTCGATGGAGGGGCCAGCCGCGCCCGCATGTTTTTTCGAAGCCGCAGGCGCTCCAGGAGGTGATCGACTTCGGCGAAGGGGTGCAGCGCGCCAACCAGCTGGCCGACCGCAAGCTGTCCTACTGGAGCGAGTTCAGGAGGGTGCACAAGGATGGCCCGATCCAGCTGCCGAGCGATGCCGCCAACTGGGACCAGTTACCACCGTTGAGCGGCGCCGACGTCCGTCGCGCGATCCGCGCGTTCAGCTGGCGTACAGGGACGGGGCAGATCAATATTGCGCCGCGGGCCCTCGATTTCCTGTCAGACGCGGCCCTCGAGGCGATGGCCCAGGTTTTCTCCCGTTGCGAGCAGCTATTGGTTTGGCCACAGTCGCGCTTCACCACCAAGCCCTGTTCGCCTGCCCAACTGGGGGAGGATAGCGCCTGATCGCTCTCCTCAACACTTTGGTGAGAGTCTGGGGGCGGACGCGGCGCCCAGTCTCGGCGCAGTGGGAGATCGCCAACGCGTCCGAGGTGTTCTGGGGGCACCTCGGAGGCCGCTCCTCGACGGGCGCAGCGTTCGACCTGGCGCTCGAGAAGGAGACGGCCCAACTGTCGGACCAACATGCGGTCATTGTGCTCCTGGACATGCTAAAATGCTACGAGTTGGTTCGGCACCAAGCGATCCTCGATGAGTGCAGGGCCAACGGGTATCCCATGAGACTGGCATACCTGCTGGTGACGATGTACGAGCAGGCGCGCACCTTATACGCGTATAACTCGTTCTCCGAGGATAGGGTCATCTGCCAGGGCATCCTGGCGGGTTGCGCTCGTGCGACCACGCTGCTGATGGTGTTGCTCACGCGCAGCATCAAGTTGACCAAGACCGTCGCCCGTGAGGTTCGGCCTCGTGACCTGGTGGACGACGTTGCGCTATCCTGGACAGGGGCTGACGCGCGGGTGTCGCGCGCCATGACCACGGCCACAAAGGTGTTCTGCGAGGAGGTCAGGCCACTTGGGCTGGTGCTGCAATTGAACAAGTCAGGGCACCTCGCGGTCACACGCCAGGCGAAGTACCACTTCAGGGCGTGCGCCAAGGTGCTGAGGATCGAGGGCAGGCGCCACATGCGGTACCTGGGTCACGACATGTCGGCCACTGGCGCGGTGCGCGGAGTTCAGAAGGACAGGCTCAAGAATATGCAGGCCAGGAGGCCTCGCTTGTCGGCGCTGCAGAAGGGAGCTGGCCGTAGGCGCGCCGCGCGGCTCTGGACCACTGGCGTGATGCCCTCGGTGGGTCACGGTGCCGCGGTCAGCGGCACCAGCGACGGGGAGCTGAAGCAGCTGCGAAGCATGGCTGGCAGTTTCTGTGGTTTCAGTGGCTCGGGCTCCCTCACCTTGTACTTGGCGGTGCAGAAGCAGCGCAACTTCGACCCCATCTTCCATGCGACCTGCAGCATCCTGATGCAGTATGCGTCGTGGGTCTGGACGGCAAGAGGATCGACCGTCCTGCTGCAGAGGGCGTGGATGGCGCTGCAGGAGAAGTTCGACGGCGCCAGCTCTCCAGTCGCGTGGGCCAGCGCCCGCGGCCCATTGTCGGCGCTGTGGCTGACGTCGAGGAGAGTCGGCTGGGACATGATCAGCGCGACGGCGCTTGTCGACGACCTAGGAGCGGCCATCGACCTCCTCAGAGTGTGCCCAAGCGAGGTCAAGCACTACATGTACCTGGGCATCGAGCGCTGGCAGAGCCATCGCATCCTGGACCGCCTGCCTGGAGCCCCACGTCGTGACGCCGAAGGACGTAGGCAGCACATCTGGATCAGGGCGCAACGGCACGGGCACCGGCAGAAGATGTCCAACGGCCTGCGAGGGGCTTTGGCTGAGCTCCAGTCGCACGGCATGTGGACCCCAGCTCGGAGGCAGGAGGCAGGATACACAGACGATGCGGTGTGCGAGTTCTGCGGACACACCTCAGCGGACCTGGATCACGAGCTGTTCAATTGCTCAGTGCACGAGGCGCAGGAGGATGAGGAGCGCAGCCCGTGCCCCGACGACGTCCTGCAGGTAAGGAAGGGCATCTGGCAGCAGGGCCAGACATGCGTGGGCCTGGAGTGGGATTTCTCGTCGGTCGACCTGCTCTACGCCCTGCCCATGAGGCCGATGTTTCGGCCGCCCGAGCCTAGTTTTCTGCATCTAAAAGAATGGTGTGCCCGTGCGGTACCATGGCCTTCCAAGCTGTACGGAGACGGATCGTGTTTTGATAGTGATTTCCCCGAGGCCCGTCGGTGTGGATGGGCCGTTGTGGCCATCGCCTCGAATTTTGTGCCGTGCAAAGCTGTGTTCGGAGGCCTCGGAGGCCCCATCCAAACGGTTCCCAGGGCCGAGCGTTCCGCTGCGCTCCGAGACCTTGAATTGGCGTCCAGGCTGTCTGAATTCGTCACCGATCACCTGGCGCTGGCGCAAGAGGGGGCCTAGTGGTTTGGCAGGCATGCTCGGCCCGAGGCCCCCCACGCGAGTGTTTGGCGTCAGTTGCACCAGCTGTATGAATCTGATTTAGAGCGCCTCCCCCGTTTTTCCTGGACTCGTGCTCACAGGTTCGTGGAAGAAGGCATTGCGTCGTGCTTGTCCTCGGGGGAGCCGCTTGATAATTTTTTCGGGAACATGTGGGCCGATCTTTTCGCGAAGATGGCCGCGCTTGATTTGGCGGGGTCGTCCTCTGTTGTCCGTGGGTTTAAGTTTGAGCTGGAGCAGGCGAAGCAGCGGATGCGATGTCTGGCCTTCGCGGCCGAGCGGGTGGCGAAACTCGCGTCCCCCGTCGTCCATCGGCCGCTGCCGCCTGCTCCTCGAAGGCGCAGAGAGCGCAAGGCGACCACCCACGATTTCTGTCTTTTCCCCGAGGGCGCGATCGGCTGTCGGCAGTGCTGGCGACAGGCCACGACCCCCTCGTCTCTCAAATCCCTCGCGTCCCGTGTGTGTGACCCCCAGCAGTTCGGCCCTGGGCATTCGATCCAGGTGCTCGACCGCGTGCTGATCTGTGCCAGTTGTGGCGCGCATGCTGTGCGGCCCAACCGCCTCTCGATTGGCCTCGCCCGTGCCTGTCTGCCTCGTCGTGAGAGGGGCGGTGGTGGAGCTGGGGTGGGCGGGGCGCGGGGGGGGGTCAGAGAATGCTGCAGCAGGCCCAGCGAGGGCGCCACCCCAAGACGGGAGAGGCGCTAGGCCCGCTAAGGCTCGCCCCGATTGCCCACGAGGTCGCCGCTCAGTCTCTTCAAGTCGAGGGGTCGGGGGTGGCGGACGGGGTGGTTGGGGTCGTCCGAGGAGTCGAGGAAGAGGAGGGTCGGAGCCCTGAGCCGCGAGCTTGTGCAGCGGCTCTGTGCGGGCCAGCGCCCGTGGCTCCCCACCCCCCTCGGCTCCCGCGCCGCCACTCCAGCCCGAGTCAGGGGACTCGGACTAGCGGCGGACTTTCCCTCTCGGGCGCGTGGTCGCGCCCGTTCCCGTTCCGAGGCCCAGTCGGGATCCCCTTCTGCGCCCTCGGCCATAGCGCCATAGCTCCTCCTCCTCCTCCTCCTCCTCCTCCTCCTCCTCCTCCTCCTCCTCCTCCTCCCATCTCGTGGGGTGCAGCTGCCCCGCCCAGGGCCCGCCAGAGGGGGCGGCCGGGGCTGGCCAGAGGGGTCGGTTGAGGCAGGCCTCAGGGAGGGGGTCGGCCAGGGCGGTTTTCTCGAGGCGCAGGTCCTCTTCGAGGCGCCAGCGCTCCTCGACCCCCGGGAGCGGTGCGGTGCGCAGAGGAGGAAGAGGCACCCATGCCTCGGGTTGACCCCAAAGGGGGTCCAGCGACGAGGGGGTGGTGCAATAGATTTGGCGCAATAGATTTTCGAAGGTTGACAGACCTCCTACCCTGCTGCGTCGATTAAGGAAGGGGCCGTCTTCGGTTCGCGAGAGGGCGTCGCGGCCGTCCTTTTTGCGGGTCCAGGTCCGTCGGTTTCGGTCCTGGGCCGTTTTCACTAAGGGGAGGTTTACTAAAGGGGGGTTTGTCCACCGCCGAAAAAGCGGGTCCAGCGACAAGGGGGTGGTGCAATGGATTTGGTGAAACAGATTTGCGGGGTTGCATTGCATCTGGGGCGTGCAATATACATTTCGGGGCGCAGATGTATTGCTGAATTGTTCGCGTGCAATACATTACTTGCAATACACTGCAATACCATTCTCCAGCGCAATACATTTGCAATACAATTGCCCCAAGTCTATTGCGCCATCCTCTTTCAGCTGGACCCCCTTTTGGGTCACCCAAAATACCGCTACCCTCCGCCCGTTTTCCCCTTTTTGGGGCATCCTCTGAAGCCTTTGTCGCCGCCGTTGGATTCGCATCGAACTTCGGGAGAGTTCCGGGGAGTAGCAGTATCGGTACTTTTTGGTCTTCCCAGGTGCTGCATACTTTTTCGGCTCTCTGGGCCGGAAGGCTATCCACCGTGTAGTATCGCTTTTCATGGCGCCAATCTCGAAGAGCAGATTTTGTTCGGAAAACAATGGGATTGGCCCCGATTGTCCTGAAGAATGTCGTTTAGGATTTCGACGTGAATATCGTGCGGATCTGTTGTCCAGGAATGAATCGGGTTGACCCTAAAAGGGGTCCAGCGACAAGGGGGTGGTGCAATATATTTGGTGCAATAGATTTGTGGGATTGTAATAGATTTGGGGCGTGTAGCACACTCCAGGGCCCAAATCTATGGTTGGATTTTCGCGTGCAACGCATTACTTGCAATACAATGCAATACAACTCTCTGGCGCAATACATTTGCAACAATTGCCCCAAATCTATTGCACCACCCCCTTTCAGCTGGACCCCCTTTGGGGTTGCAAGGAATGAAGACGACAACACATCCACATGACATTCGCTTCGCTTTTCGCTCGCCGTTTCGGGGTTTTGCATTGGCAGAAATCTGCGCGAAGATCCGCTGCAGCACGCCTGCAAGGTCGGAGCAGTGCCTGCCAACTTGGGGCGGGGCCTGAAGGGAGTTCGGACACGGTGCGGTACACAGGCGCCGTTCCCGTACAGTCAACCCGCACAGTAAGGATGGGCAGCCTTTCCAAGGGTACCCTTGCATCCTTGCCTCCTCGGCCCATCCTTGGCCGCTTTCGTTGGCCGCGGCTCGCTCGAAAAGCTTCGATATGGGCGTCCAAGGCCTTTGCATCCTTATCGCTCATCCTTACTATACGGGTTGACTGTACCCGTTCCACGATGTGCAGGGCAGGTGGCCTGGGCCGACGTGGCCTCGCAGGGGGCCGAGACGGCGCCCGGGAGACGCAGGCGTCCGGCAGTGGTGCGGGGGGGGGGCAGCCCTCGCGCCTTCCCGTCAGACCGCGGGTTTTCTGCGTCCGTCGGTGCCGCGGTTTCGCCGGCGCCTCACGAGGGAGGGGCGGCCAGTGCCCATGCTGGGCGGCGCGGGAGTGTGCGTGTGCCAATGTCGGCATTGACAGCTTCTCGATCACACCACCCGCCGCTGCATTGATAGTGCGCACGTTTGTACACCGTGCCTTCGGCGACGGACGTTCGATCGCAATTAGCACTTCCATCTGCCGCTCGCGCCTGAGGATCCTCTGCCCCGCTGACTTGAAATGTGCCAGTGTCGGCGGCGAGTCCAGGGGGGAGTGCAGTGGAGGGTTTCTCCGAAGGACTTAGGTGACCCGTCCCCCTCCTCCTCCTCCACCTCCTCCTCCTCCCTCACCTTCTCCTCCCTCCTCCATTTCCTCCTCCCCCTCCCCCTCTTCACCTCCTCTTCCTCCTCCTCCTCCTCCTCCTCCTCTTCCTCCTCCTCCCCCTCCTCGGGTCGCCTACGGCCCCGGGGGAAACCGTGCAGAGTGCAGAGGGGGTGGGCCTTCCCAGAAGGCTCGGAAGGCCTCGGGCCTTGTGGGACGTTCTCCGAGCCTTCTCCGAGGACGCGGGCGGCTTCTCAGACGGGTCGGAGGGCTTCCGAGAAGCGCCGCCGCCTTTGAGAAGGCCTGCCCCCCTCTCGCCCGCCCCCTGGGCGCACCGTCGACAGTGCGCCACCCTGCTCAGCTACAGCGCCGGCATCAGCGCGTGCGAGAAGAGCGGCCAGTGGCAGCGGGCGCTCTTGCTGCTCAGAGAGATGTGGCAGGCGGAGCTGGATCCTGATATCATCAGCTACAACGCAGGGATCAGCGCGTGCGGGAAGGGCGGGAACTGGCGGCAAGCCTTGTCACTGCTCCGCGAGATGTGTGATGCGAAGCTGGAGCTAGACGTCGTCATCTTAGTGATTCCAGGGGGGCCCTTTTCACAAACTGAAAGGCGCCGCTGTTCCGTCTGTGGTATCACCCCTGAAGCGAAGCCCCCCCCGCAATACTCCGAGAGTGACGCTCTCCTTGCGACTCTGCTGCGGTTCGGCCCCGTGCTCTGATTTCTCCTGGTTCCTGTCTTCGGCATGTCGGCATCTCTTCTCCCCCCCTGCTCGCGCGAGACAGCCCCGTGCGCGCAGTGATGGTGAGGGCTCTCGCGCGGACGCCCGGAGCGAGCGCATCCTGGCAGGCTCATAGCGCGCCTCAAATCGAGGAAGAACAAGCGGCATGAACATTAAGGATAGCTCAGCACCCCCAGCCAGGATCCCCTGGATCACCAACCAGGTCGGGCGGTGGGGGTGGGCTGTGCTGTCCTCAGACAGAATGTTGTTCGAAGGCCAGCGCGGGTTTCTCGGACCTGCGCTGTGACCCGCCCCTGTCGCGCTCCGCGCGCCAGGAAGGGGGCCGAGCGCCGTTGCAAGAATTCCGCACGGACCTCCTATGCCGTTGGCTGCTCCTCCACCAGGGGCCGTCAGGAGGGTCCCAGGAGAGGCCTCGAGCGGCTTCGTCCAAACCCTGCCTGGGGGGGCTCCAGGATGGCCTGTTTTTCCTTCCCAGCCTCCTTCTGTTCTTTTTCTTCCTCCTCCTCCTCCTCCTCCTCCTCCTCCTCATCCCCCCCCTCCTCCTCCTCCTCCTCCTCCTTCTCCTGCTCCTCCTCCTCCTCGTCCTCCTCCCCCTCGTCCTCCTCCTCCTCCTCCTCCTCCTCCTGCTCCTCCCCCCCTGACTCAAGAAGGTGGCGGTGTCAGGATGATGCTCGATGCCATCGCAACCCTCCTCTGGGCCAGCGCCGTGAGGAGGGCAGCAACAGGCACCAGGAGGCAAGAGGAGCGAGATCAGAGAGGACGACGGGCAAGTGCACGGGCACCTGGGAGGGGAGGGGATGAGGAGGACGGGGAGAGGCTGCGGCGGCGCTGCTGTGCGGGCGCAGCTGCGGCCCGAGCGCGGGGGCTCCAGCCCCCCCCCCGGGGGGCGTGGGGGCGCCGAGGCCCGCCTCGGCTCGCCTCTCTTGGAGGCGGGGCCCGCCCGCTGCGCCTGGAGGTCCGGCGGCCACCGAGGTGGGAGGAGGTCACGGGTGCGGTGCGGCGCGGGCGCGGCTCAGCAGGAGAGGTCGGTGTTGGTGGCCTGACCTGGGCACGGCGCCTCGGCGCTATGGGCGCCGCTTCCCGCTGCGTCACGCTCGGTCAGCGCGAGGCGGAGAAGGAGAGGTCGGGGGGGGGGTGGCGGGTGAAGTGAACCTGGGCGCTTTGGCAGGAGCAAGGGTGGGCGCGGTGGTGTGGCGCGGCGAGGGGGGACTGCGCAAGTGGTGGGGCAAAGAGGGCGGCGAGCACGCCCCCCACCCCCCGAGGTGGGGGAGTGAGGGCTCCGTCAGCACGGTTCTTCGTGCCTAGGAGGAGATTGGTGGGCGACAGGTGGGGGGATGGGGGCTGTAAGAAGAAGAAGAAGAAGAAGAGGAGAGGGAGGGGTAGGTTAGGGTGGACCTAGGTGCCCCAGTGGGGGTAAGAGAGCGGGTCGCTGATGTAGTTGGGGTTGTAGAAACATCAGTGGTGGAGGTGCCCGTATTCCAGCTAGATGCTGTCGTTGAGGAGGTGGGCGGGTGTGCGAGTGTTGCTCATGTCCCAGGAATGGGCGTGCCAGCCAAAGTAGCCAGAGTGGGGGCAGCGATAGGGAGCGTGAGATTGCAAGCAGGCATGGCGCATGTAGAAGTAGGGTGAGGCGGGTGCGGGCTACGTTTTTTT
This sequence comes from Prorocentrum cordatum, assembly GCA_963575745.1. Taxonomy (NCBI): domain Eukaryota; class Dinophyceae; order Prorocentrales; family Prorocentraceae; genus Prorocentrum; species Prorocentrum cordatum. The sequence continues at coordinate 103,903 of CAUYUJ010019466.1, forward strand.
TCAGCTGCCGCGCCTTCGGTAGTGGCGGTAGTGGGAGTTTTGATACGTATATGCTGCTATGCCGCTTCGCCTGTAGCTGGTGGTGGTTGTGGTGGTGGTGGTGGTGCTGCTGCTGCTGCCGTGGTGGCAGTGAGTGCGTAGGTTGGTAAATGGAGGACCTGGTGGGAGGTTTGGGTGGTAGATGTAGCCAGCTGATTTGTGATCGCTCCGTTGTCGGTGCAACGTTGGTGGAGGCATGGGAGAGCTGCGACCCAAGTGGGCGGCTGCAGCTGGAGATGTGTGATGCTGGGAGATGTGGCATTGATGCTGGTGCTCCTCATGGTGAGGGTGGCCCGTGCCACGGGTCCTGCGGCTTGCACAGGGCAGGGAATCGGAGTTGCCGAGGTGCAGCTGTCCCTTGCGCCCCGTGGCCGCCTATCCTTGTAGGGAGTGCGCCAGGAAGAGGCATCGTCGATGGTGACGTCGGGATGGTCTTATGCGAGGCGGTGATCCTGATTGCCGTCGCTGGACCCCGTGTCCGCAGCTGCGCTGCTGTCGGACTCGTTCTGCTTGGTCCGACGGTGCTTCGCTCTCACGTAGCAGACGGCGCGGTGCATGAGCCTGCCCTGCGGTATTCGTCCAGGTCCTCCGTGCCCATGGTGGGGTGCAGCTTCGCGGCGGCGCCGGTGATGCGGGACGCGCAGGCTTCGCGCTCGACCCTGCGGCCCGAGTCCGTTTCCTCTGCGCCGTGGCGCGGGGGCTCGGGGTCCCAGCCTTGTGCTCGTGCGCCTGGCGCGTGGCTGGTTCTTCGGGCCGCGCGCCCCGTGCCCAGGAATCAGTCGCGTGCCCACGATCTCGGGGCCGGCTGCTCCTCGACCCATGGTGGTGCGGCTGTGCTCGCCCTCGGTGATCTCCGCGCAGATGCTGTCCCTGTGCTTGGCCTCTGGGCTCCCGTCCTCGTAGGCCTTGTGGGTCTGGTCGATGTCGCCTTCGGGGTGGTCCAGGACCGTTCGAGAGAAGAGCGTGGTTGGGACGTAACCTTCTTGTACCGCACCCTGTGGGCGTGCAGGAGCCTCTGGGCTCTGGTGTTCCGTGTCGTTGGTGACTCCGGTGTTAGTGTTCTCGGTACTGCTTGCGTCGCTCACATCCTCATCGCGGTTTTCGCCGTGGTCCGTGCTGCTGCCGCTGTCTTCGCCAGGATGCACGTCTGGGAAGTGTTGGCCGCTGGAGTGGCTCTGCGTAATGACCTCGACGTTGGCGTCCGCTCGTGTGGGTGGTGGCGCCTTTGGCTGCGGTGATGGCGGTTGGATGGCCGGCGGCGTTAGCGTCGCCATGTATGTGCCGCAGGTGGTCGTATTCCGTGGCGATGTTCGACTTCTCTTCGCCATTTGTGTTGGGCTCCCTTTTGGGATGTCGATGGGAGGTGCCTTATAGCGGGAATGGGGTGGTTTGGTGTGGTCCATCGCGAGCCACATTCCCAGCCAACTACGAGCGGGTTATGTGTAGTTGGAGGTGGGGCGTCGGTACTGGATCCTGGATTGTGGTCCTGGCAGAGCGTGTCAGCGCCGTTCTCGATGTGCAATAGTTTTTTCAGGATCGCTCCCATGCTGATGGTCACTGGGACATGAGTCGCGTACGGACTGTTCAGCTTCCAGCAGCGGGTTGCCGAAGTGCATGTCGGTCAGAGATGAGGGTAGGTCGCGGTTTCTCGGCTGGTAGATGGCGAATGCGATTTTCTTGCAGAACTCCGGGTCGTTGTTGTAGTTGTATCGGTACCGCACGAGGTAGATTTGCTTAGGTGCCGTGGCTCGATGACCTCGTTGGCCCTCTCCGGTGGTGGTCCTGACGGTAGTGGCGGCCTTGGCTCGTCACCGTCGTTTTTGTTTGGGGGTAGGGGTATGATGACGTAGTCGCCTGTGATCTCGTTTTGGTACCCGAAGGTCTCCGTGTTGTTGCTGGTAAAGTGCCTTTTCCATGGTGTTCGTAGCTTCTGGTTCTCAGAGACCTCCCGGGTGGACTCGCTGGTCTGCGCATTGTGGCAATACTTTTTTTACACCCGCGAGAGGAGCCCTGTGGCAAGAGATAGGAGACGACACGACACGACGAACAGGCGCCGGGGGGGGGGCAGGGAAGGGGGCGCGGGGCGCAAAGGTTTGTGACACCGCGCCGATCGTCCAGCCTTGACTCGATCGCGGCCCCGATCGCTCAAGAGTAAGCTCCCTCGGGCCCAGTGGCGTCAACTACGGGGCGCGAAAACGACAACAGCCACTGCTTTTCTTTCTTTGCCGCCTTCCAACCCGCAGAAACAAAGCAGTGGCTGTGGTCACTTTCGTGGAGCCTGGCACCAGGGTAATGAATGACCACAACCACTGCTTCTTGTTCGGCCGGCTGGAAGGCGCCGCAAACAAGAAGCAGTGGCTGTGGTCATTTTCCCGTCCCGCATCAACGTGCCCCTCGGTGCTGCCGCGCCGCAGAAAATCCAGCCCTGCACGCCTTCGCCGGCGTCGCCGGCGCGCGGGGAGGGCGGCGCGCCGGCACTCGCCCGGCCCGGCGGGCCTCGGCCCCCGCCTGCTGCGGCGGCCGCAGCCTGGCCCCGCGCGGCGCTGGGCTCCGTCGTCCCTGGGGTAGGCTCTCCACGGGTGGGGCAGTTTCACGTGATGCACGGGTCGGGGGCGGCAAAGAGGGGGGCGATGACTAGAGGGGGGGGGGATATCATGGCGTGGGCCATGATATTTCCCCAGATTTCACGGCGCCTCTTCTTATTTCATTACGTCCCTGGCCCCCCCGCTGGGCCGCGCACATGCCGCCGGTCATGATTTGCACCCCCCCCTCCTGGACACCCCCTTCTTGGCCGCTCCCGAACGGGTAGGGTAGTGACGGCAGTCCTGCGCACCGAGGCCGGGAGGGTCGGGGTTGTGCGCCGGTCCGTAGAGCAGCGGCATCGTCCTGCGCTGGGCGTGTGGGTTGTGTCGTGGCTTGGCATCGCTCGGACGTGAGCACTCCTTCGGCGGGCACCATCGAGGAGCATCTTGGGTCAACTTGCAAAGCAATACACGCACGAAGTCGACAGATGCACAGGGAATGTACGTCCGCGCGATGGCCAGTCGGGGGTCCGTCCATGGCTGGTGTTGGCAGTGGAGGTGGCTTGGCGGCCAGTATGATGGCCGTGGTGGCAGTCGGTTGGCAGTGGGTCAAGGGTCTGGGCCCTTCTCTCTCCTCGGGAGGAGTAAGGGTATGGGCGGCGGACCCTCTGGCTGCTGGGTCAATCGATTGCCATGCGGGGCAAGGACTCTGGAAGCTCATTTTTTTTGTTGTTCTTCCCCTCTGGGCCATAACGCGCGTTATGCCCCTCACCCTCCCCCCCTCCCCCCCAGTGCGTCTCCGGCACTGCCACAGCGCGTCTGGCACCACAGTTGGGGGGGGGGGAGGCGTTACGTTATGCCCCCCCCCCCCCCCCGCCCCCCCCCCTCCGCCTACCATAATGCCTATGCTGGCCGCGAATAAAAAAGGCGCTCGTATCTTGGTGAGTCCTGCTCGTTGTAGGCGGGGTCGTGGTTCAGCTCGTGTGCTTGCCGCAGCTCCTCCATTTGCTTGTCGACCGCGTTTTTTGTTTTGTTTGTTTGTTTGTTTTCTTTGTTTATTATGAGAATAAGTTTGGGATACTTGTCGTAGTCGTTCATGCTGATCACGAAGAGGTTTCCGTGGATGCCGACCTTGGAAGGTGGTTGCCATGGAGTGGTGTCCTTGGGAGGCCTCTTGATGGGCGTGGGTTCTGGTAGCGGTATCAGCTCCACGTCTACGTTGTTTGTGTCGTCGATGCTCGACGTGGTGATAACTTTGCCAATCTCTTCCGATGTATCCGTCGTGACGTGTTTGTAGACTCTCTTTGGTCCTGAATGGCGGAGCTCGCCAAGCTTAGCTGGCCACGTGGGTAGTTCGCCTGCTCCTGATCTGAGTTTGAGCTGCTTTGGTGGCCCGGTCCAAGTGGTAGCCTCAGTGATGCAGTGCAGCGGTCGACCATGTTGATCTCGTCCTGGCTGCAGCCGATTAGCGGCACTTGGTCTCCAGTAGGGTCCCCTGGTTGTGTACGTAGCCAACCGTTAGCTTGCGGCGTGTTGTGCTGACTGTCCTCGGAGACGACGTGCATGTCGGTAGCAGGTTGCATCGCTGTGGCTCCCATGGTCTCTATCATCTCCCCGAGGTACTTGCAGACGGTCCTCGTTTCGGCCGGTGTCAGGATGCTGCAGTCTCGCGCGGTTCCCACGTGCACAAACTCCACTTGAGCGGCGTTGTCCGTCTCCAGGGGGAAGAGGAGGAGGAGGAGGAGGAGGAGGAGGAGGAGGAGGAGGAGGAGGAGGAGGAGGAGGAGGAGGAGGAGGAGGAGGAGGAGGAGGCGGAGGAGGCGGAGGCGGAGGAGGAGGAGGAGGAGGAGGAGGAGGAGGAGGAGGAGGAGGAGGAGGAGGAGGAGGAGGTCACTCTGGACGGTGGTGCGCGTCTCCACCTCGAAGGCTCCGGATGTCGTGACCTGAGTGGTGCAGGCGCCGTGGATCTGCCTCAAGCTGGTCCACTCCTCCTCCTGGTGGCACTCGTACGGTACGGCGAGCACCAGCAGCGGAGGTGTGGAGGTTTCGGCGAGCTGCCTTGCGCTGTCCCAGGGAATAGTGATGAGCGGCTGCTGCTTACCGCAGCTCCTGTGTCTGCCGTGTCTTGTGCTGGCCTTGTAGTCGTTTGATGGCATTCCGGTGGTGAGGCACCATCTGAGGTCGCTGAGCCAGTGTCGGGCCAAGAAGAGGCAGTTGCCGCTATGGTAGAAAAAGTAGCGCCTGAACGCCTCCTCCTCCATTCGTTCGTAGACTGTGGCTTGCCACTTGCGTCTGTGGCATGCCGGCAGGCGAGCGTGGTGTGGTGCTCGTAGAGGGTCTTGCTGTGGCGGTCCACGGTTTTGGAAGCCAGGTACGTGGTTCTCCAGTGGGCAGCTATGTATGTGTACTCCGTGGACAGTCGGTGGTCGGTGGGGTGCAACTTGAGATTGCGAGTCCTTCCTTCCTCCCACTAACTGCTGCTGAGGTCTCCGCTCCGCTCCCTCCTCCATGCTCACTTCCCCCCCTCACCCTCATTCTCCTGTTCCTGTTCCTCGTCGTCCTCCTCCTCCTCCTCAGCCTCCCCCTCTGACCATTCCTCTCCCCCTTCCTCGGTCTCCTTCTCATCCTCCTCTTCCGCCTGCGGCAGCTGCCGACGCTCCTCCTCCTCCTCCTCCTCCTCCTCCTCCCTCCTCCTTCCGCCTGGCACCTTCCCGCTCCCTCCCCACTCCTCCTCCTCCTCCTCCTCTTCCTCCTCCTC
>CAUYUJ010019466.1:116721-159221 GCA_963575745.1 Prorocentrum cordatum
GCCCGAGGGGGCCTAAGAAAGCCCTAGGACGAATCAGGGGGACCCCACAAGGGCGCCACGAGACCCCAACAAGGGTCCACACAAGGGCTTCGGGACGGTCCGAGACGCACACAACATGGCCCGCGGACGGCCCAAGAAGCGCTGCCAACAGCGGGCCCAACGCTGGCCCAGCATGGTCCAAGAGGGCTTCATGATGGGCCTGTTTTCCAGCACCACCACCACAAGTTGGAGGGGGAAGGAGGATGAGGAGGAGGAGGAGGAGGAGGAGGAGGAGCAGCAGGAGGAGGAGGAGGAGGAGGAGGAGGAGGAGGAGCAGGAGGAGGAGGAGGAGGAGGAGGAGGAGGAGGAGGAGGAGGAGGAGGAGGAGGAGTACCCCCTCCCACTCCAACTTATGGTGGTGGAAAACAGGCTCATCACTTCAAGATGCACCGGATAATTCGGCGCGCTGGACGCTCCGACGCAGGCCACAAGAGGGTTCGGCTGGCACACAAAATCCTGCACGCCACGGCTCCCAAGAACGAGCGGCGATTCTCGAAGCTCTCAGTGCCCAAACTCCAAGAAGCTGCCAGTGGCGCAGAAAGCGCCTACCACAAACTCTCCGTCAGACGACTGCTGACGCCTAGAGCTTCCAGACATCGCCTCCTCGAGCCTGCAACCCAACGCCCCCTCAAAATCGACGAAATCCCTGAGGAATCGGCCCCGCGACCCTGAGGCTGGGGTCTGTCTGGACTGGCTTCTCGCCCCAGACCGACCTTGACCGCCCCGGAGCTCGAAGACAGCCCCCCAGAGTGTCACGGGCCTGTTCGCAGCATGCGCTGCTTAGTTTTCCAAGGCCCCCGCAGGCTCCGAGAGACATGCCAGCAGGCCTCCCCTCACGGGGCCCCAAGCGGCCTCCAAGAGGGCCCCCCCGCCCGCCTCCCTGCTCGGCGTTCCCTCCTCCCTCCTCGCCCCTCGCTCCTCGGGCGTCGCTCCTCTCGCTCCTCGCTCCTCGCGCTTCGCGGCTCGCTGCCCGCTTCTCGCCCCCACCTCCTCCATCTCCTCGACTTTCTCGGTCCAGACTCCTCGACCTTCTCCTGGCAGCAGGTGGTGCTAGCAAGCCGAAGTAGCGCGAACCAGCACCCTGCAGCATCAGGCAGCAGCAGCAGCAGCAGCAGCAGCAGCAGCAGCGAATAGCCACAAGCAGCAACACCGCGCAGCTGTAGCAAGCATCACCAACAGTCCGCAACAGCGGCAGCAGTCAGCAGCACGCAGTATCGTGCGCGGAGTGCGGGGGCCGAGCCCCGCGTCATCGTTTCAACCTGCCGGTAGCGTGTCCACAATCACATGCCCGTTCATGCAGCTGACGTGGACGTAGGCCACGGGTCAGCCCTTATCTACACTACGGTACCAGAGTACCAGACTCACCGCGTGCGAAAAGAGGGCCCGGTGGCATCGGCCCGCCTCGGCCCGACTCGGCCCTGCTCGGCCCGCTGCGGGCGCTGGGAGCCCTCGGAGGCCCCCCAGAGGGCCCGAAGACGGCCGAAGACCGTCCAAGAGGGCCTCCGAGACGGGCCCCGAGCGCTTCAAGGCGCCCAAGATAGCCGCCCGACGGCCCAAGAGGCCACCAAAATGCTCCAAGTGGGCTCCAGAGAGATCCCCAGGAGAGCCCGAACCAAGAAAATTAGTCCCAATCCATACGGAAAACGTGCATTTCAGAAGTTCCCGTGCGTTTCGTCTTCGAAGCGTCCAAGACGGCCAGACAGGCCCTCAAGATCATCCCAAGACGCTTCAGGAGGCTGCCAGGAGGGCTCCAAGACGGCTCAAGACCGCGCCAGGACGGCTCCTCAGGCGCCCATGGCGGCCCCAAGAGGGGGCCAGGACAGGGTGGGCCCCGAGATCCCAAGAGGGCCCCGACAAGGCCCCATGACGCATGTACTACTTGGGTGCCCCTCTCGCAAGCCCAAGAAGCACATCAAGTACATGCGGTTTGCGCCCTCTTGCGGCCCCCTGGGGGCGTTCTTGCGGCCCTATTGGGGCCTTCGGGCCCCTCCAAGACAGGGCCAGGTGCATTCTGCCACAGAAAGGCCTCTCGTGGCAGAATGGTGGACCCGCGCCCCGCGGCATCCTGGGGCCCTCTTGGAGCCCTTTTGGGGCCCTCTGGGGGCCCTCTTCGTGCCCTCGGCACGACGGTCCCAATACGCTCCCGACACTGCCCCAGGGACGCCCGAGCTGTTCAACTTCGATGAGCTGTTCACCCACGGTGTGCGAGTCCCAGGTTCAGCACACCGTGGATTTAATCCACGGGTTCACATTAGTCAGCTACAACGCTGGGATCAGTGCGTGCGAGAAGGGCGACCAGTGGCAGCGGGCTTTGGCGCTTCTCCGTGAAGTGATTGAAACCAGGATGGAGCCAGACGTGATCACTTACAGCGCTGGGATCAGCGCGTGCGAGAAAGGTGCCCAATGGCAGCGGGCTTTGGCGCTGCTCAGGGAGATGTGGGAAGCGAAGTTGGAGCCCCACGTCATCTACTTTAGCACGCCCAGTGCCGCACCTGCGAAAGAGGGGATCTGTGCACAGCCCCCACCTGAGAGGGCCCAAGAGGCTCTCAATTTTGCGGAAGACGGCCCTGGGGAGTCCCCGAATAAGTTTCCAACAGGGTTGTAGAAGTTCCAGGACTGCTCTTAGAGCCCTCGGAGGTCCAAGAGGTCCCTCAGAACACTCGCATCGCAGGCCACTATGGCACTATTAATCCCCGTGGCGGGCCCACAGAGGTATTCAGGAGGGTCCGCACCTAAGGTTTGTGTGTTGCTCGTCCCATCAGGTTTTGTTCGGCAACCCTTGGGTGTCACACGGGGAGGCCTTCAATGTCTCCAAGAAAGGGCGGCCCCAAAGACGGCTCAAGATGGGCTCAAGACGCGCAAGATTGCCTAGCATGTCTTCAGGAGTTCCCCAGGAGCCGCCCAAAAGTCGTCCAGGAGGGCCCCAAGAGGCCCCCAAGACGGACCCCAAGAAGGCGCCCCAGCATGCTTTCAAGACTGCACCACGTTCTCCAAGGGAGCCCCAATACGCTCAAGAAGGCCCTGTGGTGCCCCCCAACGGTCCCAAGGCGTGCTCACCAGGGCACCCAGACTGCTCCTTAACGCGGGGTTCCCAGAATTCTTCGGAATTCATAAGAATTCCCAGTATTCCCTAGTAATACGTAGGAATCTTCAGGAATCCTTTGTAGGATTTCCCAGGAATCCCTCAGGAATCCTACAGAAATCCTCCAGGAAACTTCAGGAATCCTCCGGAATCCAATTTAAGGAATCTAAGGAGTCTCAGGAATCCTCAGGAATCTTTTGGGAATCCTTTGGGATCCTCAGGAATCTCCGGGAATCCCACTAGACCCCTTGGGATGTGCCTCCGACGGGAAGGCACGCGTCCCCGTCTCGGTTTGCTTGCACATGCGCTCGCGCGCGCGCACTCCTGACGAGGCGGCGTTTCCCGTCCTTGCGTGGTTCGGCCCCTCGCTCTGTCTAGCTTCGGGAGTGGACCATCGGGAGATCCGGACGGAGGATCCCAGCGGCTCCATATTGGCCCCAAGAGCTGAGGGCACCTCGGCTTTTCGCCGTCCTGCTCGCGTGCTGCACGGCACGCGCGCGCGTGGATACCGGTGCTCTTCCTGGCCCACAACAGCGGGGCCAAGAGTCCGACGCGCGGCGCCGTCGGAACAGGTGTGCGAGGTCGTGCGTGCGCCGAGGCCCAGCATCGCCTCCGGCGGCCTCCGAAGGCCGGGGCGGGCGCGCTTCCGACTTCCCGCGAGCTGCCGCCCACGGGCCTCGAGACCGTGGGATCCCCTCCTCTCCTCCTCCTCCTCCTCCTCCTCCTCCTCCTCCTCCTCTCCTCCTCCTCCTCCTCCTCCTCCTCTCCTCCTCCCTCCCCTCCCCTCCTCCTCCTCCTCCTCCTCCTCCTCCTCCTCCTCCTCCCTCCTCCTCCTCCTCCTCCTTCCTCTCCTCTCCCTCCCCCTCCCTGTCAGGGCTCCTCGGCCTCGCCGGGTCCCGTTGGTCCCGCTGGCACGTGTGCGGCAGGTCCGCGTCGTGCCGGCGCGGCGGCCGCCGCTTCCGTGGGGTGCTGCGCTGCTGCGGCTGCTGCCGCTGCCGCGGGCGGTTGCTGCTGCCGCCGCTGCTGTGCTTCTTCGCAGGCCCAGAGGTTGACACCAACACCTTTTCGCTCTTGAAAGGCTCTACCTCCGCGGACAGTTGGCCTGTGCAGTCCATGCCCGTCTGAGTCATGAGTCTCTTCCTCCCCCGTCTTCCAGCGCTCTCCCGCTCGTGGTTCAAGTCCTCCTTTACCTTCATAGCTCTCGCAGGCCTAGAGGTTGGCACCAACATAAATATCGGCGGTGTTCCTCCACCGAGGGATGAAGATCCCGATTTCGGCGATAGTGGTCATATTCCTGGCTTCCGAGGTGACCGGAATATATTACCGCCGACGCCGAAATCCAGGATCCTCTTCCCCCTGTGGAGGCAGCCCCCTGTCTTGGTGCTGGTGCCCATCTCCAGGCCTCCAAGCTTCTGCTTCCTCCGCTGCTGCCGCTGATGCCGAAGGCCGTCCCCCTCGCGCCGCCGCCCCTGGCTGCATGCCGCCAGGAGCAGGGGGCGCCACGGAGGAGATGCGCATCGAGGTTCGGGAGGTCGGGGCGACAGACTTGGTGTCGAGGAGCAGCTAGCGGCATAAACGTGAACACAGGGAGGTCCTGCCCGGGTTTCTTGGATCTGCGCTGGCCCCCCCAATTCGAGGCGCCTGCGGCGCCGCGCCTGGCGTTCTCCACGCGCCGCAGAGGGGGGGTTCAGCGCCGATCCAAGAACTCTGCGCGGACCTCCAAGAGTGTGTGCTTATGCCGCTTGTTCTCTCTGTGCACTCTTTTCCTCTTCTGCTCCTTCTCCTGCTCCCGCCTCTGCTCCGTGGGAGAGGCCTAAGCCCCCAAGGGCAAGTTCTTCCAACGCGAACGGGCTTGCCTCGACAAGCCTTACCTGGATTTCATCCACGGGTCTTCTGCAGTCAGTTACAACGCTGGGATCAGCGCTTGCGAGAAAGGTGCCCAGTGGCAGCGGGCTTTGGCGCTGCTCAGCGAGATGTGGGATGTGCAGTTGGAGCCCAATGTCATCTCTCCTACAACGGCTGGCCCAGCGCTCGTGGAGGTGCCGATCGGTGGCAGCGGACCGGCCCCCCCGGCGGCCCCTGCGAACCCCAGCAGGTCTCGGCGCGCTTCCAAGATGGCCCAAGAGCGTTCCGAGACGCACCAGGAGGCCCCCAAGAGGGCCCCCAGACGGCCGAAGACGGTCCAAGAGGGTCTCCGAGACGCGCCCAAAACGCTCGATAACGCCTCAGACAGCCTCCAGACGGCCCAGGGGGCTTCCAAAACGTTTTAAGTGGGTTCCACGACGAGCCCCAAGAGAGCCCGAACGCCGAAAAGTCGTCCCATTCCTTCGGAGAAGCGGGCGCTTCGGCGATTCCCAGGCTTGCTTTTCATAGCGTCCACGACGGCCATACATGGTCCCAAGATGGCACCAGGACGGCTCGTGAGGCGCCCATGGCGGCCCACGGGGCACCCAAAACAGCCTCAAGAGCGGCCCAGGACGACCCTACCCGACCCCCAGACGGTCCCCAGACTGTTCCAGAGACGCCCAAGGCGGCCCCAGGCAACCCCCAGACGGCCCCGACAACGCCTCAGACGGCCTCCGGACGGCACCAGAGGCTTCCAAAACGTTCCAAGTGGGTTCGTCGACGAGCCCCAAACGATCCCCAACACCGACAAATCGTCGCATTCCCGGGGGAAAGCGTACATTTTCGCAGTTTCTAGGCTTGCCCTCTTCATAGCGTCTCAGACGGCCATACAGGGTCCCAAGATGGCGCCAGGACGGCTGGGGCCGCTCCGGAGGCGCCCGCGCCGTCCCGGGACGCGCTTTGGTAGTCCCCAAACGTGGTGGTGACAACACCTGGCGGTGAGTCTCGGGCGATTTGGTGTCACCACCCGGTTTGGGGACTCGTGCGGTTTTCCGAGGATGTCCCGCACACTTGGTGGGTCCAGGAGTCACAAAACTCGGTGGTGACCCCGTGTCCCCAAACCCAGCGGTGACCTTTTTGGGGATTCCAGGTCGCCACCTGGTATCTCACCACCCGGTTTGGGGGTCCTCAAGCGCTGGGCGGGATTCTGGGCTGGCGGCGCGGCGGCTCAGAATCGGCCCCGCCGAGTCTGGGCCAGAAGGCTGGTGGCCCAGAATCGCCCCTGCCGGCCCTGGAAGCGCCCGCGGCCTCCGAGGGCGCGCTGGGCGGGATTCTGGGCCGGCGGCGCGGTGGTCCAGAATCTGTCCCGCCGAATCTGGGCTGGCCGGCTGGTGGCCCAGAAACATGTAGGCCTGCCCCGGAGGAACAAGATTTGGCCCAGGGCGCGCTGGGCGGGATTCTGGGCTGGCGGCGCGGCGGCCCAGAATTTGTCCCGCCGATTCTGGGGCAGCGGCGTGGCGGCCCAGAATCGGCCCCGCCGATTCCAGGCGGGAGGGTTGGCTGGCTCCAGAGGCGCGCGTGGCCTTGGGAGCGAGGGGCGGGACTCTGAGACGGCGGGCTGGGTGGCGACCGCAATCGGGTTGGCTGGCTCCAGGGGCGCGAGAGGCAGCCCAGGGGCGCACCGGGCGGGATTTTTGGCTGGCGGCGCGGCGGCCCTCGGCACCGTCGACTGGGCCGGCGGGCCGGGGGCCCTGAATCGGGCCAGCCTGGCTTTGCAGCCCGTGGTCGCCGCTGCCGCCGCCGCCGCCGCCGCCGCCGCCGTCGTCGTCGTCGTTGGCGCCGCCGCCGTCGCCGTCGTCGTCGTCGTCGTCGTCGTCGTCGTCGTCGTCGTCGTCGTCGTCGTCGTCGTCGTCGTCGTCCTCGTCCTCGTCGTCGTCGTCGTTTTCGTCGTCATCGTCGTCGTCGTCGTCAGACCTTCCGGAGCCCACAAGACGCTCCCATATGAAACCATCTATCCTGATCGCTTGGCGGGCGCAACGCCGCACCCGTTCACCGCGCAAGTGGACGTAGTCCACGGGTCAGGCCTAGTCTCTACTACATTGCAGGGCCCAGTGCGTACCAGAAGGGCGCAGGATCAAGTAACCAATAATCGCCCTGGGCTGGCCCCGGGCCGCCCCGGGAGGCCCCAAGACACGCCAAGGGGGCGCCAAGGGGGCCCCAAGAGGCCCCCAAGACGGCCCCGGAGGGCCCCGGCACGCCCAGCGAGGGGCCCAAGACGCTCGAGATTGGCCCAAGACGGCCCAAGAGGCGTCCAAGACGCCCGAAGAGGCCTCCCAAGAGGCCTCCCAAGAGGGCCCCGAGCGACAGAAATCGTAGATTTCTAGTGTGTTTTTTGATGGTTTCGGCCTCCTCGCCTCTTCGGCTTCCCGACGCTCCAAGACGGCCCAAGAAGTCTCCCCGACCGCTCCAAGACGGCCGAAGAGGACCCCAAGAGAGCCCCAAGACGGGCCAGGAGGGCCCCCAGACGGTCCCAAGACGCCCCAGGACGGCCCCAGGACGGCCCAGGAGGCGCCCAAGACGGCCCAAGAGGCACCCAAGACGGCCCCAGGAGCGGCCCAAGACGGCCCACGACAGCCCAAGAGGCGCCGAGGCGGGTCTCAGACGGCCCCAAGACGGCCCAAGAGGCACCCAAGACGGCCCGAGAGGGCCCTAAGAGCCCCCCCGGGAGGCCCAAAAGAAGGCCGAAGAGGCTCCGAAACGGCCCCCACGAAGCCTTCAGTGCCTTCAGAATTCCCTCCAGGAGCGGGGGAGCGGACGAGAGGCGACAGGCATATCGCAGGCAAAAACGCCCCAAGAGATCCCCAAACGGCCCCCACGAAGCCCTAAGTGGCCTCAGAATTGCTTCCAGGAGGGGGGGAGCGGACGAGAGGCGACCGGCATATCGAAGGCACAAAAGAACAATGTTGGACGCTCCGAGGGCCTTCGATGTTTCTCCGTTGGGGAGAGTCGTCGTAGGATCGACGATTGCCGACCGAGGGCAGCGAATCCAGTGGAGGCCCAAGAGGCCCCCAGGAGCCCAAAAGAGATCCCCAAGAGGTGCCACGGGGCTTAAAAACTGCTTCGAAGCGAGGGGGGCGGACGAGGGGACCGCCTCAGGAGGTTTTGGACGGTTTTGGGCCTCAAAATCGTCCGCTTTACGACGGTTTTGGAAGGATTTTGGCCTTCTCGCCTTTTCCGCTTTCCGACGCTCGAAGACGGCCCAAGAGGCCTCCAAGAGCGCCCCAGAACGGCCCAAGAGGTTTCCAAGAGCGCCCCAAGACAGCCCAAGAGGGCCCCAAGACGACCCAAGAGACGCTCAAGACGGCCCACGAGGGCCCGAAGACAGGCCCAAGAGGGGGCCAAGAGGGGGACCACGGACCGAAAATCCGAGCCTTCCGCCCCAAGAGGGCGCCAGGAGGCCCAAACAGGCCCCCAAGAGGCCCCAAGGGGCCGCCAAGAATCCCCCGAAGAGGCCCCAGGAGGCTCCCAAGGAGCCCAAACGAGGCCCCTACAGAGGCCCCAACAGCTTCCAAAATGGCCCCGAAGAGGCCTCGAGCCCGCCTCCGAGCTTCCTCGCCGCGAGGGTGCCAACACGGCCCCAGACCGGCCCAGGACGGCCCAAGGCGCGCTCAAGACGGCCCAAGACGATTCCAAGACGGTCCCAGGAGGGTGCGCCCAGGACGGCCCAAGGACGCGCCCGTTCGGGGCCTCAAGACGGGCCAAGATGGCAAGAGAGTCCCAGCTGGCAAAAATCGTTAATTTTCCATTGTTTACTGTTACACCCTTTGCGTTTCCCGCCGTTTCGGCGGTCCGATGCACCAAGAGGCCCCAGAAAGTCCCAGGAGGGTCCGAGGAACCGCCCAGGAAGGCCCCAAGACGGGCCAAGACGGACCCAGCACAACCCAAGGCGCGCTGCGACGGCTCAAGACGGCTCCAAGACAGCCCCAAGAGGGTGCCAACACGGCCCCTGCTGGGCCCAGGACGGCCCAAGGAGGCGCACAGGAGGGGCCCAAGACGACTCCAAGGCGGCCTCCTCACGGTCCCAGACGGCTCCAAGACAGCCCCACGAGGACCCCGATGGGCCCAGGACGGCCTACGGACGCGCCCATGAGGGGCCCACGACGAACCAAGACGGCCCCATCAGGGCAAACGGCGCCCTCAAGACGGGCCTAGACGGCTCCAAGACGGCCCTTTGAGGGAGCCAACGCGGCCCCACACCCTTCGGGCGCACACTTGGGGGGGCTGGGAGCTTGCGACAAGTCTCCCACATTCATTGTCCTGCCCCATTCTGTTCGCCTGGAGGCCTCCTCCAACCCTGTGGGCGAACAAGAGGAATCCCAGCGGGACGCCAACCCTGGGGCCCGTGGGCCCCGCGCCGCTTGGGCAGAAGACGAACGCCGGGTCTGACAGGCCAGCTACCGCCCCCCTTTGCCCGATATGCTGTGCCATTCTGTTCCCCCAGGGGCCTTGGCAAACTCTTCGGGCCAAGCAGACCGGACCCCTGGGACAGCAGCCAATTGATATGACCCTGGGACCTCTCCGCATTCTTCGGACGAGCATCTGGGGGGCCCAGGAGATTCGGACATGTCTTCCCCATTCCTTGCCCTGTCCCGTTCTGTTCGCCCGAAGGCCTCCACAGACCCTCTGGGCGAACAGAATGGGACATGGCGAACAAACCCTCCCGTTGGCGGTGATGCGACTGGATCGCACCATCAAGGCGCGCCCGGAGGTGATGGCCGACCCAACAGCGGTTTCTCTTAAGAGTTCACTGGATTTCAAATTTTCTTGAAGCTCTCTTGGGCCCTCCCTGTAGATCCTTGCGAGCCTCCCCGGCGCTTTCGGTGGCTTTCCCCGATGGCCTCCCGAGCCCTTCCCCGAGCGCTCCTGAGACGCCTCAGATGGGCTTCGACTTCGACGCACATCCCCGAGAGACTTCGAAACTGTCCTCAATAGGAGGGGGGTGAACGAGCAGTGCGCTGGGCCAAGCTGCTGCAGCGCTGCAAGAGCTCGGACACGAAGGCGCGGTCTCGCTGCCGCCGCCCGAGCCGCCGCCGTGTTTGTAGATTTTCGGTACAATCTGCGCCGTTCCTCCGAGAACCATTCCAGAAAGATGTCGTGGACGGAGTCCACGGGTCAGCCCTAGTCAGCTACAGCGCTGGGATCAGTGCGTGCGAGAAGGGCGAGCAGTGGCAGCGGGCCCTGGCGCTGCCAAGTGAAATGTGGAAGGCGAAGATCGAGCCCAGCGTCATTATCTTTACAATTCTTGGCCTCGCGCTTTCGTGAAGTGCCCCTGTCCCAGTTCCTTCTCAGCAGCAGTTCAACTTGCAAAAAGGGCAAGGTGGCCGAGAGACTCCCAAAATAAAGGGCCCCTGGAGCCCCCGACGACGACCCCAGATGGCTCAAGTGGTGGGCCAAGAGGCCTCCAAGACGGCCCAAGAGGCCCCGCGACGCTCAGCAAGGCGCCCGGGAGGAGGCCCCCCAAAGGCCCGAGAAGGACCCCATATAGGGAGACAGAGGCCCGAGATGGCGCAATTCATTCATCATTTCATCGTACTCACGTTTCATTGGTTTTTGCCCTGCATGGTTTTCGGCCTCCGATCGTTCAGGGAAGGCTTCTCAGGCAGCCAGAGTGCCCCACTCAGTGCCCAGTGCTGCCCACGCGGCCCCAGCACCTTAGGCCTCCCGGGGAGCACAGCTCGGCCCGGGAGAGCCCCAGACGGCCCGAGAGACCGCCACATTGCCCCCGCGGGGGTGCCACGAAGCAGCAAGAAGCAGCAAGCAGCAGCACGCGGCAGCACGCGGCAGCAAGCAGCAGCAAGCAGCAGTAAGCAGCAGCAAACAGCAGCAAGCAGCAGCGAGCAGCAAGGAGCAATGAGCGTCAGCGAGTGGCACCAGGCCGCGGAGTCTGGCCGCCGTAGTGCCAGAGTCAATCCCTCGGATGCTGCGCTCTGTCCTGACGGTTTGCGTCCGCCATGTTAGTCCTAGGGGAAGCCTTGCTCAGCTACAACGCACAGATCAGCGCGTGCGGGAAAGGCGAGCAATGGCAGCGGGCCTTGTCGCTGCTCAGCGAGATGCGGGGAAGGAAGGTAGAGCTGAATATCATCAGCTACAGCGCTGGGATCAGCGCGTGCGAGAGGGGTGAGCAGTGGCAGCGGGCCCTGGCGCTGCTCAGGGAGATCCGGGAGGCGACGTTAGAGCCCACCGTCATCTGTATTACGGTCGGACCGAGGTCTAAGATCGAGGAGGAGGAGGAGGAGGAGGAGGAGGAGGAGGAGGAGGAGGAGGAGGAGGAGGGGAGGAGGAGGAGGAGGAGGAGGAGGAGGAGGAGGAGGAGGAGGAGGAGAGGAGGAGGAGGAGGAGGAGGAGGAGGAGGAGGAGGAAGAGGAGGAGGAGGAGGCAGAGGAGGAGGAGGAGGAGGAGGAGGAGGAGGAGGAGGGAGGAGGAGGAGGAGGAGGAGGAGGAGGAGGAGAGGGAGGAGGAGGAGGAGGAGGAGGAGGAGGAGGAGGAGGGAGGAGGAGGGAGGAGAGAGAGAGGAGGAGGAGGAGGAGGAGGAGGAGGAGGAGGAGGAGGAGGAGGAGGAGGAGGATGAGGGGCTGGAGGAGGAGGAAGAGGAGGAGCTGGAGGAGGACGAGGAGGAGGAGGAGGAGGAGGAGGAGGAGGAGGAGGAGGAGGAGGTCAGGTCGGGTAGGGTCGGGTCGATTCGGGTGGGGTCGGGTCGGGTCGGGTCGGGTTGGGTCGGGTCGGGTTGGGTGGCGCACGCAGGGTGCAAGCGAACCATCCTGTCGGATGCCCGCTCTCTGAACACCTGGGCCGGCGAGCAACGCAGGAGCACCACGGATTTTTCCCTCGGCCCCCTAGGCCTCGGGGTAAAGCCGCCGGCACACGGGCCGAGTCCAGCCTGGCGACGCTGCGACCCGCAGCCGAAGAGAATCGAAACGAGCCGCCCAGCCTCACTCAGAGCAGCTTCCTGCAGCTGCCGTCGCGTCTCTCGTACGGCTGGCACTCACCTGCATCACCAGCTGTTCGACAGAGTACAGCAGGGCGGCCTGGCACTCCGACGCCTTCTGGGGTCCAGCCTTCGCACGAGGACATCCCCGACCACGGCCATGCTTGCCTCGAACTGCATGCGCAGCGGGCCCTCCAAGAGTGCATCGACCTTGGGCTGTCCATGACACTCCCTCATGAGGAGGGGGACGAGGAGGAGGAGGAGGAGGAGGAGGAGGAGGAGGAGGACGAGGAGGATAAGGACCTGGAGAGGAGGAGGAGGGAGGAGGAGGAGGAGGAGGAGCTGGAGGAGGAGCTGGATGATGATGATGATGATGATGATGATGATGATGATGATGATGATGATGATGATGATGATGATGATGATGATGATGAATGATGATGATGATGATGATGATGATGAGAATGAGGATGAGGATGAGGAGATGAGGATGAGGATGAGGATGAGGATGAGGATGAGGATGAGGATGAGGATGAGGATGAGGATGAGGATGAGGATGAGGATGATGAGGAGGAGGAGGAGGAGGAGGAGGAGGAGGAGGAGGAGGAGGAGGAGGACTGGAGGAGGAGAAGATCGTCGTTGTCGTCGTGGTCGGTCAGTGATTGGAGGGGGCGGCGGGCAGGAGCCTCCACGAACCTGGCAGCGAAGCCTGAGCTGGGCGGCCCCTCTTGCTCGCGCCCGCCCTTGCTGGCCCCCCTTTCCCGCGGCGGCCCTTGTTGGTCGCTGCGTGCGAGGGCCTCGCACCGGCCCCACTGCCCCTTGCTGTCCCGCTGCGCTGCCGCTGGCTGCTGCTGAGGCCTCCCTGCGTGCCGCCTCGTGCACATCCCGCCGGCGCCACCCTCGACGGCGGCCTCTCTTAGGGCTGCTTGCCGCCACCGTGGGCGCCGTCGCTCTCCCCGTTCACCTCCGGCTCGCGCTCACTGCCGCGCCGAGCAGTCGCTGGCCTCCTTTTCTCAGGAGGGGAAAAAACACAGACACAATGAATCGTCGATTCCCAGGAAAATATGGGAAGTGGGGGGGAAGACAAAAACCAAGAAAATATGGGAAAATATGGGGAAGCATTTTATTTGCGTATATTTTTTTGCGTGTCCCAGGGCCCCTTCATTTTCGTCTTCGTCCCCGCCTCCTTCCCGCCGCGACTCCACGGCGGCGGGGCTGGCCAGCGCGACGACCCTCCCGCGCCACCGCGCCAGGGCCGGGCTGCTTCCCCGCGCGTGCGGCGCGGGGCCCTCGGCGGACTGGCGCTTCTCGCCCTGCGCCTCGGGCTGCCCCCGGGGCGACGCCGTCCTGGCCCTGGAGAGCTCCAAGGCAGTCCGAGGGGGCCTCGAGAGATCCCACGGTGGCCTCCATGGAGCCCTCAGACCGCCCAGGAGTGCCCCACAAAGGCGGCCCAAGGGGTGCCAAGGAGAGGGGCGAGAAGGAGGCACTGACGGTTTCCTGAGCGTTGTTTCCAAGATCTTCTCTTATTTTCGCCTCTCCAGCGCAAAATCGCACAAGACGTTCCAAGAGGCTTCCGAAATCGGCCCAAGGCGGCCCAGGCGGCCTCCAAGAGGGCCCCTGAGACGGCCCAATAATCCATCCAGACGGCTCCAGAGGCCCCCTAGGCGGTCCAAGACCCCAAGGCCGTCCCAAGAGGGTCCAAGACAGGGGATGCCGAGCCAAAGTTCGGAACGCTTCCCCCCGACCCAGTCTCCTCCAAGCCCCCTAGACGCCCCCCCAAGAGACTCCCAGACGCCTCCAGAACGGCTTCAGAGGCCTCCCAAACTGTCCAAATTGGCCCCACGGCGACTCCAAGAGTGGTCCGAGGGAGGCGTCCCCAACTGCAGCAACAGCACGCAGCAGTGGCAAGCATTACCACCAGCAAGCAGCAGCGGCAGCAAGCAGCGGCACGAGCATGTCCTCCATCGCATGCCATCTCGTGCAGACTTCGTGGACGTCATCCGCGGGCGAGCCCCAGTCAGCTACAATGCCGGGATCAGTGCGTGTGAGAA
Source organism: Prorocentrum cordatum (assembly GCA_963575745.1). Lineage (NCBI taxonomy): Eukaryota > Dinophyceae > Prorocentrales > Prorocentraceae > Prorocentrum > Prorocentrum cordatum. Next base: position 130,724 of record CAUYUJ010019466.1, read on the forward strand.
GGGCGCGTCCTGGCAGCGGGCTGTGGCGCTGCTCGGCGAGATGCGGGAGGCGAAGCTGGAGCCCGACGTCACCTTCGTCTCTACCGTGCCAGCCACTCCGCATGCCCGAGCGGCCAGATGCCGAGCTCTGGCCGGGCACCTGGGGGCGGGCCGCCTCGGCGGCTCCACTCGTGTGGTGCCGGAGGTCGATGGACCTCCTGCCCTGACGCGTCGATTGGCGAGTTGGTCGTCTTCGGTTCGCGAGAGGGCGTCGCGGCCGTCATTTTTGCGGGTCCAGGTCCGTCGGTTTCGGTCCCAGGCCGTTTTCACTACAAGGTGGTTTACTAAAGGGAGGTTTGTCCACCGCCGAATCAACGACGGCCTCAGGGGGACCTAACCTAGGTCTACAGGCCTCCCCCGAGAACCTCCAGGAGGGCCGCGAGGACGCAAAACTATCGAAACTCTCGAGGTTTACTGGTGGTTTCTCTGATGTCCGCTTCTGCGGCTCGATGAAGCCCAAAACTGCACCCCAGGCCTAAGCCATGACACCAGCGCAGACCTGGCGGCTCCCATCAGAGCCCCTCAGACGGCCCAAGAGGCCCTCAAGACCGCTCCAGAGGCTCCCAAGACGGCCCAAGAATCCCTTCCAGACGGCCCCAAAGGAGGCCCGAGAGGGCCAAATTTGGAACGCTTCCCCTCATCCAGCCCGATACGGCACCGAAGGCTTCCAAAATCGGCCCGACGCGGCCCAGGCGGCCTCCCAGAAAGGCCCAAGACAGCCCAAGACGCCCCCCGGAGGCCACCAGAGGTCTCCCGGACGAGCCAAGGAACCCTGACGCCCTCTGAGAGGCTCCCAGAGGCGCCAGAGACTGCCTAGACGGCCACCGGGCCCCCAACATGCCTTAGAGACGCTCCCGAGGGGCTCCCAGAAGACGCCCCAGACGCCTTCGCAGAGGCCTCCAATAACCCCTCCATCCAGGACGCACTGCAAATTACTACTTCGTGGAAGCGCCGCCTGACTGCGAAAACCCACACCCCACACCTTTTGGGACACCTCTCGCGCGAGAGGGGCTGCAAACCATGCTTCCGGACCGAGCCGCAAACGCCCAGGAACGCTTTTCAGGGACCCTTCTCGCACGACGCGTGTCCCAGGAGGTGTGAGGTGTTTCTTTTCATACTGATTACTTTCTCCTCCGCGACCTCCTCCCCCTCCTCCTCCTCCTCCTCCTCGACCTCCTCACCTCGACCTCCTTCTCCTCCTCCTCCTCCTCCTCCTCCTCCTCCTCCTCCTCCTCCTCCTCCTCGACCTCTCTCATCCTCCTCGCTGCCCACGGCTCCCTCTGCCCAGTGGCTGCCGTGTTGTGCTGGTCACGTCGCTTTGACTCGCTCTCGGACTACTGCCGATGCTGCCAGATCCGCTGCTGCTGCTGCTGCTGCTGCTGCTGCTGCTGCAAGCGCTGCCTTGGACGCCGACACAACCATCAAGCACACAGCTCGCACTGGAGCACTACGCAGCAGCAGCAGCAGCAGCAGCAGGCGCATCCTCAGTACAGTCGGGTCGCTGAAGAAGGACCCCTTTTCGTTGGGGAGGGGCTCCGTGCTCCCAAAATGTTTCACAGCTTGCCTCAGGCTTTCCTCATGTTTTCGACGGGAGATCGAAGTTTAACCCATGGACAAAAAGGGGCCTCGTTCCTTATTTAGGGTTCCTTAGATCAACGCCCCGACTCCTCCCTGTAGGGGGACGCGCCCGACCTGACCTCTAGCGCCGAAGTCGGTCGCGGTACAAAGCTTGCAGGAGCTTCGCGGGCGGAGGGCGATGCCTCTTCAATCCTCGTTCCTTATTCAGGGCTCCTGAGGTCAATGCCCCAGGCGTTCCTTATTAGCTATATTTAGGGCTCCTATTTAGGGTTCCTTATTTAGGGCTCCTTATTTAGGGCTTATTTAGGGCTCCTTATTTAGGGTTCCTTATTTAGGGCTCCTTATTTAGCACTCGTGGGCAGCAGGCCACAGGTCAGCTCCAGTCCTCGCTGCACTGCAGGGCCCCTCGCGTGCGGGAGCGGCGCAGGCCCGGCGGCTCCTCGGGCGCCCGCAGGGCCCCCAGAGGCGCCGTCGGAGCCCCCAGGCGCTCCACGGCCCCCCTCCGTGCCGCTACGCCTGTGGCGGCCAAGGATGAAGGGGCCCTGGGACACACAAGTAAATACACACAAATAAAACTATGCCCAATATTTTCCTATATTTTCTGGGTTTTTGCCTTCCCGCCCACTTCTCATATTTTCCCATATGATTAACTGTGTCTGTGTGTTCTTTTCCTCCTGAAAATGATGAGGCCTCCGAGATGGTCGGAGAGGACTCCGAGACGGCCCGAGAGCGCTCTAAGACGCCCGGGACAGCCTCCACGCGGCCCACGATGCACCCGAGGCGCTCCAAGAGGGTGCCGAGTGGAGTCCCCAGACCCCCCCCCAAAAAAACAACAGCCGTTCAAATCACATCTCGTGCTCTTCTCGCGCTTTTCTTCTTCGAATCCTCCAACAAGGCAAGACAGGCCCCAAAGATCACCCCAACACGCCCTCAGCGGTCCCCCTGACGGCCTCCAGAGGCTCCAGGACGGCCCAGGAGGCAACCAAGGCGGTCCAAGACGCACCCGAACACGGCCCGAAGGGTGGCCCAAGACGGCCCCAAGGCGGTCCTAAGACGACCCTTAAGAGGCGCCCGAGAGGCGCCCAAGACGGCGCCCAAGACGGTCCACGAGACGGCCCAAGAGGACCCAAGGAGGCCCACAGGAGGCCGAAAAGGCGCCACCAGAGGCTCCCAAGCGGCCCCCGCGGGGCTGGCCCAGAGGGGGGCCCAAAGGTGCGTCTAGGCAGGCCCGAGGCCAGAGGATGGCACGCTCGTCGGGCTCCGCGGCGGTACGGCACAGGTGTGCGAGGAGGGCAGCCTGCTTCCCCAGGCCTGGCCCTGGGCTGCCTTGCCTCGGCAGCTCTGCTCGGGGGGTGGCGCCGTCCTCGGCGCCCAGGCAGCGCCTGGCTCGCCTCCTCTCCATCCGGCAGGGCCCGACATTGCCTCGGATTGCCCCGACGCGCCTCCAAGCCAGGCAGCCCCAGGGAGGCCCCAGGGCGGTCCACGAAGCTCCCAAGACGGCCTCCCGAAGAGCCCCAGGATGGCCCCAGAAGGCTTCCCCGAGGACCTCCAGAAGGCCCGAGAGGGCCTCCAGAGCTCGCCACGACGGCGCGAGAGGCCCTAAGGAGAGCGGCGAGACGGCCAAGGATGGTCTCAAGAGGGCCCCAAGACGCCCCCAATACGACCCTGGCGTGCCCCACGACCCCCAAATCCAGCAGCAGCAGCAGCAGCAGCAGCAGCAGCAGCAGCAGCAGCAGCAGCAGGTCGAGGTTGCGGAGGTGCGGGCGGCTGCTGGAGTGCACCCGGACCGCGCCCTCGTGGGCCTGGACATCGCGAACGCGTTTGGACAGGTGCAGTGGGCCGAGGCTGCCAAGGCACCCAAGCTCGCGGTGCCCATGGCCGTCATGCTGTGGGGAGGGCGGTTACGTGTTCACCTGCAGGACGCCGTTGGTCACGGATGGCACTCCTTCACCATCTACGGCAGTCTCGCGCAAGGCAGCCCGGACGGCCACCCCGCGTATTGCACAGTCATCGTGGTCGTCGCCGCCCACCGCCGCAGCATATTGCACTGGTTGTACGTGGACGACTGCATCGTCCAGGTGCCCCTGCCCGTGGCGTGCGCCCTCCTGAAGGTCATAGTCGACGCAGCGGCAGCCCGAACTTTGCCGCTGCAGCTCACGAAGTGCGCCTTCCACGCCCCCGCCTTGGCTGGCACCCGCCCCGAGCACCTCCCAGATGCTGCTCGTGCGCCCGCCGACCGCATCCAGTGCAGCCCCGACGGACTTGTGCTTTTGGGGACGGAGGCGCGCGACGACCTTGAGGTCCCGCGTACGTGCTGGCAGCGCGATCCCCCAGCGTGCAGCTGGGCGCCTGAACAGGGCGCGCCGCCTGGCCGAAGCAGTTCTGGAGATGGTGCAGCTCGCGCCGCCGACGTCCGTGAAGCTGGCGGGCTTCGCACTGTGCCGCGGCGTCGTCGCGCACGCGTTGGACTACGACGCGGGAGTCTTACCCTGCAGCGTGTTGCTGCCACGCGCCCGCGTTCTTGACCAGCACGTTCTGCGAGTAGTTGCGGCCGCGATTGACGAGTTGGTCGGGGCCTTCACCGAGAAGGAGGTCGAGCAGGTGGGGCTGCCAGTGCGCTTTGCTGTCCTGGGGGTCGAAATGCCGTCGCACATCGTTCCCCTATCGCGCGTGGCCCGGCTGGTCGAGGGCGGGCCTGCCGTCAGGGCGGCTGTCGCTTCCTGGGCGGCGCTGGAGTCCGGCGGCGCCGCGGCGCCCGAAGAGCGTGGGCGGTGTGACGGCGTCGACGCTGCTGTCGCGGAGGGCGTCCGGGATCTTCTCCAGGAGCGCGGGGTCAGCTCGCTCTCGGGGCGCGGTCGGCCCTGCGCGCTGGCTGGCGCTGCGGTGGCCGATTCCCTCCGCCCAGCGGCTCCGGAGCGGCGTCTCCTCAGTGCCTACTTGCACCACTCTGCACGCATCTGGTATCTCACCAAACTGGATCGTGCCAGGCCCAAGGACCAGATACGTTTGCTGAGTGCTGCGGGGCCGACCGCCGGCGCTGCCCTCGTCTCTGAGCTGGGCGTCCCAGGCGTGGCGGTCGACGACAGAGAATGGACGGAGGCAGTGCGCTTTCGTCTTGGCTGGTCTGTTCGCCTCGCGCCCAGCACGACGTGTCTCAGCGTGAAGGCGTCCACCAGCGAGGCCTGCGGGGAGCTGCTGGACCAGCGCGGCGACCACGCCGCGCAGTGCGAGTGCTGCCCCTTCCAGAAACTCCGGCACGAGGGCATTGCGGACGTGCGCGCGGGCATCATGGCCGAGACCGGTGGGCTGGTCCGCCGGGGCGTGTTCGTCCCCGAGTTCTCCCAGCAGGCCTCCGAGGCATGGCTGGACGTGTGGTGCCATGGAGTTCCTGAACTCCCAGACTGTCTGGTGGACGTCGCCATTCGCCACCCCATGGCGGACCGGTATGATTTGGCAGCTTCTCGGGCAGCCGGCAGCGCCGCGCGGGCCGCGGAGGTGGCGAAGGCCGACAGGTACCCGCCTGCTCGCGGCCACAGCGTGTGGCCGGGTGCGCACGATCTATTCGGGCGGCTCGGCGTGCGGGCGGAGACCCTCCTCGCCAAGTGCGCTGTCGCGGTCGCCCGGCGCGCGTACCGCAGGGGCCGGCTGCCTGGCAACAGCCTGCGCCGGTTGCGCGCGCAGCTGGGCGTGGCGCTTATGCGCAGCCTGGCCGAGCAGCTGATCTCTGCCCGGCGTGGCTTGCCAGGCCGCGCGCGGCGGCGGGCGCCGCCGGCGGACTGGCGGTTCCAGGAGACGCGGGGCATCCGAGGGCCAGCGTGTTCCAGCCGTGGTGCAGCACTCATTTTTCAGGTGAGCGCAAGCAGCAGCAGCAGCAGCAGCAGCAGCAACAGCAGCAGCAGCAGCAGCAGCGGCGCCACGTCCAGTTAACAATAGCAGACATCAGTAGAAGTCAGGATTCGTTGCTAGCTGGCACCAGCAGCCTGGATCACTACGCAGCATCGCCGTGCAGCAGCAACGCAACGACACCAACGCGCGGTCATACCGCCTGCGCAAAGCAGCATTCACCAAGCGCCAACAGCCAGCACCAAGCAACATCAATCAGCAGCACCGAACCGCAACAAGCGGGTGCCAACACCAGTCAGCGGTTGGCAGCAACTGAAACGAGAAACAGCAAACACTAGCAAGTATCTGCAAGCAACGCTGAGCAGTAGCAAGTCGCAGCAAGTGGGAGTAAACGAATCGAATGAAACAAAACACCCGACAAATCAGGCCAGCTAGCCAGCATACAATCAGGCAGACATGCAAACAATCTGCAGGACCCGCATGCTAGCAGCCACGCAGGTTGAACTAGCAGACATCAGTTTTAGCCACCAGAAACAGTTAGAAACAGACATTTGCAGCAGAAGCTTCAGCCAGCGGCAGCTAACACCAAACAGGGCCAAACACCGCACACGGCAGTACACGGCAGTGAGCGGGCAAATGCGTCCTGCCGAAGGACCCAACCATATGCAGTTGTGGGTATCGCCGTTATGGGCATCGCCTTCGGTGGATCTCCCTATGGGGCCACGAAGCGCCGCACTAGGTGTGGCCGACGCATGCGAACGTCGCCACTGGGGCCTTCGGTGGAGGTCCCACTGGGGCCACGAAGCGCTGCACTGGTTGGGGCGGACGCGTGCGGAACGCTGCCACTGGGGCCTTCGGTGAGATTTCCAATGGGGCCACGAGGCGCTGTACTGGGTGGGGCGGACGCATGCGAACGTCGCCGCTGGGGCCTTCCGTGGGGCTCCCGATGGGGCCACGAGACTCTGTATTGGGTGGGGCGGACGCATGCGAACGTCGTGATTGGGGCCTTCGGTGGAGCTCCCGATGGGGCCACGAAGCGCTGTACTGAGTGGGGCGAGCGTCGCCACTGGGGCCTTCGGTGGAGCTCCCGATGTGGCCACGAGGAGCGCGGACGCATGCCAACGTCGCCATTGGGGCCGTCTGTGGACTTCCTGATGGCGCCACGAAGCGCTGTACTTTGTTGGGCGACGTTGGAGCTCCCCATGGGGCCACGAAGCGCCGTATTGGGTTGGACGGGCGCATGCGAACGTCCCCACTGGGGCCTTCGGTGGACTTCCCGATAGGCCCACGAAGCGCTGCACTGGCTGGGGCGAGTGCGTGCGAACGTCGCCACTGTGGCCTTCGGTGGAGTTCCCTTTGCGGCCACGAAGCGATGCATTGGGTGGGGCGGACGCATGCAAACGTCGCCATTGGGGCCTTCGGTGGAGCTCGCGATGGGCAACGAAGCGTGTGAGGGGTGTGCCGAATTGGTTGGCATGCGGAGAGCAGAGGCGCGCAAATGAGGGTGGAAGGGGGGAGGAGGGGGCAGAGGAGGAAAAGGACAGAAGAGAAAACGGGAGGAAGACGCGGGGCGCTGTCTTCTCAAACCGAGGAGTCAAGCCCACAGCATGGTTGGGAGATGCGATGAGGCACCCAAGCAATCAGGCAAGCCTGGTACCAGACACGCTGATCATAATGAACACATTAACTCCGGGGAGAAAACTATCAGGCCAGCAAGCGAGCAGCCATGCGCAGGACAGTACGGAAGCAGGTGAAGCAGGCGTGCGACCCTAACCTTTGCATTTGAGCAAGCTGTTGTGAACGTAAAATCCACGGGTCAGCTACAGCGCTGGGATCAGCGCGTGCGAAGGGCGACCAAACGACTTAAGAGGAGACCAATTCGGCCGCACGTGCGTCGAGGTCATTGGGAGACCTGTGTGGTCGTTGCTCGTCAACCCTCTCTTCTTCCTGCTCGTTCCAAGCTCTTTGCTTCTCGCCCATGCTCATTGTTCCTTGCCCGTATCCCCTCACTCCTCCTCGCTCCTTTTTCCTGGTCCCTGGCACCTTCCGCACCGGCAACACCTCTGACGGCCTCGGAGCGGCCAGACGGGGCACGAGGACGGCCCCATGCAAGATTACCACAAGACGGCCCTAAGCAGCAAGCGGCAGTAAACGGTAGCGAGCTGATGAGCAAGCACCGAAGCAAGCAATATCGAAAGCAGGCGATCAGGCCACGAGTTGCAGGCCGCAAGGCCAGCGACTTCGCTGGCAGCATTGCAGGCGGGAGGTAAATCAAAACAAGCGGTCTGCACTCTTGCATGCGAGTGAGCTTTCGTGACCACCGGGAGGATGGAGCGTTTCAAAGAGGGCCTCGCCTCCGAGGGTCGAATGAGTTGTCATCTCTTCCGCGGCGGAAGGCGGCGGAAGGGCGGCGGACGGTCGGCGGAGACAAGGGCGGCTCCGCTGGCGGTAGCCGGCGGAAGCCGGCAGAAGTAAAACATGCGCCCCCAAGAGATGAACATATCTTTGGGTTCAGGGTTTCCCGAGTCGGCCAAAGCAGGCCGCTCGTCGTTGATAGTTCACGGGTCAGCCCTAGTCTGTACTACAATTTTGTCAGCTACAACGCTGGGATCAGCGCGTGCGAGAAGGGCGATCAGTGGCGGCGTGCCCTGGCGCTGCTCGGCGAGATGCGGGAGGCGATCTTGGAGCCCAATGTCATCCACAACACGGTCGGACCGAGGTATGTGATCGAGGTCAGGTCGGGGAGGGTGCCCTCATGGGCTTTGTGCTTGCTGGATGTTCTTGTGCATCCTGGGGGAGGGCACCCTCGAATGCTCTCCTCCAGCCCAGGCCAAGATGTTCCCGAGACTGTTTAATGTTGCTTCACGAGAGCTCTGGAGGCCTTCGAGACCGCCAAAGAGGGCGCTCAGAGCCTTTCCACGAGTACCCGAGCAGGCGAACCGGGCTACACACAAATATATATATATATATATATATATATATGTATATATATATGTATATGTATACACACGCATATATATATATATATATATATCTATCTATACACAATACACACATATATATATATACACATTGTGTATATAGGTGTAGACGTGCGCATATGTATATATACATACAATGTGTATATAGATGTATACGTGTTAATACATATATATATATATATATGTATACATATATAGAGGTATCTATACACATATATACACATATATATATACATATACATATATATATATATATATATATATATATATATATTCAGCTATATATATATAGTTGAATATATATATATATATAGATATCGTGGACCTTCGTAAGGTGTATGGAGATTTCATCTTCTCGCCTTCTCGCACCTCCGACGGTCCAAGACGGCTCCAGCGATGTCGAAGACGGCCCACGATTGCCCAAGAGGCCCCCCAGACGGCCCCAAGAGGGCCCCAACACGGACCAAGAGGCCCCCGTGACGTCGCCAAGAGGCTGGCGCCGCCGATTCAGATCCGCAAGGCTCTCCTGCCGAAGCGCTTGCGAATGTGTCTCACGAGAGCACGCCAGGCTCGACTGTGATGCTGGGGGAGTCGCGTGCCAGAGGGGCGCCAGGAGCAAGAGGTACCAAACCGTCCCGGAAGGCCCCACTGCGCTTCGATCTCCCCCTCGACACCTCAAGACGGCTCCAGAGGGGTCGTACGGTTGCCCCAGGAGGGCCCCGTGCGCGACCGAAGAGAAGACTGCGCGTTCGGCCACGTGCGCGTCGAGGCCTCTGTGAGATTCGCGTGCTGTCCGCCTCTGCTTCTTCGTGCAGCCTCCTCGCTTCTCGCTCCTCACCCTCGCTCTCCGCTCGTCGCTTCTCGCCCACTGCTTCTTGCCCCCTCCCCTCTCTCCCCTCTGATGGCTCCTCCTTTCGCACTTTTCCTCGCCCCTCGCTTCTCTCTCCTGGCCCCCTGATCCTCCCTCTTGGCTGCCCGCACCTCCCTCCTACCTCCTCCCACCTCGGCTCTCCCTCCTCCCTCCTCGCCTCTCTCTCGTCGACCGTCGCTCCTCCCTTCTTGCTCACTGCCCCTCGCTGAGATCGCTCCTCGCGTCTCCCTCCTCCCCCCTCGAACTCGGCTGCTCGCTCCATGCCCCTTGCTGCTCGATCTTCTCACGGGTACCTTTTTGCGGCAGCAAGCGGAAATGGCGAGAAGCAGCACCCTGCAGCATGAAGCAGCAACAGCGAATATCAGCATCATCATCATCATCATCATCATCATCATCATCATCATCATCATCATCATCATCATGATCATCATCATCATCATCATCATCATCATCATCATCATGATCATCAGCATCATCATCATCATCGTCATCATCATCATCATCATCATCATCACCATCACAATCACCATCACCATCACCATCACCATCACCATCAGCATCACCATCATCAGCAGCAGCAGCAGTGGCAGCACGTAGCAGCACCCTCCAGCGGCAGGCAGCAACTTCAGAGGCCTAGTTCGAGCCCCACATCACCAAGACTAGTGACAGCCTCTCAGCAACATCTCCGCCCTGACCCAATGTGCCATCTCGGATGGATTTCGCGATCCGCAGGCCACGGGTCAGCATTAGTCATCAGCTACAGTGCTGGGATCAGCGCGTGCGAGAATGGCCAGCAGTAGTAGCGGGCTTCGGTGCTGCACAACGGGATGTGGGAATCAGCATCAGCATCAGCATCAGCATCAGCATCAGCATCAGCATCAGCAGCAAACATGACTGGTAATCAGCAGCATCCTGCAACCACAAACAGCAACATCATCAAGCAGCAGCAGCAGCAGCAGCAGCAGCAGCAGCAGCAGCAGCAGCAGCAGCAGCGGTGCGCAGCAGCGCCAAGCCGCATCCAGCAGCAGCAGGCAATGGCCAACACAGCCCGTACAGGCGAAACAGAGCAGCATGTGTACATAGGAAGCTCTGGCTGGCAGCAGCAAACAGCAGCAAGCGCCAGCGAGCGGATGGGCGAACAGTTCTGAGAGGCAAGCAGACAAAGCAAAGTAGTTAGGCGGTCAGGGTCACGAGGCAGCAGGCCACCAGGCTCGCAAGCAGGACAGCAGGCGAGCAGACAAGCTGGCAAGCGAACCTCGCCCTTGCGTGCGACTACGGCTTCGTGGACGGTGGTCCGTGGAGTTCCCTCGGCGGCCCCGGGCTCCCTGGCGCTCAGCCCGAGCCCCTCGCTCCCTGAGGCGCCCCTGTCCTCGATCTTAGCTCTTTTCGCTCCTCTCTGCTCGCTCCTCTTTCATGGCTGCAAGCTCCCTTGTTTCAGGAGGGGAAAAAGCACACAGACACAATGAGTCGGCGATTCCCCAGACAATATGGGAAACTATGGGAAGTGGGGGGAAGACAAAAACCCAGAACATATGGGAAACTATGGGGAATCTGGTTATCTATGTGTGTATTTATTTGTGTGTCCCAGTTTCCCTTCATTGTTGTTGCCTCCTCGCGGCTGCCCCCCCCCAGCAGTCCGCGCGGCCCTCGAGGGCCCGACGAGCGCCCCCAGGGAGCCCGCGACGGCTCTTCCATCCCTCCTCCTCCTCCTCCTCCTCCTCCTCCTCCTCCTCCTCGCTCCTCCTCCTCCCTCCTACTCGTTCCCCCTCGCTCCTCCCTGCTCCCTTCTTGCTTGCTTCTCGCCGCCTGTCACCACCCACCAAACCACCCCAACCCAACCCGAAGCCCTCAATTTGCCCTCCATTTCCAGTGGGGGGGGGGGGTCGGGAAACGTCGAAAAAACACATGTGGAACCCGTACCCCCCCAACCCGAAATCCGGGTCTTCGGGTTGGGTTGGGGTGGTCTGGTAGGTAGTCAGCCTGGGCCTCGGGCCCGACGCCATCATGAACGACCCTCGGCAGCAGTTCCACCATCACATCACTTGCCACTTTGGGCAGATTTCGCCGACGATAGTCCGTTGGCCAGCCCTAGTCAGCTACAACGCTGGGATCAGCGCGTGCGAGAAACGCGATCAGTGGCAGCGTGCCCTGGCGCTGCTCGGCGAGATGTGGGCGACGAAGCTGAAGCCTGACGCTATCAGCTACGGCGCTGCGATCTTCTCGTGCGCTGCGGGTATGCAGTGGAAGCTGGCCCAGTCGCTGCTGAGCGAGATGTGGTTGGCGAAGTTGGTGCCCGACGTCCTCAGGTAGCAACGTAGCAAGCAGCAATGACAAGCAGTAAAGAAGTCAGGTGATCAGGCCACGAGTTGCAGGCCACACTGCCAGCAACTTCGCTGGCAGGCTTGCGGACAGGAGGTCGCACAGACAAATGATCTTCACCCTTGCATGCGAGTAAGCTTTCGTGGTAGCCGGGGGGTCATGATCAGATCAGGCCGCCTGCTGTGGACGTAGTCCACGGATCAGGGTCAGCTACAACGCTGGGATCAGCGCGTGCGAGAAAGGCGAGCAGTGGCAGCGGGCCCTGGCGCTGCTCGGCGAGATGCGGGAGGTGAAGCTGGAGCCCGACGTCATCTCTTCGAAACTGCAGCGACCCCTGCGTGCAGGGAGGGCCTGTGCCCCGAGTGGGCCCCGGACCCCCTGGGGCGCCCTCAGAGGCCCCCGGGGCGGTCCATCACGGCCCCAGGTGCCCCCCAGATGTCAGGAGGGGAAAAAACACACAGACACAATTCATCGTCGATTCCCTAGGAAAATATAGGAAAATATGGGAAGTGGGGGGGGAAGACAAGAACCCAGAAAATATAGGAAAATATGGGGAATCCTTTTATTTGTGTGTATTTATTTGTGTGTCCTGGGGCCCCTTCACCCAGATGGTCCAGGGGCCCGAGGGCGGCCTCTGACGGCCCCAAGGCGACTCCGACCGAGAGCTCTCGAGGGCGCCGGGACGGCCAAGAGAACCCGAAGAGGGGTCCTCCGATGGCCCAGCAGGACCCAAATTACCAGCCTCGAACTTATCCCTATCCTTAAGATTGACACGCCAAAAGGCGATGACAATCTTAGGGATTCGCCCTCAAAAACTAAGGGAACCCCTAAGATTGGCATCGTGATGAGGAGGTGCCCAGCATAGGGATAGAGATATGTTCCATGCTGGTAACGAAGGGGGGTCCTCCGATGGCCCAACAGGACCCAAAGGCATACCAGGAGGCTAGCGGCCATTGTGATGGCCCCAGAGAGGCCCATGTGACCCCAAGACAGCCCCACGAGGGCACCAAGATCTGCCCAAAGCGGGCTCCAAGACGGCCCAAGATCCTTGGCATGGCCCGCGGACGGCCAAAGAAGACCCGAAGACGGCCCAAGAGGGGCCCCAAACGGAGCACCAGGGCTCAAAGAGGCCCCGGAGAGGCCCCAGGAGGCCCCGAAGAGCTCCCCAAGGGGGTCCAGACGACGAGCTTCGCGCAGCCCCGAACGGGCCGAGATGCCTCCAGGATCGTCCCGCGGAGGCGCCAGCGGCCCCCACGCTACTCCCGGGGACGGTCCCAGGATCGGAAGCTGGAACACATACACCACCAGTGGCGGGCTGTTTTTCGATCTCAGGTCTTCTTGAGCGTCGAGGACGACGCTGGGGCTCAGTGGGCCCCAGAAACGACAGGGCCGTTTTCTTACGGGTTCCGTTTTGCCGTTTTTTTGCCGGTTCGACGCCGTTTTTTTACAGGTTCCGTCGCCGTTTTTTTGCGGGTTCCGCTCCGGTTCCACTCCTGGAGCTGTTTTTGTTGCCGTTTCCGGTCGCCGTTTTTTTTTGCCGTTTCCGTTTTCAAGGGACTCTTTTTCGGAAACGGTGAAACGGCCCTGCCGTTTCCGGGGCCCACTAAGCGCTGGGGTGGTGTGGTGTATATTTTTTCCCCGATGCCCCGGGGAAACAGCGAAACATGTGTACACCAGGGTCCCCTATACACCAGGGTCCGCTTCACTGTGCGGGTTTCAGTGCGGGGCTGGAAAGAGCGTCGGTGTATAGAGTTCGCTTCCTTACAAGATATCCCCCCAACAGAGACCTACCAGCCCCACGGCCTCCAGAAGTTTCCACGGGAGCCACGCAAGAAAGCGGGGTCGTGTTCGCCGAGTCAGCTGCCAGCTGCCCGCGCAAGGTCGCGCGTAAGAGCCTTCGCTTCCAGCGTGGCGTGCCGCTCTGGCGGCCCGCGTAAGCCCCCGTGTCAGTTCGCTATGTCATCTCGCGCAAGACCCCTTCCGGACCGTCGCCCACGTGCTTCCTCGATGGCCGCGGATGCCACCGGGCCCTCCCCTCTCCCTCCCCAGGGCCGTCGCCCCGCCGTGCCGGGGCTTACGGACACGCCGTTTCGACGCGGTTGCGGCGCCGTTGCCTAGTCGCGTGGGGCGGCGAGGGCCAGGTGAGACAGCCGCGGCCAGACAACACAGAGGCGAAGCTCGGGCCCAGCGTCATCATGATAGCCTTCCAGCAACATCTTTGCCCTGACACGTTTTGCCATACGTATCGGACAGATTTCGTGGCCTGGAGGCCACAAATTAGCTAGTGCGAGAAGGGCGAGCGAGCGACCTAAGGGGAGACTAGATGTTCGGCCATGCGCGCGTCGAGACCATCGGGAGATTCATGCGTTCGTCGTTCTCCAACCCTCTCTCCTTCCTCCTCGCTCACTCGCCCATTGCTCAACGCTCCTCGCTCCTTGCTCCTTGCTCCTCATCCCCGTACTCCTGCCCGCTTGTTTCTCCAGTTCCTTGGTATCTTCCGCACCAGCAGGGCCTCTCACGGCCCCGGAGGGGCCCTGCGCGCCTCGAAAACGGGACATCATGCAAGCTGGAGAACTCAAGTTCTTTTCGGGGCGAAGGCTAACAAATGGGCGGCTCATGACCGCCTGTGGCACATGCGACGACATCAGGCGAAGACTGGCGGGCAGCCCTGAGGTGGGTAAAGGAAGGGGGTTGGTAACGCAACGCGGTGACGACGACGAGGAGCGCGTGGCGAGGAGCAAGAGTTCGAAGGGGGGGGGGGTGGCCAGCCGTGACGACGATGTGGAGCGATGAGCGAGGAGTAGAATTTTTTCAACGCAATGCCGTGACGACGACGATGACGGATGACGACGACGAATATGTGTGGAGAGAGGAGACATATCTTTCGCCGCCAGGAGCGCTGTTCTTGCCCCTGAGAGAGGACGGATGGTGGGGTGCTCTTTACAATTCCAGAATCTCCATTAAAGGATGGCCTCAAGACGATTTGAAGGGACAAGCGGCAGTCAGCGGCAGTGAGCGGACGAGCAGGCAAGGAAGCAAGCAGCAAATTAATCAGGTGATCAGGCCACGAGTTGCAGGCCACACTGCCGGCAACCTCGCTGGCAGGCTTGCAGACAAGAAGTCGCACATCAGTCCGCCTGCTGTGGACGTAGTCCACGGATCAGCCCTGGTCAGCTACAACGCTGGGATCAGCGCGTGCGAGAAATGCGATCAGTGGCAGCGGGCTCTGGCGCTGCTCGGCGAGATGCGGGAGACGAAGCTGGAGCCCGACGTCATCAGCTACAGCGCTGGGATCAGCGCGTGCGAGAAAAGTTATCAGCCCCAGCGGGCCTTGGCAATGCTCAGCGAGATGAGGGGGACGAAGTTGGAGTCCGACGTTATCTGATCTACAACGACTGATGGTGCACGCCAGAGCACATGGGCTGTCCGTTTCGGCGCCAGGATCGGACGAGCAGCGGCGCTGGGCCATACCGCTCCTCGGAGAGAGGCGGCCAGATCAACATCACCACCGTGCTGAGATCATCTGAGGCTGATCACGGAGGTTCACAACGCATCTCGGCCATCCTCGAGGAAGGAGCAGCTGCATGAGCATGCACCTTCGGAGGTCCGCGCGGACTTCTCCTGGATCGGTGCTGGACCCCGCTCCCTGGCGCGCTCCGAGCGCCGGGGGCGGCGCCAGAGGCGCCGCCATGGGGCCGAGGCGCCGATGCAAGAGATCCAGTTGGGCCGCCGGAAGTTTATGCTTACATTGTTTTTTTTGGTTCCTCGACGTCCACGGCGCCGCGGGTGTCGACGTGGCCGCCGCCGTCGCCCACGGCCGCGCCGAGGGCTGCGCGCGCGGGAGCTCGGCGAGCAGTTGCAGCCGGTGCGGGCGCGGGCGTCGCTGCGATCCCCAGCGCATCTCAGCCATCCACGGCGCCGTGGGTGTCGACGAGGCCGCCGCCGTTGTCCACGGCCGCGCTGAGGTCAGCGCGCGCGGGGTTCTCCGTGAGCAGCGGCAGCCTAGCGTGGGCGCGTTCGCCGAAACTGCGAGACGGAACCCTTCGGGGGAGCACTTGGGAGAGGAAGAGAAGGGAGGGGTGGTGGTGGTGGTGGTGGTGGTGGTGGTGGAGGAGGAGGAGGAGGAGGAGGAGAGGAGGAGGGGAGGAGGAGGAGGAGGAGGAGGAAGTGAGGAGGAGGAGGAGGAGGAGGAGGAGGAGGAGGAGTAAGTGGAGGAGGAACTGTCGCCGACTCCAGGTCGATGCCTTTCCCCTGCCTGAGCGGGTCCCCCTCGAGTGATCTTCCTCGTTTGGCTGTCGAGCCGTACTGCGGGGCCCCAGCGGCCGATGGGGCGCCCGGGCAGCCCTGGACGCCCCCCCCGGCGAGGCGCAGCCGCCGGAGAGAGCACGCCGAGGCTGGCAGCCAGCCCAGAGCACACGAGAGCGCTCGAAGACCTCGAGCTTGGAATCGAACCTCGATGCTTCTCTGGGGGGCCACATGCGAACCCTACCCCTATACCCCCGACGATTTCTGATGGGGAGGGTGGGGTAGGGTTCGCATGTGGCCCCCTATTCTCCCCCCCGAGCCCGTCCCCCCCCCATGAAGTCAGGGCACCGAAGAAGGAGCCCCGTTCGTTTTGGGAGGGGCTCCGTGCTCCCCGGTTGTTTGGCAGCTTGCTTAAGGTTTTCCTCCGGTCTTCGATGGGACATCGAAGCTTGACTTGTGGAACAAGGGGGCCTTGTCGTTGCTTGGGTCAACGCCCCAACGGTAATGTTGCCCCTCCCTCCACCCATCGTAGCTGCCTCCTCCTCCTCCTCCTCCTCCTCCTCCACCTCCTCCTCCTCCTCCTCCTCCTCCTCCTCCTCCTCCTCCTCCTCCTCCCCCTCTTCCTCTCCCTCCGCCTCTTCGTGCATGTGAAGAAAAGTCAGTTCGTGTTGCCGACCGCGGAGGCGGAGGATTCCTTCCGCCAGGACTGCCAGGGGAAACAACTGAAAGTTTCCAAGGGTAAGATCGGTCGGGCTGGTGTTTATCTTGGTGTGTCGTTCGGCCTCTCTGGGCCTGCGCTTTCGTGAGCCCCCCCTGCTTTGTCGTGGATGAAAGGTTCCCGTTATGTGAAGTCCCTAACTTTAGGTCTTGCAGGAAATATCCACATGTATAACATTTACTGCCAGCCCGTGGTCCAGCACGTGGCGCAGTTCTTCGCGCCATCTCCTGCTTGTGCACGTTTGGAACGCGAGGTGCTCCAGCAGCTTCCTATCGCACCCAGGCACAGCTTCACGTCGGGGATGCTTTGGACTCTGGACATGTTCGGCTTCTTGGTTGGAGCAAGAAGCATCGTTCATTGTGCCCGTGTCGCTCAGTACCGTGCAGCACTGCGTTCTGAAGAATCTACGAGATTACGAGACCACCTCGCCAGATCTTTGTTTGATGACGAATGTGTACTGTTCTATGTATCCTCTCCTACCTATGTCTTTTCGGCCTTGATCAACATGCTGGACACCTTTAACAATGTTGTGGAGATCCCGTCGGTCCCCTCTTGTCTCTGTAATGGCCTCCAGAGGAAGATCACGAGAGAACTCCATCGTCTCTTTCCCACCTCTTCCTCGCTCCCTGCCCTGCACGCCCGTCTTAATTACTGGTTCCCGACGACTCGAACCCAGGCTTCTGACCGTTTAGATCGGGCAGCGGTCATAGCTCGTAGGTTGGGCCCCTTTATAGCCTCGTCGGTCCTCAAAGAAATAGCGAATGCTTGGGCTACGTCTCGGAGACTCCGTCAGGGTCGCCAGTGTTGCCTGTTTGGTTGCTGTGGTGTAGGTGGTGACGAAATCCCCCATTATGTGAGTTGCCCGTGTGTGCTTCCTCTAGTTAAGGCCCGTTTACCTGAGCTCCCTGAAAGCTGGGGCCACGACTATTTGTTGTCTTTTCTCTCTTCGCTACCGACCTCTATGAAGGAAGTGAGGGTCTGTGGTCAATTGCACTTGCCGTTGACGCGGTGAGGGCTGGGTTCCCTGCACCGACCAGAGGGCTGGCATGGCCCTGGGCGCGGCCTTGGCGCTCGAAGGGAGCTCACAGCCCTCGGCCCCCGCAGCCTTGTTGCCACCTGCCCTGGCCGAGGAGGTCGGGGACGCCTTCGCTGCGCTTTGGCACGACGTGTTCAGGGGCAACAGTGTTTACTGTTGCATGCGCTGCGGGTCTCACTGTGCTGCGGGAGATGTCCGCACAGTGCGGAATCTTGGCTTGAGGTGCGATGGGCTCTCGCCCTACGAGTCCACGCGCCGCAACCAGCAAGATGCGATCAGGCGCGTCGAGAGGGGCCTGGTGCCTCGTGCCCGGCGTACCCCAGCAGCGCCGCCCCCGCAGGGGGGGCTCCTCTTGCAGCCATGCGGCGCGTTGATCGACCATGTCGTGATTCGCTGCCGTTCCGTGGTCGGCTGGTGGCACGGCGTCTTCTTCGGTGGCGACGCATCTCTCGCCGGCGGCAAGTTGGCCTGCGTCCACGGCCTCGAGGGCGACTTCGTCCAGTTGCTCTCCTTCTACATCGCCTCCTGCCCTTACGGCACCGTGCCGTGAGTCGGCGGCGCCCGGGGGTAGTCCGTCGCGCGCCCGCGTGCGCGGCGGGAGACCTTCCTGAGGCGCTGCGCTCCTCCCTCCTCTCCTCCCTCCCTCCCTCCCTCCCTCCCTCCCCCTCCTCCCCCTCCCCCTCCTCCTCCTCCTCCTCCTCCTCCTTTCCTCCTCCTCCTTCTCCTCCTCCTGCTCCTCTTCCTCCTCCTCCTCTTCCTCCTCCTTCTCCTCCTCCTCCTCCCTCCTCCTCCTCCTCCCCCTCCTCCTCCTCCTCCTCCTCCCCCTCCTCCTCCTCCTCCTCCTCCTCCTCCTCCTCCTCCTCCTCCTCCTCCTCCTCCTCCTCCTCCTCGGGTCGCCTGCGGCCCCGGGGGAAATCGCGCAGCCGGCCCCCCCCGTAACGTTGCCCCCCCGCAAAAACCGGCTGGCAGCGCTGCGTTGCGCCGCCCCCGGCCAGCGGGAAGGCGGCGCGTCGCCAGGGCTCTGCGCGCGGCAGGCCCCTGCTGGTCGAGAGCGGCAGGGCCGGGGGGCACACGGGGGGGGCTCCGCGGGGGCCCTTGGCGGCGGCCGACTGGGGGCGGCTCGGTGCCGCGCCGCTGCAGCCCTGCGCGGGGGCGGTGTGGAGGGTGTCCCCGAAGGGCTTGGGCGACACCTCCTCCCCGTCCTCCTCCTCCTCCTTTTCCCCCTCCTCCTCCTTCTCCTCCTCCTCCTCCTCCTCCTCCTCCGCCTCCCCCTCCCCCTCCTTTTCCTCCTCCTCCTCCTTTTCCTCCTCCTCCTCCTCCTCCTTTTCCTCCTCTCTCCTCCTCCTCCTCTTCCTCCTCCTCCCCCCCCTTCCACCACCTCGTCGTCGTCCTCTTCCTCCTCCTCCTCCCCCTCCTCCTCCTCCTCCTCTTCCTCGGGTTTCTGCGGGCCCGGGGGAAACGTCCAGGGGGAGCTCTCTGGCCGAGTGCCCGCCCGCGGCGCCCCTCGCGCTGAGCTCGCTTTTTCTGCTCGTCGCCTCGGGTCGTCCTCCGCTTCGACGGCCTGCTGCTCGTGCTGTTCAGCTTCCTGCTTTCGGGCGACGAAAGCTGTGCATTTCCGCCGCCCCCTGGCCAGGCTCTTCCCGGGCCGGAGCTGCGAGTAAGCCTTCTTGGCCAACTCCAGGAGGGCGTGGCGCATACACCGCTGCGGGATCCAGAACGGACCTGGCCAGGGAACAGTGGATCTGTGCAGATCTCGCCGCCACTGCGTGCTACGCCCTCTTCGGTGCCCCGATACCGCCTGCGCGCCGCCCGCTCGCCGACTCTCGGCGGTGGGGCCCTGCCCCCCCTCTCCGCGGCCGCCGTCTTCTTCCTCCTCCTCCTCCTCCTCCTCCTCCTCCTCCCCCTCCTCCTCCTCTTCCTCCTCCTCCTCTTCCTCTTCCCCCTCCTCCTCCTCCTCCTCCTCCTCCTCCTCTCTCCTCCTCCTCCTCCTCCTTCCTCTTCCCCCTCCTCTTCCTCCTCCTCCTCCTCCTCCTCCGCCTCCTCCTCCTCCTCCTCCCCCTCCTCCCTCCTCTCCTCCTCCTCCTCCTCCTCCTCCTCCTCCTCCTCACCTCGTAGGGGGCGGTTGAGTCGACGCACTTTCGCCGGCTCTCGCGCCCGTTCCCGGCACGCCCTGCCGTGAGCGGCGCCAGGGCCCGCGTCCGCTGGCGCGCCGCATCAAGAAGGCAGGAGAGGGGCGGGAGGGGATGAGGGTGAGGGTGAGGCAAGCTAGGTGCTCCTGTTCGTCCCTCCCACCCCTTCGCATCACCTTCCCTTCCCATTCTATCCCTTCCACCAATCCCTCCCTCCCATCCCATCCCTCCGTCCCATCCCTTGCCGTCCCTTCCAATCCCCTCCCATCCCTTCCCATCCCTTCCCGTCCCTTCATCCCTCCCAGCCTGTCCCATGGCGCTGGTTTTACGCGTGTCGTAGCCGATCTGCGACTCACACAGAAAAGCCTTTTCGTGTCATGCGCAATCGGGAAAAGGGGAGCTGCGTGCACAGGAGGAGGAGGAGGAGGAGGAGGAGGAGGAGGAGGAGGAGGAGGAGGAGGAGGAGGAGGAGGAGGAGGTGGCGGGTGAGCAGGAGGATGAGCGGAAGGAAAAGGGTGATGACGAACAGCAGCGGCAGCTTCCGAAGGTCCTTGAGGGCTGGGCGACTCATATGCAATCGACTTGCGTTGATCCAACCAGATAGTGTGTGGTGAATCTACGTAGCCCGACCTGAATCCGGGCAGGTGGAGGCAAACCCAGCAACATCCAGACACACCTGGAGGAACCGTGGACGCTTCAGCGCGGGCCGAGGGGCAGCAGGAAGGCGGCCGAGGGCCGCTGCCACACGCGAGCCCTACCCCTCCCCCCCTCGATTTCTCAGGGGGAGGGTGGGGTTCACTTCGTTCGGGAGCTCCCGAGCGAAGCGACCCCCCCCCCCCTCAGAAATCGTGGGGGGTAGGGTTCGCATGTGGCCCCCCCAGCTGAGGGCCGCCGAGGGCCGCCGACCTCCGCCCACACCCGCCCAGGGCCGCCGAGGGCCGCCGAAGGCCGCCGAGGGCCGCCGAATGCCGCCGAGGGCCGCCCAGGGCCGCCCAGGGCCGCCCAGGGCCGCCCAGGGCCTCGCTCGGACGTGTGCATTTTTCCTTCGGCGAGGACCATCGAGGAGCATCCTTGATCACTTGGCGAAAAAACCACGCGCGAAACCGATAAAAGTACAGGGAATGGACGTCCGAGCGATGGCCAGGCCGCCGAGGGCCGCCGAAGGCCGCCGAAGCGGGCGCCGAAGCGGCCGCCGAGGGCCGCCGAGGGCCGCCGAAGGCCGCCGCAGCGGCCGCCGAGGGCCGCCGAGGGCCGCCGAAGGCCGCCGAGGGCCGCCCAGGGCCGCCGAGGGCCGCCCAGGGCCGCCGCAGCGGCCGCCGCAGCGGCCGCCGAAGCGGCCGCCGAGGGCGGGCGGGGAGGCCCCTCCGGCCTGGCCTCCGCCCGAGGTGCAGGCACCGTGCGCGCCCCCGCCGGCGTGGTGGGGCGCCGACGGCAGGCGCCGCGCCGCGCCGCTCCGCGCTCCTCCTCGCTGCTCCTCCCCTCTCCTCGCTCCTCCTCGCTCCTCCTCCCCCTCCTCCTCGCTCCTCCTCGCTCCTCGTCCTCCTCCTCCTCCTCCTCTCCTCGCTCCTCCTCGCTCCTCCTCGCTCCTCCTCCTTCTTTTCTTCTTCCTCCTCCTCCTCCTCCTCCTCGCTCCTCCTCCCCCCTCCTCCTCCTCCTCCTCCTCCTCCTCCTCCTCCTCCTCCTCCTTCTCCTCCTCCTCCTCCTCCTCCTCCTCCTCCTCCTCTTCCTCCTCCTCCCCCCCCTTCCACCACCTTCTCCTCCTCCTCGCTCCTCCTACCCCCTCCTCGCTCCTCGCTCGCTCGCTCCTCCTCGCTCGTGCCTCCTCCATGTCTTTTCCCTCATCAATATAGCTTCTCCCCCGTCGCGCCCCGAGGCCAGTGTTTGGGGCGGGCTGGGCGTTCCGCCCGAGACTTCTTCTTCACCATCTGTAACCCTGAAGCTCGACACATGACAGCACTTTCACAGATGGCGGGCGGGTCTTTTTCAAAAGGTTGCTCTCGCCTTAGCGCCGCGCGCAATTTCTTTTTAACCATTTGCCAGAGTTGCACGGGTTGAGGGCGAGTGGTTTTCAACATGTGGCTCTCGCCCTCGCGTCGCGCTCATTCTCTCAACACATTTTGCAAGAATTTCACGGATTGAGGGCGGTTCCTGTTCAAAATGTGGCTCTTGCCTATGCGGCACGGATTCCCATGATCAGCGTACCAGAAATTATGTTTCGGCGTAGTACAGGATTATGACGGTGCAACAGTTGCGTTGATTCGTGGTGTTTAAGTCCCAGGAATGGCGTTCTGGCACGATTCAGGATCGTCAAGGCGAAACAGTCAGGTTGATCCGTGGAGTTGGAATCCGAGAACAATGTTTTTTAATGCTTCAGGGTCTTTAAACGCTTGTCTCCACCGTGGCAGTTGCCTGAGTGGAAATGAACATTTGTAGGGGCCTATGAAGAGGGAGCTTGGCGGTAGAGTTTATATCAACATCGTTGATGACTATTGGGTTTACGCTGGTCCGCTTACTCCTCCGTCCTGCCTCCTCCCGCCTGCGCGTCGGTTTTGGATGGTCTGGTGGGGATACTCAAGGGGCCCTGGGACACACAAATACATAGACACACATAACAAGTTTCACAATGTTTTCCTATATTTTCTGGGTTTTGTCTTCCCCCCACCTCCTCCTTCTCCTCCTCCTCCTCCCCCTCCTCCTCCTCCAGGCGGCCCACGCCGCCTACACAGCACACCTGCCGTTTAATGGATGTGATAACACAGCACGCGAGCAACGGACAGTGTTTTTGCTCTTCTGTTGAATAGAGCTGCACGGCGATGGCGCTGCCTTGCGAGCAATGGCGGGCGGCGGTGGTGGGTTGATGAGAGCATCGTGCTACAACCCGTGCGCCGCCAGGACCACCGAGATGCTGACGGACATCGTGGAGGCGTTGCCGAAGCGGGGCATCCACGCGCTCGTGAGCACACAGGCCAAGTCCCACGGGGAGCAGTTCCACGACACTCGCACGATCGGGATCACTTGGCTCATCGAATTTGAGCATCGACGTGGTGCAGCTGTGACGGCGTCATGTGTAATCAGTCTTCTTATCAAGCGTATTTGGCTTTCGATATCGACACTGAACTGTATCTTTCCGTCACCTACCATGCTCTAGGGGAGATGTGCCGCCGTGAGCTTTCAGACGTGGTCAGAATCCAGTGGGCTGGTTGCCATATCTTTTCTTCGTCGTCAAGCGAGCACAGCATTAAGGATACTTACGAGGAGGTTTGTCGCAGAAGGGTGCAATGGTTCCATGGTATTATGGAACGAATGTCTCGGAAGCAGATCATTCCGCTGATCTTCATGGATTTACATAGTGGACTCCCCAGCTCAGCAGAGGATCGCGTTGCAGGGCCCATTTGATCTGGCAAGGAGGGCTCCGCGACGCAACAATTACGACCTTGTCTGTCTGGATGGGGATTCGCCGCCGTGAATACACACTGCGTGAACCCGCCGACTTACGTCGAAATAACAATACGAGCTACATCGGCCATATTTGTCTTCGTATGGAAATGGTGGGTTGTATCGGGCGCTGCGCTGTCATGTGTGAAGCTGGCCAGCGAGTTCAAGTAAATGGTGATGGAAGTTAGAGATGTCAGACCCGTCCAACTTATTGCACGTATTGTAACGTCATTGCGCCCACTCCTCGAGAAAGCTCTTCGGCCAGATCGTGTATCGTTTTTTTCCTTGCGTGCAGCAGGGACATCATCGATACGATATTCTATGTGATGGAAAAGAGGTGAGCAGAACATGGAATGGAGGTGGGCTTAGAGGGTATGCGTGAGCGCTCCGTGGATATTGTGAACAGCTCCTTGGTTGAATTATTACAGGCAAGCCCGCTTTGCACAGAAGACAGCAAACGACGTAACAGCTCAACACTTGACTCGTGTACAGGCGCTCGTTTCGCTGTCTACGGCCGTGGGCAGACAATGATGAACGACATGGGTCTCGTCCAACTTTGATCAAGCAGGTGAGCAAGAATTTGAAGCAGTCCAGTCGGGTGTACTGAGATGCTATCACGAAGCGCCGGTTCGAACATATGCGGCGTGCTGCGAATGATAACAATGGATACCTATGGCAGCGGCTGGCGAGGTCGATTGCACGACGCCGGCGAGGCCCTAGGTAAAGGAACTTGTTGACGCTTCGCGTATCCCCACCAGCCCATCCAGAAACGATATCCAGAGGATTTGCGGTGATCAGGGGAGTGATGGAGCATGCAGGATGAGGGTGAGGAGGAGAGACAGCAGGTGAGGAGAAGGGGGAGGAGTGGGAAGAGGAGTGCGGCGTACAGAAGAGCCAGGCACGTCTTGAATGCGATGCCTCTCGGAGTCTCTTCGGATGCCTCTTAGAGGCTTTGTAGGGGCCGTATGGGGCGTCCATGGGGCCTCTTGGCGGGCCCAGGGGCTTCTTTGAGCACTTGGGTGCCTCGGAGATCCTCTTGAGTCCTCTTGCGTGCCTTTCGGGAGCCTCCTAGGGACCTCTTGGGCGCCCCGTGGGGTTGCCTGGGCGCCTCTTGGGGTCCAGAAAGGGGAGCTCCAATTGGCTCCCCCCCCCCCTTCGGGAGCCCCAGACATCGCTTCCTGGACCCCCCTTGGAACGCTTTTCGGGTAGTTTTTGGGCGCTCTTGGAGCCGTCTTGGGGCTCTCTTGGGTCTCTGCTGGGGCCCTCTTGGGCCATGTTAGGGGCCATCATGGGGCCTCATATGGCCATCGGGAGCGAAACGGCGAGAGAACAAAACGCATTCACAGGATGTTTGGCTTCTTGGGGGCCTCCATGGACATGGAGGTTTCGGAGGTCCCTCGGAGCGTTCTTGGGCCTCTTGGAGCATCTTGGGGGCCGGCTTGGGGCATCTTGGCATATCTTGAGCCATTATGGAGGTCATTTTGGGCTCTCTGGGGCCCTCTTGGAACCATTTTGGTGAACAAGTACCCTCTGACACCTCGCGGGGCGGCGCCCCGTCCAGGTTTTTTGGGGGGTCGGGGGAGGGGTGAACCCCTCCCCGAAGGGGAAGAAAGGGGGTTGAAAGAGGAAGCTCCCTAGAACACCTACGCCCAGAGGGCTGGCGGGAATTGCTGCCCTCTTCACTTCGAGCGCCAGCGCTTCAGGATGTTGTGCTAGAGTGAAGGTGCCCAGTCGCAAAGAAGGTTGTTCTTCAGTGGAGGCTGACCTAAACACCACCACCGAATATATCAAGCATGAAAACAGGGCTTCGCGCCGACGACGACGCAACGGTGCTGCCCACGGGCGATTGGAACGGCATACAACAACAATTTGGAGGATTACATTGTGGTGTGCTTGCCCTGCGTGGTCTGTTCCCGTGGGGACTCTACGAATTATTATGAAACCGAAGTGGGTCAACCCAAGACGACCATTGCGTCAAGTCGGAAAACGAGCTGGACGACAGGAGTATGAAGCGCCCGACGTGATGCAATGACTACTTCGAGCCATACTTTCTCTCTTGCGGAATCTGCAACGAGTTCCATTCGTCTGGCATGCTGCTCAAAGCGACCGTTTGCCGAAGGGAAACGACAAGCTTGAAGTGGACGGCGAACGGACCATCATGATCACATGTACAGTTGGTCGCACTTATCACGCGGACCTCCTCCTCGACGTCGTCCTGCCCCCTTTCTCGGTGCCCCAAGGCAGCTGTGGTGGTTGTCGCCACGTTAACCACGCCTTCCTCGTCGTGGTCCTCCTCGCTCCTCGCTCCTCGTCAGCCTTTCCTCCCCCGTGCTCGTCCATCTTCCTCGTCGCTCCTCTTCCTCGTCGTCCTCTTCCTCCTCGTCTTCGTCCTCCTGCCCCTCCTCCTCCCCCTCCTCCTCCTCCGCCTCCTCCTCCTCCTCCCCCTCCTTCTCCTCCTCCTCCTCCTCCTCCTCCTCCTCCTCTCCCTCGTCCTAGTCCTCGTCGTCCTCTTCCTCTTCCTCCTCCACCACCTCCTCCCTGATCCTCCTCCTCATCCACCTCGTTCTCCTCCTCTTCCTCCTCTTCCTCCTCTTTCTCCCTCGTCCCTCCTCCCTTTTCCCTCCTACCTCCTACCTCCTCCTCCCATCTCCCTCCTCCCTCCTCCCTCCTCAGTCCTGCCTTCTCCCTCCTCCCCTTCTCTTTGCTCCCCTCTCCCTCCTCCCTCCCTCTCCTCTTCCTCCTCCTCCTCCTCCTCCGCCGGTCCTCCTCCGCCGGTCCTCCTTTATCCTCCCTTTGCGATCGCCCCCTCCTATCTCCTCCGTCCTTCTCCTCGCCCCTCCTCGCCCCTCTTCGCCCCTCCCTCTCCGCTCCTTCCCCCCTCCTTCTCGACCTTCCCTCTTCGCCCCTACCCCTGGGCCCGCGCCCCGAGGTGGAAGTTGTGGTGGGTACCGCTGTGCCGGCGCCGCCCCCCGCCTGCCTCTCGCTGACGGTCTGGCCCGCCTCGCGGGCCGTCGGCCGTCGGCCGTCGACCATCGGCCGTCGGTCGACGGTCGTCGTCGTGGTGGTTGTCGTTTTCGTCTTCGTCCTCGTCCTCGTCCTCGTCCTCGTCTGCGTCTGCGTCTGCGTCGTCGTCGTCGTCGTCGTCGTCTCCGCCTTCGTCTTCGTTTTCGTCGTCTTCGTCGTTGTCTTCGTCTTCGTCTTTGTCGTCGTCGTTGTCATCATCTTCTTCAACGTCGTCGTCGTCCTCCTCCTCCTCCTCAAGCGAGTGCGCGCCCAGTTAGCCTGGGGGAGGGAACGCTGGGAGAGCCGGCCAGCGCAGTTGTCCATGCCGCATCGCGCGGTGTGGCGGCGGATGGGGAGGGGAGCGAGGCTGTTGGCGGGGGGGGGCGTGGCCAGCACGCCGCGGGCACGGCGCCGATGCAACGGGGCCCGAGACATTGCGTCACCATCGCCTCCCTCGTGCCCTCCCTCCCCCTTTGACGGCACGCAGAGGAGGGTAGGGGGAGGGGGGAAGGCTTCTTAGAAGCACCCCTGCTTCTGAGAAGGCGCGGGCCGTGTCTGTAGATGCAAGGCCGGCGCCTTCCAAGCAGCAGCCTCCCTCTCAGAAGTCCTCCCCCCTCCCTCCACCCCTTTGTGCGCGCCGCCAGAGGGGGCGGGGGCGGAGGTGCTGGTGCTGGTGCTGGTGCCAGTGGTGGTGTGCACTCTTGGGGCCCGCAGGCGACGCCCGTGGCCCGTGCCCCGCCCGGCGCCACCCGGCGCACGGGCCTGCCGGGTGGGGGCTCCTCCTCCATCCTCCTCCTCCCTCCTCCTCTCCTCCTCCTCCTCCTCCTCCTCCTCCTCCTCCTCCTCTCCTCCTCCCCTCCTCCTCCTCCCCCCGCCCCCTCCCCCGCCCCCGCCCCCGCCCCCGCCCCGCCCCCGCCCCCGCCCCCGAGGGGGTCGGGGGCAGGCCTTCTCAGGGGGCGGCGGGGCCTCTCAGAGGCCCTCGCGCCCTCGGGGGATCGGAGGCGCAGGGACGGCACGGCCACGGTTTCTCGAACTGTGCTCATGCCGTTTGGGCTCCTCTGGAGAAGCCGGCGGCGCCTTCGGAGAAGGCGTACGAGGCTTCTCGGTGGTCCGCGCGGACCTCCGAGGCATCGTGCTCATGCCGTTCGTGGGTTCCTTTGGAGAAGCCGGCGGCGCCTTCGGAGAAGCTGTGCAAAGCTTTTCTCAGCCACGCGCAGAGGGGGGTGGGGGGAGGGGGGAGGCCTTCTCAAAAGCTCCCATGCTTCTTAGAAGGCGCGGGCCCCGTCTATAGATGTAAGGCCGGCGCCTTGTAAGAAGCAGCCTCCCTCTTAGAAGCCCTCCCCCCTCCCACCACCCCCTTGTGCGCGCCGCCAATTCTCGGAAGGCCGGAGAGGCCTTTCGAGAGTCTGCTGGGAAGGCCCGCCCCCTCTGCCGCCTTCCTTTTCGAGCGCGCCGCCGAGGGCACGTTCGGACTCTGGCCCGGTGCCGTGGCCCGTCTTGCTCTGGGTGCCCGCGGGCCTCGCTGCGACCCGCGGCGGCAGCGAGTGTCGCTCTCGGTGGGCGGGCAGGTCCTCGTCGTCGTCGTCGTCCTCCTCCTCCTCCTCCTCCTCCTCCTCCTCCTCCCTCCCCCCTCCTCCTCCCCCTCCTCTTTCTCCTCCTCCTCCTCCTCCTCCTCCTCCTCCTCCTCCTCCCTCTCCCCTCTTGGAGGCCTCCTCCAACCCCCCCCCCCCCTCCACGAACAGGGCCTCCAGGCAGGAGACCCCCCGAGGATAGTTTCGGTGGGTGGGCAGGTCATCTTGTTTTGGTCTCGCGCCCTTCCGCCACGAGCCGCTGCTGCTGGAGGATCCAGTGGAATTCTCGCCACCAGTGGCCTCGCCCTCGTGCAGGTGCAGCTGTGCGTCCCTCTCGTGCCGCTGCTCCGCATCGTTTGGGTGCTCGTGCTTGTCGTCTGCGGCTCGATCGACCCTTCCCGTGTCGAGAGTTCAGAGGTGGTGCCGCGGAAATGAACGAACTGGGCAGCTCGGGTGACACAGGGGCCGCCCTGGACGAAACTGCGGCGGCAATGCAAGAAAACGGTTTTGTGCGTCTTGCGGAAATCGCGCAGGCAGACGCAAACACCAGGGAAAGTGTGACCTCTTTGTTCTTTAGTTTGGCTGCTTGTTTCATGACATGGCAGGAGGTAGCTTCAAAAACAGAAGCAGTTGACCTTGAACGCCGAGTTTGGGGTGAGGAAATTCAAGACCCCACAAGGATATACAGCGTTGACGTCGACAGATGTCGTTATTGCGCAGAACTGGGCGT
>CAUYUJ010019466.1:171721-179592 GCA_963575745.1 Prorocentrum cordatum
GTTCGTATTACACTTGTAGTAATTTCAGTTTGTACTCAATTCACACTTGTACTTCCAGTTTGTACGCGTTTCACACTGAGTCGGTGCGGTCGTACTTTTTTGTTCTCTCGGTTTGCACTTTTTTCACACTCGTACTTTCGTTACTTGCGAATGTCGTACTTTTTCCATACTTAATCCGTACTTTGCCGAACACCAGCGATCGACCACTCTAGCTGGCTTGGAAACTGTCAATGGTGATGCTGATGAGGATGATGATCAGGATGATGCTGCTGATGATGATGATGATGCTGATGCTACTGTTGATGATAATGATGTTGATTATGATGATGATGATGATGCGGCTGATGATGACATTGATGATAGTGATGATGATGACGATGATGATGACGATGCTGATGCTGATGATACTGCTGTTGCTGATGATGCTGATGACGACGAGGATGATGATGACAATAATGATGCTAGAGTTGATGAGGATGACGATTATGTGGTGATGATGGTGACGCTGCTGCTGATGCCGCTGATGATGCTGAGGGTGTTGATGATTCTGATGCTGCTGCTGATGATGCTGCTGATGATGCTGCTGCTGATGATGATGCTGATCATGATGATGTTGCTGATGATGATGTTGATGACGATGATGTTGATGATGCTGATGATGATGGTGACGATGCTGATGATTATGCTGATGCTGATGCTGGTGATCATGCTGAAGATGACGAGGATGAATCATAATACGATGATGATGCTGATCATGATGATGATGATGCTGATGATGCTGATGCTGATGCTGATGCTAATGATGCTGCTGCTGATGATGACGATGATGGTGATGCTGCTGACGATGATGATGATGATGATGATGATGGTGGTGGTGGTGATGATGCTGATGATGGTGATGATGATGATGACGATGTTGATGCTACTGATGATGATGATGATGACGGTGATGATGATGATGATGATGATGATGATTCTGATGATGATGCTGCTGCTGATGATGATGATGCTGATGCTGATGCTGATGCTGATGATGATGATGATGATGATGATGATGATGATGATGATGATGATGATGATGATGATGATGATGATGATGATGATGATGATGATACTAGTGCGCGCACGTCTTGTCTCAGTCCGTTCCGTAGCGTGTGTTGCTCAAAGGGGTCTTTGGATGCACATGCCAGTGGATCCTGTGCTCTTGTACACGCTCACCCGAGACTCTCTGTTTGGTCTGCGTAGTCTCTTCTGGCAGCCAGTGGCGCCCGTCCACGACGGCCCATCCTGCTAGTGTCACTGCGTGAGCTCGAACGAGGGCGAGTGTCCCGCGCTCGAGCGCCTGGTCGCCCAACAGCTCAAGGGCCAGGCCGCCAGGACTGTCGCCAGCGGGACTATCTTCCAGGTGAACTTTGTGGTGCAGTTCGGTTTCATCATCGTGGCCTTCGCGGTCGGCGTCGTCGTTGGCAGGCTCCTCCCCGTTCGTGCTGCCCCTCGCATGCACGCATTGAACGAGTGCGGCGGCACTGCCATTGTCGGGCCCCGCGGCCCTGGGCGCTCAAGCGGCGGTGTTGTCGTCGTTGGTGTCGTTGCGTAAGGTCCTTGTTCGATATGATAACGATTTGTGGCACGTCCGCATTATGCTCGCTCCTGTGGCTGATGCACGGTGGGTCATCTACAGTCCAGATGTGGACATGTATACTGGAGACGTGACGGGTGTCCGTGAATTCCGCCCTGACGGTACCATCCCGGTGAGTCTGAGAGGTGCCAACATCTACATATTCGGTGCTGGTCGGGCGCCCGACCAGGCAGCTCTCAGAGGGCTGATGGAGGAGGCGGCTGATCTTGTGGCGCTCGCTGGCGGCGCTGTCACTGCGGCCGGGGCGGTGCCCGAGGTGTGGCTCTTCGTGGAGTCGAACGCCACCGTCGCCATCGGAGACGACTGTATGTCCGGCCCAGAGGTGGTCCTCGACCAGAATGGGCTGGTGCGCTCCGGAGGAGACATCCTAACGGTAGAGAGCGTACCCAGGGCGACGGTCCAGCAGTGGAAGCGAGCGCGTGCTGGAACCATCGATGTCAGGGTGATGACGGTGAAGTTCAATCCAGCAGACGAGCGCTTCCGGCCGCGGTCCAGCGCCGCCGAGGCGACCAGCGAGAGTGCGATGAACCACTGGCCAGTGAATGGGGCCACTTACAGCAACTTTGGTTACTTGATTCATGGTTCACTGCAACAATGGTCCAGAAAATCATCATCGGTGTGCTCATACCTCGAGGCGGCGGGCAGCATGCATCAGTTCGGCGTGTCGAACATTGTGGTGATTGAGAAGGTAGCCAGACGGCTGCAGACACTCGAGTACCAGTATGCTGAGATATTGCGAGATGGAGAGCGTGGGGGCGCTGCTGGAGCTGCCGCGGGTGTTGCTGGCAGTGCGGTCATCGGTCACGATGAGATGGACTTTCCGAATGGCGCCTGCACGTCAACCCAGCAGTGTGCTGCGCGCCGTGCCCGGTCGAGCACGTGAGCAAAGAACTTGAGAATGAGTCGCAGATCCAGAAACAGGCCAGGGAAACACGAGAAGAGCGAGCCCTCCTTCGCCAACCCCCAGGCAAAGGAGGTGGATGCCGTGGTGGGGGCGGCAACGCACGAGCGCGCGCGAGGCTGGTGGAGATGGCCCCGTCAGCCAGCAGCGCAGCGAGTCCCGTCTTGCAAGCTGTTTAATTCGTAGCGTCCGTCGAGTCGGCTACTTTCGTCGGCGGGGCCCTGGGAATCTGAGCCCCGAGTAAGAGCAGCGGGGCCAACGGCCCCAGTCCGTGCGCAGAGCCGGCCTCCTGGGCTGAGTGGTCCCCCAGTCTTTCCAGAGCAGTGGGCGTCTGGGCTAAGCCGCGACGCCGCAGCCGCCTTGGCTGAGATGTATCTTGGCGGAGCCTCTAGCCCCTCCACCGGCGCCGTTGATTTTCTGGGCAATTGCGAGGGTGGGGGGCCACTCCGAGAGCGTTGCAGTGGGATGGGCGCCCCCCCTGTTGGAGCTCAGCCGGCCGAGGCATGTTCGAGCATCAGCAGTGGGCAGGCGTGACTACTCTGGGTCATCGCCAGCCGTTCCCCTGGACGAGCCCGTGCTGTCGCTTGGGCCGCTAGGGGTGGCCCCCGTTGACATGCGTTGACTTCGCGGCCCCAGTGGTCGGGGGGAGGTCCAGGGATGGATGCGCGAGCATGTGCTGCCAAATTCAGTTGGCGAGCGGAGTTTCGAAGCGAGTGGCGTGAAGACCTGCAGCGACCCAGGGCTGCGCAGATCTTCTCGGCGGTGCGCCGTCGTCTTGCAGATGTTGTGCGCTCGGGGCGTGGTGGAATTCGCGCAGGGGGAGGGGGGGCGCTGCTCGCGTTGGCCTGTTCCTGTGCGCAGTAAGAGGTGTGCTCAGCGTCTGATTGCCGACTGTCGGCAGTCAAATGATGGTTCTCGAGTAGCGGTCGCATGGAGTTGCCGACGTCGGGGGGCCCCGTCGAGATTGCGGCTCTCGGTCGCAGAGCAGCTGCGCGCCTGGCAGTCGGATTGAAAATGCGTTTTCTTTCATTTCGGAACGCCTTCCAGTTTGCGGAGATTTTCCATTTGCCCCGTATCGAGGAGAAGTGGTTGAAGAAGCTGCTTCCCGGCGTCGTCTGCGATAACCGCGTGGCCCGACCCCGCTTGACTGTCGCGCCGATGGGTCGGGGCCGCGTTGTGCTCTGGTGCCGGACCATTCGCGAGAGGATGTTGAGCCGGGCCTTTGCGGGCTTCTGTCTTCTGCGGGATCTCCGGCCAATCGGCGGCGTGGAACATGGATGCTTCTCGGTCTACGTTGGCGACGCCGGCGTTTTTCTCCACCTCCCCGGACGTATGTCGGGACATCGCGGAGAGGTCGTTAACGCGTGGTTCGGAGTGTTGGTCCGGGGGCTCACGAGGTCAACGTCGTCAGTGTCGGCGGGGAGCTCCTGGGGCCCAGTGTTTCTGGGGGTGGTCGTGTCGTTCCAGGGCGCGCGAGGCGATGGGGGGCGCGGCTGGCTTTGGAGTTCCTCCTGGGACGTCGTCGCTGTTCGGGGAAGGCGCTTCTGAGAGACTTGGGGCGCGCTGCTCGTCGAGCAATGCTTCGACCAGATCGGCCCTCCAAATGGTGGCCTGGTGTGCATCGGGGGCTCCAGCCCCCCTCGTCGAGTGTGACCTCGCCGAGCCCTTGAGCCCGAAGGCCTTCGCGTGCGACGCGCCCCCGTGGGGTCTTGGGATATGCGCTTCGCGGCCGCTTGCAGAGGTGCTGGATGGAGCTAGTAGGTGCTCTGACCGCTGGCACTTCGTGTGGGGGGGGGGGGGGGGGCGGGGCCAACCCTCGGGCCGTGCTCCTTGATGGGGGTCGCAGAGACGAGGGGCCCGACGACGGGGCTTTTGTGATTGTCTGTTGCAGGGTAGATCGTGCTCCTGGCCTTCATGCAAGTCTGTTGCGCGCGAAGTGGCCCGCAGAGAGCAGCCGAGCTTGGGGGCGAATCGAGCTCGTCACTTGGTGTGGGGGCCTAGCGTTAGTGGGGGTCGTCGGGACAATCGCCAAGAGCAGAGAATGCGTCCAGACGCGGGCCCTCGTTCCACGGATTTTATGGCTGCGTTGCTTCCGGCTCAAAAAGGGCGGTCGAGTGCGCCTGGGCAGCGCCGTGCCGCTCGCCAGTTGGATTCGGTCCTCCTTCGATGGAACGTCCAGCTGTGTCGTGATGGGTGCCTGGCGAGGTGAACGTGGCTGACGCCCCCTCCAGACGCGGTCGACGGCGTGCTGGTGCGTCGGCCCGTGGCAGGCCCGATCGGCGTGGCTGGGGCTTCGCGCGAGGAGAGAGTGCCTTCGCGGAGTGGCGCCGTCGGGCGAGGCCTCGCTCGGGTGGCTCCGCCCTCGGCGAGTCCGCCAGGGCAGCCGCTGCAGGGGCCGCCGCTGGAGGCCTACCGGGGGGGGGCTCTCCTCCAGAGGCGGCGGCCAGCTCCCGCGTCGACGCCGGCGCGCATCCAGAGTCGGGCTCGTCGGACGCAAGACGCTCGCGGAGGAGTTCGGGCGCTTCCAGGGAGGGCGGTGGTGGAGACCATCGTGGCGCGGGCGCCCGCGAGGCAGTCGTGCCTGCGCCGGCCAGCTCGGCTGGCGAGGCGGTCGGGGATGGTGATCGACCCGAGCATGGTGGGCGCAGAGCCCGACGAGGTTCAGGCTTCGCTCGTCGGATTCCTCGGTCGGATGAGCGCGGCGGCGCTGGACGCACCAGTGGCCGAGCACCTCTGCGCGGATTTCTTCGAGGGGGCGACCGGGGGCGAGGGCGGCCGGCTGCTGGCGGCCTTTTCGTGGGCCTGCGCGAGCGTGGGCATGCAGGTCGTCGGCCCTTCCCGGGCGAGGGCGTGCGCCGTCGCGCTGCGGCGGCCGGCGCCGGGCGAGTCGAGGCTTCCCGTGCACGAGAGCGCCCGCTTCGCGTTGGCGAACTAGCTGGTCGCGCGAGGGGGCTCCAGCAGGGTGTGGTGATCGCGGTGGCTCGCCGCTGCTATTTGCGCCTCGGCGAGTTGTCTCGCGCGACCTGGGGCGCGGTGCGCCCTCCAGTCAGCGCGAGCGGACCGGGGACCACGGCGACGCCGGTGCTGCGCCCGTTCGAACAGGGAGTGAGCTTCAAGACCGGCGAGTTCAGCGAGATGGTGGAGATCGACTGGCCGCCGCTGGTTGCAGCGTTATTGCTGCTCCGACGCCTTCGGCCCCCCGCAGAGTGTCTGGTGTCCCCGGGCGAGAGCGTGGCGCAGATCGCGCGGGGGCTCGGCCTCGACGACGCGATCGACGAGTTCGTGATGCGCGGGCTCCGACGCTCAGGGCCGAGCGCCGACTTCCTGGCGGGCAGGCGGTCGATCGCGGAGATCAAGCAACGGGCCGCTGGGCGTCAGACAGCAGCGCGAGGAGGGCCAGAGGGGGGCCGCATCATCGAGCTCCGCGGTCGGTGTTCTGCTCAGATGCGAGAGTGCGCCGCGAAGTGTTTGCCAGCTGCGCCGAGGATCTTGTCGAGCGCGGCCGCGCCGCTGCTGGCTCCTGCCAACCCTCGCGCACGATGGCCCTCCCTTTCTTTATGGGGATCTTCTCAGGCGCGGCTGGAGCATCTAGAGCGATTGCACGGATGGGATATTTGGCCTTTGCGATCGACGCGCGTATCAGCTTGAAGCGTGATATTTGAGGCTTTGTGTTGGGCAGTCACGTCGGTGCACTGTGCATTTTCCTGGCCCAGACCTCGAACCCGACCTAATGGGCCCCAGCCCGTGATAAGCAAGGAACACATTCTCCGGCCCCCCGTACTTCGTAACGAGAATGAGAGGTGGAGGATCGAGATTGGCAACGTCGCGATGAGAATCACGGTGACTATTGCTTTGGCGTCTCTGCGCATGGTTCCGTACTGTACCGAGAATCCGCGTGTATCTTTCTTGTGCCCCCCCTTAAATGATTCATTTTACAAAGAAGCGGACGCATTGTGATGAAGAGAACTGACTTCTGCCAGCGGGGAACTCTAGGATGAAGCCTACGCTTTTGGTGAGCTGCTATTCGCCAGTTGAGCCCTTGGGCTGTAGGTGTAGACTCTGCAGGGGGAGGTGTTCCGAAACTAGTAAACCACACGTGTTGACGGGCAAAAGCAACGATCGAATTCTGAGAACCCGAGAGGCCGAGGATTGCCCAAAGAGTTTTCCCTCGCCCTTGCCAAAGAGGATTCCTCGTGCGGTTTTTGAAATCTCGAGGCTTCTTCCTGGTCTGCTGTGCTATAATATGTGTATCTAGGGGAGGGGCCCACCGCCGCCCCTTCTCCTCCATGGTAGAGTTGTTTTCATGTTGGGAGCGGGGAGCTTGGCTTCTGAATTCTGTGAGTTGTTAGAGCAGCGCCCCCCATCGGGGCGTTGGTGCGCGCCGCTTGAAATATACATCTGACTGCAATGCGCGATATGGAAAACAAGGAAACTGCTCTCGGCTGGCCGGCGTCGTCCTGCAGGCAGTGTCTCAAACTAAGAGATGGTGGAGGCTGCTGGTGCGCGCGCGTCTTGCCTCGCGTTTGTTGCTCCTTCCCACGTCCCTAGCACACTTGACATCCTTGTACCACTGGAGCGGGGAGTTTGCCATCCGGATTCTGTGAACTGTTTGAGGAGCGCTCCTCGTGTGGGAGCGCAGATCTTCGCTTCAGAATTCACTGGGTCGTTTGAGCAGCGCCAGTCATTCGGGCGTTTGTGCGCGCCGCTTGAGATATACATCTGATTGCGTTGCCCTGGATGGAACATGAGGAAACTGCTCTCGGCAGGCCGGCTTTGTCCTGCATGGAGTATTTCATGCCAAAAATGATGGAGGTTGATGATTCTGATGACGTTGATGAGGGTGATGGTAATGGTGATGCTGATGGTGATGCTGGTGGTGATGACGATGATGATGCGGATGATGATGATGATGATGATGATGATGATGATGATGATGATGATGATGTTGATGATGATGATGATGATGATGATGATGGTGCTGACGTTGTTGTTGTTGATGGTGGTGGTGGAGTGCTGGTCGAGGTTATGTAAAAAAAGGGTGATGAATGGGAAAACTTGCCGAAAAGGACGAGGAGAAACAGGCGGAAGAGGAGGAAGAAAACGAACAGGCGGAACAGGAGGAGGAGGAGAAGGAGACGATATAATGGCAGGAGTAGTGGTAGTAGTAGTAGTAGTAGTAGTAGTAGTAGTAGTAGTAGTAGTAGTAGTAGTAGTAGTAGTAGTAGTAGTAGTCGTAGTAGTAGTAGTAGTAGTAGTAGTAGTAGTAGTAGTAGTAGTAGTAGTAGTAGTAGTAGTAGTAGTAGTAGTCGTAGTCGTTTAGTAGTCGTAGTA
>CAUYUJ010019467.1:5000-20000 GCA_963575745.1 Prorocentrum cordatum
ACTACTACTACTACTAATACTACTACTACTACTACTACTACTACTACTACTACTACTACTACTACTACTACTACGACTACAACGACTACAGGTACTACTACGACGAGTATTACCACTACCAGTACTGATAGGACGTCAACTACTACTACTACTACTGCTACGACTACTACTTCTACTACGACTACTTCTACTACGACTACTACTACAACTACTACTACTACTACTACTACTACTACTACTACTACTAGTCCTACAACTACTACTACTACTACTACAACTACTACTACTACACTACTACTACACTACTACTACTCATACTACTACTTCTACTACTACTACCACTACTACTATACTACTATACTACTACTACTACTACTACTACTACATACATGTACTACTACTACTACTACTATCTACTACTACTACTACTACTACTACTACTACTACTACTACTACTACTACTACTACTACTACTACTACTACTACTACTACTACTACTGCGGCTACTACTACTACTACTACTACTACTACTACTACTATTACTACTACTACTACTACTACTACTACTACTACTACTACTACTACTACTACTACTACGATACACCTACTACTACTACTACTACTACTACTACTACTACTACTACTACTACCACTACTACTACTACTACTACTACTACTACTACTACTACTACTACTACTACTACTACTACTACTACTACTACTACTACTACTACTACTACTACTACTACTACTACTACTACTACTACTACTACTACTACTACTACTACTACTACTACTACTACTACTACTACTACTACTACTACTACTACTACTACTACTACTACTACTACTACTACTACTACTACTACTACGACTACGACTACGACTACTACTACTACTACTACTACTGCTACTACTACTACTACTACCACTAATACTACCACTACTACTACTACTTCTACATGTACGACTGCATCTACGACTGCTGCTACCAAAATTATCACTCGTACTCGGCCGATCCTCCGTTCCCGTATCCAAGTCTTGCTCCTGCACCTCCCCTTCCTTCACATCATCAACATCATCATCGTCGTCAATATCCTCAACAATACCCTCATGGGCATCCGCATCATCATCATCATCATCAGCATCCTCACCAACGTCATCCCCGCCATGGCCACTACTGTGATCATCATCATCATCGTCATCGTCACCATCATCATCGCCAGCGGCAGCAGCATCAGCATCAACGTCAGCGACACCATCGCCGTGATCATCAACAACATCATCAACATCGTCGTCATTAACGTCAGCGTCACTATCAACAGCTTCACCCTCGCGCTTACACTCTACATCATTACCATCAGCATCACCATCATCATCACCACCAACACCATCAATCATCATCACCAGCACCACCATAAGCATCGTCCTCATCCGCATCCGCATCCTCACCCGCATCATCACCATCGTCGTCACCACTACTGTCACTATCACCATCACCATCACCATCATTATCATCACCATCACTATCATGATCGTGATCCCCACCCTCATCCTCATCAGCATCATCAGTATTATCACCAACGTCACCACCATTGTCATCATCCCCATCATCAGCATCAGCATCATCATCAACATCATCATGACCATAATTCCCATCCCCATCCTGCTCACCATCATCAGCACCAACTCCAGCAACAGCACCATCATCATCATCACCAGCAGCATCATCATCATCACCAACATCGTCATCGTATCGTCATGGTCATGATTATCGTCATGGTCATGCTCCTGTTCATCCTGCTACTCTTGACCGTCAGGCTCAAATTCAGTATACTTCTCGTGGGCATCACTATCATGCTTCTGGGCCTGCGTCTGTTCCTGCTCTTGTCCCTCCTGCTCCGCCCACTCGTTCGCCCTCAGCCTACAGCAAGTTTGCGTCGTGATGACCCTGGCGTTGCAACCTTATTGATCGGCGGCTCATCGCCAAATCTCTCCACACTAGACCGACCCTGGGCCACGTCCGCGCTGGGGCCGCAACCGCGTCGGCACGACACGCACCTACCGTACCCTCATCGTCCTCACCCCGCTCCACGAGAGGAGCTGGTGAGACTCACCAATAATCTCGAGCTCGCAGGTCCTACAAAAAGAAGCTGCACTGCAATTTCGCAGTCCATCGCGGCGAAGAACTGGCCGACTTCGATAGGCAGCCAGCGTGGAGTTGCGTGTGAGCGTCACTGGCGCCGACGCCAAAACGACCACCACGACACAAGCACGAGGCACTGCTCCGCGTCGTCGAGGCCGTGAGGCGCTGCACATATGGCACAAATGAGGGCATATGCGTTCTGTAACGGTCCGCCCATTCGGCCCCTGGCCGCACAGGTTGTGAAAGGGGCAACACCCTGGTCCAATGGTATGATGGCATGATGGTACGGGGCGGGGGCCTTGCTGTGACAAATTGGTCTTAAACGTTAATTGTAATCATGTACGCGATGATGGTTTATGCCATGCGTTTAACATAATGTTGATTACGCAATGCTGTTGTTCACGCCGTGTTGTTCACGCAATGATTTGAACGAACGCCATGTTCGTTCACGCCGTGGTTTTTTTACGCAGTGTGATTTGTTAAAGAGTGTGAGGTTGCGCAGTTTGTTGACGCAGTTCTTTTGTACGCAGTGTGTGCCAAGCAGGGATGCCTTACACTGTGATTTGAACGCAATGTTGCCAACGCAATGTTGTTTCAACCCAGTGTTTTTTTTCACGCAAAAAATTTGAAACGGTGCTGTTGTTTACGCAATGTTTTAACGCAATGCTTGTGTACGCAATGTGTGTCACGCAATGTTGTGTTGCACGCATAAATGTTAATGCTGCGCGTTCATTACGCAATGTCTGTACGCAATGTTTGTTTACGCCGTGCTTGTTTGGTGCAGTGCCTTTCCACGCAGGGTTTGAGCACGGCGTTGTTCAACGCAATGCAATGTACGCATGTTTTGGTTACGCAATGTCTTCAACACAGTCAAAAACATCATTGCATCTCAAACATCACGACGTAAAACACTGCATAACAAACATCACGACGTAAAAAGCACTGCATATCGAACATCACGACGTAAAACACACTGCGCCGGAAACACTAAGTAGAACACACTACGCCGGAAACACTATGTAGAACACAATACGCAAGGCACACTACGTAGAAAACACCACGCAAGAAACACTACGTAGAAAACACCAAATAAAATATGAGAGCGAAAGACCCAAAAATACGCTGTCTCGAATACCGCGTTGTGGGTACCGCTTTCGGTGGAGCTCCCTATGGGGCCACGAACCGCGTGAAGGGTTTGCTAAAATGGGCGTCGGGCGCATGCAGGCCCTGCCATTGCTGCCTTCGGTGGAGCTCCCCATGGGGCCACGAACCCCGTGAAGGGCGCGACCAAATGGGCGTCGGGCGGACCCTGCCACTGGGGTCTTCGGCGGAGCTCCCCATGGGGCCACGAACCATGTGAGGGGTGTGCGAAAATGGGCGTCGGGCGTATGCGGACCCTGCCACTGGGCCCTTCGGTGGAGGTCCCTATTGGGCCACGAACCCTGTGAAGGGCGTGCCGAATCGGTTGACACGCGGGGGGCAGAGGCAGGAATGGGAGGAGGGAGGAAGGGGAAGAGGAGAGTGAGTGTTGCGGGGCGCTGCCCCTTCAAAACCAGGGCCCAACACCACAGGATGGTTGGGAAAATAACCCATGCGTACACGAAGACACTGCGTTCAAAAAACAATGCGCAAGAAACACTGCGAACGAAACACTACGTGAATTACACTGCGTAAAACAAATAGTATGCAGGAGCCGCTACGTAGAACACACTACGCAAGACACACTACGTAGAATCCACTACGCAAAAAAACACGCTACGAACGAAACGCTACGTAGAAAACACTACGTAAAAAAACACAACGTGTGTATACACACACACACATATATATATGTGTGTGTCTGTGTAAACTGCAAACTACGCAACAAAAAACACTACGTAGAAAAGCATACTACGCCAGAAACAGTACGTAAAACACATTATACAGGAACCAACACGTGGAAAACACTACGCGACAACCACTACATAGAACATGCTGCTCAAAAAAGTGTGAACACCACCTTGCGTAGAAAACACTACGCACGAAACAATACGCAAGAAACACTACAAAGAAACAACCGTGCACAAACAACATTGCGCAACAAAAACAACACTGCGTAACAAAACACACTACGCAGGAAGCACTGCGTAGAAGACACTAAACAGGAAACACTACGTCGAAACCACTACGCAGGAAACACTACGTAGAAAACACTAAGCAGGATACACTCGGCAAGACACACTGCGTAGGAACCACTACGCAGGAAACACTGCGTAACAAAAATATAACAAACACCCGCGTAGAAAGCACTTCGCACGAAACACTGCACAAGAAACACTACGTCGAAACCACCGCGTAAACCAACACACTGCGCAAAGGAACTCACTGCGACAAACAAACACTGCGCAGAAACCATTACGTAGAATCCACGACGCAAGACACATTATGTAGAAAGCACTACGCAAGAACCACGAAGTAGAACACACTACGTGAAATGCTCTGCGGAAAAAATCTGCAAAAAACACTACGCAGAAAACACAATGCAAGACACTCTACGTAGAGAACACGACTCAACATACACTACGCCTAAAACACTGCGTAGAACACACTACGCAAGACGCAGTGCGTAGACACCCCTACGCAAGACACACCACGTAGAAAGCACGACGCAAGAGACACTGCGTAGAAACAACTACGCAGGACACCCTACGTAAAACACGCTACGCCAGAAACACTGTGCAAGAACTACCTACGCAGGAAACGCTACGCATGCCACACTACGTACAAAAACACATAACGCAGGACACACTACGCAGGAAACGCTACGCAGGAAGCACAACATGAAAAACACAGAGTCGAACACAATACGCAGGCAGCACTACGTAAAAGAACATTCAGTGGAAATAGAACACTACGTACAAAAAGGCACTGTGCAGAAAACACTGCGTAGGTGTTTGAATTCACGGTTACGATTTCGATTCCACGCATTAGCAACCATCTCTGTGGTACAGTCGGCCCGTATCATAAGGATGCACGGTACGGATGCAAGGGCCTAAGACGCCCAGTTCGAAGCTTTTCGAGCGGGGCGCAGCCAACGAACGTGGTCAAGGATGGACTGAGAAGGCAAGGATGCAAGGGTACCCTTGGGAATGTTGCCCGTCCCTACTATGCAGGTTGACTGTAGTGCTTTACTATGCAAGGCGCGGGCCGCGCCTGGTTAATCACTATTGAAAGTCGGCCGCCGCGAATATACCCGCCAGCGTGCCCCCTTGCGCATTGCGCCGTGGCAAAAATGGCAAGGTCTGTCCCTGAAGGGCTTTTGGAATCTGATACTGTCAACCCGTATAGCAAGGACGCGCGATAAGGATGGAAGGGCATCGGACGCCAGTTCCGAAGCTTGTCGAGCGAGGCGCAGCCACCCAACGTGGCAAAGGATGGACCGATGAGGCAAGGATGTAAGGGGGGGATCCTAGGGAAAGGTACCCATCCTTACTATGCGGGCTGGCTGTAAACAGCCGCCCCCTCCCTCTACTAGCAGACTCCTGCGCGCACCGCCCCTCCGTTCCAAAACCACTTCCCCACTGCCCGCTCGAGGATAGTGCAGTTCCAGCGTGGCAACTACTGCCCACTCCCCGATTCCACGCATGCCCGCTCGAGGATGCTGCACTTCCCGCATGGCACCTGATGCATGAACCCCTCTTCCACGCGTGCCCGCTCGAGGACGGTGCACTTCACGCATGGCAGCCAATGCCTGAACGTGCATTCCGTGCGCGCCCGCTCGAGGATTGTGCACTTCCCGCAGGCTGCTAATTCCTAGACCCCTCATCCCACGCGCACCCGCTCGAGGATCGTGCACGTCCCGCATTCCCACGCGCTGCTCCCAAGCGCTCTAGAGCCTCCCACGCCACGATCCCTTGTTGAAAACGATGGGTCTGCGGTTCGAGATTCCAAGACGGCCCGTGCAAGCAACCAAGGGACATCCAGATGGCCCAAGATGCCCCGAATGGGGGCCC
Organism: Prorocentrum cordatum; assembly: GCA_963575745.1. Classification (NCBI taxonomy): domain Eukaryota; class Dinophyceae; order Prorocentrales; family Prorocentraceae; genus Prorocentrum; species Prorocentrum cordatum. The sequence continues at coordinate 11,139 of CAUYUJ010019467.1, forward strand.
AAGATGGCCCCAAGGCAGCCGACCATTGATCCAAGACGGCCAGAGATGTCTCACAGAGAGCCCAGCATGGCCAGAAGAGAACCTCCAACACGGTCCGAGAAGAAGCCAAATCATTGATTTCCAGAGTTCCCGAATGATTTTCACAGTCTCGCCTTTTCGGGCTGTCGTCAGCTCAAGACGCCCAAGAGGACCCAACGATTCAGCAATAGGCATCCAAAATGGCCCGAGGACGGCCCAAGAGGGCCTCCCGTGGGACCCAAGACGGCCTTAGGAGGCCCTTCGACGGCCCGAGACGGCGCCAAGACGGCCCCCAGACACCCGCCATGCGGCAAAGATGGCCCCAAGACGGCCAAAGAGAGCGCCAAGCCGTTGTGAGAGGGTGCAGAGATGGCCCAAGAGGACCAGAAGCGAACCTCAAAACTGGCCCACAGGAAGCCAACAGCCCCAAGCCGACCCGAACTAGGTGCATCATGATTATAATCAGTATCAACACCACCACTTCCACCACAACCACCACCACCACCACGGACATCAACAGCATACTTATCAGCATCATCAGCATCATCAGCAGCATCATCACCATCATCATCGTCAGCAGCATCATCATCATCATCAACATCATCATCATCATCCTCATGATCATCATCATCATCATCATCATCATCATCATCATCATCATCATCAGCATCATCATAGCAATCATCTGCATCCTCTGAAACAGCATCATCATCATTAGTATCAGCATCGTCAGCCTTACTATCATCCTCATCATCGTCAGCATCATCAGCATAAGTATCAGCATCGTCATAAGCATCATCATCATCATCGTCTTCAGCATCATCAGCATCGTCGTCAAACCACCACCACCATCTTTAACATCAGCATCGTCATCAGCATCGTCATCATCGTCATCATCGTCATCAGCATCATCACCAGCATCATCATCATCATAGTCAGCGTCATCGCCATCGTCACCAGCATACTCAGCATCATCATCAGCATGACAACCACCATCAGCAACAGCATCATCAGCAGTGTCATAATCACAACCACCACCACAAGCATTGAGACCATCGTCATCACCATCGCCACCATTATAATCATCAGCAGCATCATCATCAGCATCATCATCATGATCTTCATCGACATCAGCATTAGCATCATCATCATCAGCAGCATCATCAGCATCCTCATCATCATCACCCTCAGCATCTCATTATCATTAGTTTTCTGCATGATATTCATCATCACCAACACCACCATCATCATCATACTCATCACCATCACTATCATCAATCTCATCGGTATCATCATCACCCCCATGATCCTCATCATCCTCATCATAACTCTCCCCTACCTGGAGACACGAGGTGTCACACGCGACGGCCTCCCGTGCCCAGTCGAACAGTCGCCGGCAAGAATGCCGGGCTGGCACGGTGGCGGGACTCACCGCAGGCAGCTGGGTAACAGGTGGTAGTGGAAACCAAACGCGACGATGGGTCTACTTCTCACCAACCTCACAACAGACAAAGGGTTGCTGGCCTGTGGCAGTGCCTCGCTGTGCGAGGCGTCGCTCGTGCATGGCAAAACTCCCAAAGACGCTGCGGCCAACTGAGGCCAGCCCTGCACACCTCCTCCTCCTTGTCATCAGCACCGCCATCATCATCGTTACCATAGCAATCATCATCATTGTCATCATGATCGTCATGGTCATGGGCGGCGTCATCATCACCACCACCACCATCACCACCCCCACCACCAGGTGGAGAAACGAGAGTTCCATAGGCTACCACCTGAACTCGCCATCGCAGCTTGACGCACAATACCTCCAAGCATCGACACCCTCAAAGAATAAACCATCGCTGCCGCCTCCCGCCCCGATCGAAACCGGTTGTCCATGCTCGCTCGCTTGGTGACGGGGGACGTTGGGGGGGACTGGCTCAGGAGGGGAAGCAATGAACAAGAATCGGCGATACCCTGCCACAGCATCGGGAACAGACTTTCGATAGCGAAACAGCCCCTATTCCTGGGCTGGGTGGGCCAGGGGGCTTTATCGGCGATCGACGGGCGATTGCTGTCGATGCATCCCTTCTGAGCCTGTGCCCCCCCCCATGCGTTGCCCCTGACTCGCCTGAAGGAGCAAACAAGTGCATACGCATACACTTTCGGAAGTCCGCACTCTGGAAATTAATGTGTATGCGGTCGTTTCCTTTTCGATCTGCCCTTCCCTCGCCCTTACCACCACCACCACCTTGGCCGTCCTTAGCTCGAACCATGACGCAATTTTTACGTTTCGGCGACACTCCAGGTTATCCGCTGGGGGAACGTGCAGGCCGTGCAGGCCGCTTTAGCCCCACGTGTGCCCGCGCGCACCAACACTGTGTTCCCCCTTCGGTTAGGTCGGGGAAGGCCCCACACAGGCGAATTCTGGAGGTAAAAATGAAGATGGTCGAAAATACTAGGAATGAGGGGAAATAGTAGAACAATCGACTCCAAATTCTAATTTGAGTATGTTTGAATATTCCTCCTGTCGAGGGACACGCCCGACTTAACCCTTCGGACCTGAGCAACCCACAAGGTCAGGGTAGCTAGGGAGAGGAGAAGGCGGGCACGATATCCTGGTGGCATGCCGGACCCGGAAAACAGCCTCGAGCGCCCAGGACTGAAGAGACCACACCGTCTGAGCATCGTGTAATCAATCCCCATCCCAACCACCGTGTGCCGGGCCCCACTGGCCGATTTATCCCCCTGGATGGGGATATAGGCTGCTCTCTTCAGGTCTCGAGGGGCACATCCCCAACTGACGTGTTGGGATGGCGGGGCTCCACATGTGGATGGGATGGGGATAGGGATCAGTTAAACGATACTGACCGTCGGTGGCATCTGGGCGCCCCCCAAAAATTCCCCTCCCTCGATTCCCCCCCACCGAGCGCCGCGAAAACAGGCCCCGGTGGGCCGAGGCCGACGAACAGCTAACCCACGACGGGGGAGACAGACCACACCGTCGGAGATGTGGGCGCCCCCCCCTCACGAAAAACCCTGGTCCCAGAGCTTCGACGTCATGATTTCTTCAGAGCGTCGTCCCCTAAACGTCTTGACCCATTCCCCAGGGCCCGTTTTCTTTGTCCCGAGCCGTCTCCTGACGGCCCCGAGCCCCGGTAAAGGGCCCCCAGAGGCCGAAAGTGGCCAAAAACCTCCCGTCGTGATTTTTGCCATCATTCGACTTTTTTTTATCAATCGACGGGGTCTGCGGTTGCCGCCGGACCAATGGAACAAAACAAAATAACAAAAAAAAATCCCGTGCTCTCCGCCCATCCCCCCACAAAGCGCCGCTGGCGGGGCAGAGCCCGCCGGGCGGGCCGCGCGGCGCTCCCTGCCAGAGGGCCGCGCGCGCGGCCGCCAGAGGGGGACGGCCGGGCCGGCCGGCGGGCTCACGCAGAGGCCCACAGGACTTTCCTCTCGCAAGGAGGGGGGGGGGCCGGGGACCGCGTCGCGGGGGCTCGGCGGAGAAGCTGGCGCGGGAGATCCACGGGGGAACGGAGGAGGAAGAGGTGGAGGAGGAGGGGGAGGAGGAGGAGGAGGAGGAGGAGGAGGAGGAGGAGGAGGAGGAGGAGGCGGAGGCGGAGGACGACGAGGAACTGGACTTGCGGGGGTTGGCGGGCGGTGGGAGGAATGGCGGCAACACTGTCGACCCTGGCAGGATATATCAGATGCATGCGCTCCAGAACTGCAGGCCCTGAAAGCAGCGAAACATCCGATTCGACCCGGGATTCTACGGGCGATCGGACAGGCCTGGCGCGACAAAGGAAAAAAGAAAAAACAATGGTTCCTGACGGCGCGGGGATCGCTCAATCTGGAAAGATCGGCCGTTTCCGAGACGTCCGATCATTCAACCTCGAACGACTCTGGGTCGCTGGCGGTGTTCAACGCTGAACGCCGCCGGCGAGGTCGCCGCCGGTCGACACGACACGAACCCACCCACGGCTGGACTCGCCACAACGGAATCGTGGTCATAACCCTTCCCAGGAGAACCGTTCTCCTCTTCTGCCCAGGAGGAGGAGAAGGAGGAAGATGAGGAGGAGGAAAACGAGGATAATAAGGAGGAGGCAGAGGAGGCAGAGGAGGAGGAAGAGGAGAAGGAGGCTGGGGAGACAGCGAAGATGCCGCTGCTCACCGGATCGGTCCCAGGGCGCGCTCTGACCAGGGTTGCGCCGCGGCGAGCTCAGCCGTGGCGACGAGCGATGGGCAGCGACATGGGCATCGTCCCTTCCTCTGAGCTCCCCATCCTGCCTTCTTCAGGTCGGGTATGTCCCCCGACAGGCTCTAAATAGTTGAAAAAATACTCACGAACATTCAAAAATAGTCCACAGAATCGTCCCCTGACGATTTTTTCACTATGTGGGAATGTTCCTCAGAGGGACATGCCCGACCCGATGTTTCCTCTGCCCCTCCTCCCGCCCTCTCTCGTGGCGGCGAAGTCTCCGCTGCCTCCTCCGCAGCGACAGCTTTCGAAGGTGGAAAGGGGCGTGGTGTAAAGAGGTGTGGTGTGGACGCCCTGCATGCCCATAACAACGATATGGGCGACTCCACTGCGTTGCCATATGCGACACATGCGACCGAATCCACGGAAATGCTGGCACCGCTGCTCCGAGTGGGCCACGGCAAGGCGGAGGCGAATGCAGGGGGCGTAGAAACGATCGGATGGCAATGCGAGAACAGACGTGGACCTCTAGCGCGCCACATCAACGTGAATCACAGCCTCCTCGAGACAGCTGCAGGTTCTTGCCCGGGGGGCGAAGGGGCGGTCGTGGGCCTCCTCGCCAGGAGGTCGCCGTGCCGACCGCGGTGGCACGCCTCCCTCCTCCGAGGGAGGCCCTCCTCCGACGCCCGTGGAGGCCTCCCTGCGGGGGCAGGTGCGGTGCCCCCCCCGGCCCTTGGCCCCCGACGAGGGGTGGTCCCCCTGGAGGCCTGGCCCGGGAGGCGCCGCGCGCAGGGAGCGCACGCCATTCGCGCACGGCGAGTGCCGAGAACGTCCGCCCAGGAGGCCGCGAAGAGGCCCCCCAAGAGGCCCCCTCATGAAGCCCCAGAGGAGCTCGAAGAAGCCCCCAGACGGCGCACAAGAGGCCCTCAGGAGCAGCACACAACAACCGCCAGTTCCCCAAGGTCTCGGCGGTGTGGCGCGAGCCCAAGAATCACCCTTCGCAAGGAGCTCTCGCCGTGCGTAGGCTCCCGCCCCCAGCACACTGATCGGAAATGATGTCCTAATACCTTCTCCAATGTTCTGGTGCGAGTGCGTGGGGCGCAGGCGAAAACGTGGCGCCCTATGACGCCAATAAAAGGGGTGTGGGTTTGCCTTCATCGTGGTTCGCTTTCGGCGCCAGAAAACTTACGCATTGGCACGCCCCACGACACAGCCAATCCAAAAACATGCACTCGAGCGAAAAAAAACATGCGGTGCACCGTGGGGGAGGAGGGTTGAGGGGGAGGAGGGATGAGAAGGGACGAGGGGGAGGACCCAGACTCCGCACTACCATTACACTAGCTTTTCACTCGCAGCATGAAATCAGAAAAGTAATCAGAACGCAGTCCTCTTGACTGGCAATGCTCGCGTTGCGAATCTTCGGCGGCGCGCCCGAGACGGAAGCGAGAGGGGACAGGCCGTCTCAGAGGGCGGCGGAGCGGCTCTAGGGGTCCACGTGTGAGCCCCACCCTCCCCCTCAGAAATCCTGGGGGGCAGGGGTAGGGCTCGCATGTGGCCCCCTAGCGGCTCCGAAGCCCTTGAGCCTCCCGAGAGGCCGTGCCTGTCGTCGGAGCAGGCCCGGAAGCAGACCTCGGGAGGCCAGATGCCCTCCCAGCCCTCCGAGGAGGCCTGCCCCCTCTGCCCTCCCTGGCGGCCCTGTTGTCCACCACCACCACCACCACCACATGTTGAGGGGGAGGGGGTCGTCGTCCTCCTCCTCCTCCTCCTCCTCCTCCTCTTCCTCCTCCTCCTCCTCCTCCGCCTCCTCATCCGCCTCCTCTCGTCCTCCTCCTCCCTCCCACCCCAACTTATGGTGGTGAAGGGGTGGGGGAAAAGAGGCCCATCATCGAGCCGGATCGATCCGTGAGGGTCCTGGAGCTCGAGGCATGGCGAGAAGGCCCGCCGTGCTTTCTCCCCACAGGGCCTGCGGCTCAGGAGCAAGCGGTCAGCGCACCGTAGCCGACAGCACTTGACGAGGTGGGGCCAGGGAACGTATTGGAAGATTCGGAGGGTGCCATGAAGTATGGCAGATTTCATTGCGCTTGTCATAGATGTCCAACCACCCCTACCAACCCCCCTCTACTTACCATCAATGAGAGAGAAGGATCCTGGAGAAAACAGGTCCTAGACCTTGCCAAGGCATTCACCATCATGAGCTGTTTCTTCACTGTCCCAGGGCCCGTTGAGGACACCGGGAGGGAGGCTGAGATCGACGAACCTCAGGACCCGTTTCCCTCAGGACCCGTCTGCTTCATGCCGAATCTCTAAAGGCCTCCTAGATGGGGTCCGGGCAGATGGGGTCGGAGAGCGCCGAATCGCCGATGCATCTGCATTACATCGGCGATGCATCGGTGATGCATGGGGGACGTCGGCGATGCATCGGCGACGTCGGCGTGGGGAAACACGGGCTCCGCATTAAGCCGCATCGCCGATGCATCGGCGATGCGTAACGATCCTCCGACACCATCTACTCCGACCCCATCTGGGAGGTCTAGATTCATGGCGACTCTTCGCCACACCCGAGACGCTGCGGATGCCCCGCCCCCTTGGTCCTCGGCCGGGGCTGCCTCGGCACAGCGCGCAGCGCCGACGCGCCAGGGGCCTCTGGGTGGTGGCAGAGCCTCCGGAGGGGGGGCGATGGGGTGAACAGTTCGGTGGCAACGCATGGGAGCCTCCCGAACCATCTCATCGGCTCTTGCGAATCGATGCTAAGCGACGCTAAATCGGCGCTACCTCATCGACTCCCAGACGGCAGTCGACGCTAATCGACGCTTAGGACGGAATTGAGAGGGTACAGTCGGGGCATTGACCTAAGGAACTCTAAATAAGGAACGAGGGCCCTTCCATCCACAAGTTGAACTTCGATTTCCCATCGAAAACCAAAGGAAAACCCGAGGCAAACTGTGAAGCAATCAAGGAGCACGGAGCCCCCCCCAACGAACAGGGTTCCTTCTTCAGGGCCCCGACTGTAGACCAGGCTCCCATGCTTTGCGACCGAAGATCAACAAGAGGGCGGCCCTGGACCTCCGCGGGCGCAGGACGATTGTTCGGAGGGAGAAGGAAACGCGCTTCGCGAACCCTTGGCACCCGTGCCTGGGCAAAAAACCCATGGGGCACATCGATCCTGCCAAACCTCCACCTCTCTCCTCCTTCCTCCTCCTCCTCCTCCCTTCCCGTCCTTCTCCTCGTCCTCCACATCACCTTCTCCTCCCCTCCACCTCCTCCATCCTTCCTCCTCCTCCTCCTCCCTCCCCTCCCTCCTCCTCCTCCTCCTCCTCCTTCTCCTCCTCCTCCTCCTCTTTTGATACCTCCTGTTCGTCCTCCTCCTCCTCCTCCTCCTCCTCCTCCTCCCCTCTCCTCTCCTCCTCCTCCTTCCTCCTCCACTCCTCCTCCCTCCTCCTCCCCCTCCTCCCCCCCCGCCTCCTCAAGATTCGGCGCGCCGGGTGGACACGGACGGGTGCGGGGGGCTGCACACCTGCCTCCCTAAGGAGGAGGAGGAGGAGGGGGAGGAGGAGGAAGTGGAGGAGGAGGAGGAGGAGGAGGAGGTGGAGGAGGTGGAGGAGGAGGAGGAGAAGGGGGCGGGCCCTTCCCGGGGGGGGGTCGAACCGCCTCCCCCCCCCCACTCCATGCCATAAGGGAGGGGCCGCCGCGCCACGACGACGACGATGACGACGACGCCGCCGACGACGCTCCCGACGACGACGACGACGTCAGCGGCGGCGGCGACGACGACGACGACGACGATGACGACGCCGACGCCGACGGGCAACGGACGATCGAAGCCAGACGACAGACGACGAACGAAGAAGGACGCGGGTGACGGAGGGCGGACGACGCACGGACGACGGACGACGATGACGACGACAACGACGACGACGACGACAATGACGACGACGACAACGACGACGACGGCCAGGGACGACGACGACGACGACGACGACGATGACGACCGACGACTACGACGATGACCGGCTCGATCCAGCTCTGACGAACCCTCTTAGGGCTCGACCCAGCTCTCATAGAATCCTACAAGGGCTCGACCCAGCTCCAATTCCACCAGCCCTCTGTGCGTGAGTGGTTTATCGAGTTTCCTCTTCCATCTTCCCTCTTCACCTTCGGGGAAGGTTTTACCCCTCCGCCGACCCCATTCCCCTGGACCCCTGGATCTGTAGGGGGCGTTTCGCCAGCAGATGGTGCGTCCAAGATGGCCTCGACGAGGAAGCCACCAGGGACGGGGAAGCGTATTTGCAACGGCCACTCCTTTGATCGATCTCCTCCAAGACTGCCCCAAGATGGCCCCCGAGGCCCCCAAAAGTTCCCCAAAACGGCCCCAAGAGGTGCTTAGGAGGCGCCAAGAGGCCCCCTAGAGGCCCCAAGATGCTCCAAAAAGACTCCCGAGAGACCCCCAAGAGGCCCCCGCGAGGCACCCGAGAAGCCCCAACAGACATCGGCGACAAGGCCAAAAGCATAGATTTGGTTAAGGCTTTGGATACATGTTGGCCTCCGGGGGGGAGGGGGTGCTACTCCCACAGCGTGAGTGGTTCAAAGCATTTCCACTTCCAACCCCTCCTCTTTCCCTCCGGGGATGGATGAACTCCCCCCGTACCCCCTCCCCCTGGGTC
>CAUYUJ010019467.1:25000-45000 GCA_963575745.1 Prorocentrum cordatum
GTGATGATAATCCCATAGCCCTGCCACACACTCGTGATTGCGAAAGCTGAAATGGTGAGACCACCATTGCCATGTTCAGCGTTTTTGATGATGTTGCCAGTCAACACAAGATGATAGCATCTTCGATTCGCAACTTCCCACGGGGATCATCAAGTTCGGCCTCGCCGCCCCTCTCCACAATCAAATCCTAGTGACACAGGGATGATAATCGGCGGTGGACAAACCTCCCTTTAGTAGACCTCCCCTTAGTGAAAACGGCCTGGGACCGAAACCGACGGACCTGGACCCGCAAAAATGACGGCCGCGACGCCCTCTCGCGAACCGAAAACGGCCAATTCCTTAATCGACGTGTCAGGGTAGGAGGTCTGTCCATCCCCGAAATAAATACTCAGGGGTTGAGGGGGGGGTACTTTTCAATCTGGGGCAGGAGGTCACACGCTGATGCCTCCGAGGCCCGAGAGCCAACCCACAGAGGCCCGAATCGTGAGAAGGCCCGGATCGTGCTTTTATCGAGGAGACGTACGACGCAGGTTCGGGGGACCCGTGTTGGTCAGACGGGGCCATCATGACAGTGACGAGACCCAGTCTGAAATTTGACGCGAGCTCGCGCCAAAACATCCGACGAAAAATGGACCGTCAAATTCAAATTCCACGGCGCGCTCGCCAAAAAGCGTCGGCAAACCCGAGTTCTGGCGTATTCCAGTCTTACGTGTCCCCGACGCCTGAAGTCAGGGTTTCCCGCGCCCCCCCGCCGCCGCTGCAATCGCCGCGGCCGCCGCGGCCTCCAGTGGCAGCCGCCATCGCAGCGGCGCAGCGGCCGCCACCGCTGCCGCGGCTGCCGCCGCCGTCGCGGCCGCCGCCGCCGCCACCGCCGTCGCCGCCGCCGCCGCCGCCGTCGCGGCCGCCGCCGGCACCGCCATCCTCGCTACGGCCACCGCCAACGCCGCCACCGCAGCTCGCCGCCGCGGCCGCCGCCGCGGCCGCCGCCCCGGAAGCCGCCGCCAGCGCCGTCGCCAGCGCCGTCGCAGCGGCAGCCGCCGCCGCCGCCGAAGCCGCCGCCGCCGCGGCTGGGCGCCTTCCGCCTCCTCGGCAGCCCCTGGGGCGGCTGCCCCGGCGGCCTGGCCAGGGTCGGGCACCGCGGGGGCGCGCGCGACCCCCTTCTTCCTCCTCCTCCTCCTCCTCCTCCACTCGGGCAGGGGTAAACCTCCTCCTCCTCCTCCTCCTTCTCCTCCTCCGCCTCCTCCTCCGCCTCCGCCTCCTCCTCCTCCTCCTCCTCCTCCTCCTCGACGCCTTTGCTTGTGCTCGCGACGCTGCACGCGAAGACTCGCTCGAATCTTTGTCAGTGGATGAGATCCGTAATGCAGCGCACGCGATGCGCCCAAAGACAGGCATGGGTGTCGATGTGCTCTCGCCCACTGACATTGAGCGACAGCCTGCTGTAGCGTTAGCCGAGTTGTCTCGCCTTTACAGCGTCATCGAGAAGACGCTCGTGAGGCCCTCACGATAGGACGGTTGCTGCCCAAGAAATCTTCAGGAGACCGCGTCTTTGGTTTGCTCTCGATGGTAGCCACAGTATGGAGTCTCGACAGGGAACCACTTGTTAAGACTTAGGCAGCAGAGTCCGAGCCCGAGTGGGACGCGGCTGCCTCTGGAAATGCTGCTCTACGGGAGGCTTTCTTGAGGGTAGTCGAGGAGCAAGTTTGAGGAGTTTTAAACATGCCATCGGGACACGGACTTCTGGATATCCGGGGGTATTCCGATTCCATGGAATGGTTGTTGTTGATTCCAGCAGCGTTGCGATTGGGATAGCCCCCGACATACTATACTTGGAGTTGCTGCAGTGTCTCATGCCACGGGCTTTGGGACAAGGCCCCGCCTTTGCCGAACCCATTCAGCCGACTCGAAGCATTGTTCAAGGACGCCGAGGGGGCACCCGATTTGCACGTTGCCTCACATAGATTATCTTGTCTCGCAGTACCACCGCACATCCAGGCATGGGTTCGCGCATCTGGATAGATGATCTGTCTCAGCGTGTGCACGCCTCGAGGTCGACCTTGAGACGGAACCTTGTAGCAGGACTGTTGGATACATGCGAGGCCTTGCAGGAGCAACAACTCACTGTGTGTCCCAGCAGTATCATATGATGTACACACATGGACGCTCGTAGTCTGCAACTTCGGGGATTTGAGGTTCAAACCAACACGCAAGCCGGGTACCTTGGGGCCGATTTGGGAGGTGGACGCCGTCATGCCCGCCAGGTTCGCAGGACACGAGTTCTGAAAGCGCAGCCGAAGCATCGTAAAGTGGTAGGCTTTGCCAGAGCAGCGAAACGCTATCATGTAACCAGCAAGCTGACTAGGGCTGGCACGCTGGCCGCTCAGTTATATGCTCATCAACTTCACGGCGTCTTTGGCAGTGCCATGGTGAGGTGTAGGAGGCAGATGGGAGCAGTGTGCGGGACGGAAGCGACGGGAAGATGCTTAACCACACTTCTGGATTTGCGTTAACATGTAGGGGACCCGATCTATGCGCTGCCACGCGCCTGTCTTCAATTATGGTTACACCAGTGGCTGACGATCCCAAGCCTGAGGCCCGAAGTATCCCACGCGTGGCCCAAATTGTTGGCCAGGTGTCGTGGGACATCTCCTGGACAGCGGTCCCGTCTGGTCCGAGGGCCCACGGGGTCCGTTATCATATATCTTTTAGAAGCGGGATGGGATTCAGTGGAACCTTCTCGATGGGTGGCTCCTGATAACGACGTGTGCGGGGACTTGGCTGAGTGGAAATTCCCGTCCGCTGAACTGAAGGGCAATCTAATCGAAGACGACCCCACCCCATTGCTTGATGATTTTGAAGCGACTGTACGTGCGCTGCAGTGGGGCCGAGCGTCGGCTCATTTCTGTGGAGGTGGCATGGAGAGAGGAGTGGACAACTTCTCTCTTCGTCGTTTGTTGCGTCGCATTCAGCAGGTCGACAACGGACATCGTCTCTCCGAGGTTATTGTTTCCATTGCTTGTGGAGGCTCGTGGACGCGAGCTCGAAGGCAGGAGGAGATCAAGGGAGGAGTGGCGGATGTCTTGCGCCCACGATGTCGCAAATGCCCAGGGACAATGTTTCATCGTGGCGAAGGCCGACCAGGACAGCGATTGCTTGGTCACTGCAGCCTTTGCACAATCAGATGCGGAACCGTGCGTGTGGTTGAGAAGTCTCCTTCCATCGAGCTACACTCAAACCCCTCCGCTCCCGTCTCAGGAGTCTTGGACCATCACTGGGACAAATCCGGAGGATCTGGAGGCTTGTCTGGCATACGGCCATCTTGGGGATCCCCTCATCATTTTCGGAGACGCCTTGCGGGGGAAAAATGACACCGGGCCCTCGCTTCACAGGAGTGGAGATGCGATAGTGGCGCTGCAGTCGTACGAGCCATGCCGTGTGCGAGCCTCTCAACGTCGGTGCGCCGCGACGGAGGTTGCAGCGCCTTCGGCGCGCAGTGGTCTTCAACGACGCGGGGTCGATTTGGGGCCATCGGCGAAGTGGCGCCTCCCTGGTGCGCACCAAGAATCGAGAACACGCATACGGTGGTTTAATGCGGCGTTGGCGCGCCGGCGACGCTGGCCAAGGCGTTCGAGGTTGAAGTCCGTCACGTGGAAGCACCGAGGGACACGGTAACGATCACCGGTCCGTTGGCTGGAAGCTGACGGACTGTGCCGCGCGGCGAGCTGCGTGGGCCGCAGCTCGCACAATCGCGGCCACCGCTGGAGCCGTCTGCTACGCCACCGACTGCGGCACTGCTGCTACAAGGTTTTACGATCGCCTGTGCGACAGGCCGTCAGGGCCGAACGCTGACTTGTGGCTCGCGCTTGCAAAATTGTTGGCAAGCAGACGGGGCCTCGTTTCAGTTCTGTCCGTCAACTCTCGTTTGGCCCCTGAGCAGATTTTGGCATTGCGAGTGCCAATGTGGCTAGCTGTTGAAACCACTGTCGTCGATGATCTCGCCGCCGAGGCGGCGGAGCACGCCCGAGTGCCCGCCCAGGCAGTGCAGCGCGCGGTTCAGGCAGAGAGGCGCATCTACCTGGTGCGGATGCGGCTCCTCAGAGCCACCTCCGACACGATGGTCGCCGAGGAACAGGGTGGGAGCTGCATCGCGAGGAGGGTAGGCCTGCCTCCCCCTCCCCCTCCTCCTCCTGCGCCTGTTACTGTTGCCTCCCTGCTTTCCCAGCGCAGGCTGAGCGATGATCGTAGGCAATGTCTGCGTTGTTTCGGGACCACCAACCAAAAAGAGTCCAAGATTTTCTGGTCGTCTCCGTGTTTTGAACCCCATCCGATCGATCGTAGGTTTGCCTCTGTACCCTCGGGGGGGCGGCTCCATATCGGATTTCGGGCATTGCGAAATCCCGAAACGGCGAACGAAAAACGAAGTGAATTTCACATGGATTCTTCATCCCGGCTGAAGTGAAACGCGCGCAATTCACTTCGAAATTCAGATCGGAATCCGTAACGAAATTCTCCAAGACACTCCCGGTCCATCCGACTGTTTTCCGAACAAGATCCGCTCCGCGAGGTTGGCGACATGGCCCGTGGGGCTTCCCTGAAGACTTACCATCCCGAGCAGCAGCTTCAAGGTGGTTGTCGGCGGTCTTCGGTGGTCCTTCGGTGGTCTTCCGGCGGACTTCGGCGGTCTGGACCGCGGCCCGACACGGTGTTCGGCGGTCTTCGGCGGTCACTGGTGTGAAAGCAGGATGTTCAGCGTTAACACGCAAGGTTTACCATCCCCCCCCCACCCCCCCCCCCCCCCCCCCCCCCCCCCCCCCCCCCCACCCCCCCCCCGCCCCCCCCCCCCCCCCCCCCCCCCCCCCCCCCCCCCCCCCCCCCCCCCCCCCACCCCCCCCTCCCCCCCATCCCGATCGAACACGTAAGAACACGTAACACTTACACGTAAGACTAACACGTAAGAACACGGACAGATTACACGTGAGAGCGCGTAAGGACACGTTAGACTTACACGTATGAATGAATGAATGAATGGATCCGCGCGTCCGTAGGCACATGAGCAATGGCACGAGGCGTGCGCTAGACAGTATACTTGCGCACCGCTGCTTTCCAGGCTTCCGCTGGAAAAGGTGCCAAAACCTGGCAAGTTCCAACCAGAATTGCGACAAATCTGCTTAGCATGCTGAGACAATTATGTTGCCCACGCCCGCGGGGGCCTGCCTCTCTTCCGGCGGCCAGGCCCGTGCGCCAGCTCAGAGGATGAAGGCTGGAAGGCAACCAAGCGGACAGGATGGTCGTCGGCCTTGTGTACGATTTCCCCGAACAGGATCAACTGCCGTCGCAGCAAAAGGTCGCTGAGCTTGCCGCGTCCGGCTCGCTGCAACACCGCGGCGTTGGTGATTCGACTGACATAAAAATGCCTGATGCCGAGGATTATCCGCAGGCGCCGCGCCTGAAAGGCATTCAATCTGGCCAGTTCGCGATGACGTAACCAAGATGTGTAGAGGCTGCACAGCAGCGTCGACTCGACGCACGCAAGGTACACGTTGATCGTTGTCTTGGTAGACAGAGAAGAATGAGACCAAACACGCTGTAAAGCATCGAACTCTGACCTGGCTCGGCCGATCCGCCGGCTCAATTCTGCACCGACAGAACCATCAAAAGTAATGACGCTTCCGAAGTATATTATGCTCGTCTTCTGCGGGATTGGGTCGCCCTCAGGCTTAAGTATAGCACGGGCGTTGCACCCAGTGGCCATGAGCTCGACCTTCCGCCAGTTGTCTTTCAAGCCAAAATGAGCTCCGGCGTCTGCGATGGCCTTAACGTACTCCTCCGCATCCGCACAGGTGGAAGCCACAATCAAGGTGTCGTCCGCGTATGCCAGGTCACTCGCGCCCCCGGCCAGGTCACCGAGTGCTTCTTCGCGTCCCAGAGGAGGACGGTCATCAAAATAGCGAATAAGAACGGCGACAGAGGACAGCCCTGGCAGATGCCCGCCCGCCGCCCTCGCTGCCCTGATGCCCTGCCCGCGTCGCGAACAGCGAAAAGCCGGTCAGAGTAGATCGCCTGGGCGATGTCCAGCATCATGCCTGGTAGCCCGAATCGGCGCAGGGCTGCCATGAGAGCGTCGGGCATGACGCTGTCGAAAGCCTTGGCCCAATCCAACGCGAGGAGCACAAGCGGCTTGTCAGTCCGCGCGAATGCCTCCTCCAATCTGCGCCTTGCAAAGATAATCGCGTCATTAGTGCCGTGATTTGATTTGAAGCCAACCTGCGTCCGCCAGATTCTGTCTTCCGCCCCTGCCCTCTTCAAGCGGCGCAAGTGCATTGCTGCGAAAAGTTTGCAACCGGTCTGCAGCAAGCAGATGGGCCGGTAGTTCTCGCACAGGGAAGGGTCGCCCTTCTTGAAGATGGTGATCGCCAGCGACTCGTGCCAGCTTTCTGGGATGTTACCGTCTTCTCAGCGATTCTGGCAAAGCGCGGTGGCCCAAGCTTGCGCCGGCGAGCCCGGGCGACATAATGCCTTCCAAAAATATCCAGGAACTTCGTCTGATCCGCAAGCTTTTTCCCGACTCATCGCCATTGCTGCCTGGGCGACTTCCCAATCTTGAATGGGCCCGACTTCCGCGGGGAGCGAGGGCCCCAGCATGTTTGCCTGCAGAGGCGCTGTGTCTCGCGCCGCACCTCGGCCATTGTATCTGGACAGGAATCTGAATCAATGAGCCTGCCAAGCATGTCTCGCATCCGCCCTTGCCGAGGCGCAAACCACTTCCGCAATTTGCGAATTTGCCCCCAGTCTTCAGTGGCGAGAAGACGTTCCAACCACTCTGCACGGTCTCTCTTCACAGAAAAAAGACCACAGAAAAAAAAAAAAAGAAAAAACCGAAAACAAAAAGAAAACAAAAAAAAAAAAAAGAAAAATGACAAAAATAAAAAAGAAAGGAGAAAAAAAAATGTTAGAAAAAGAGATAAGAAAAAAAAAAAAAAAAGAAAAAAAAAAGATAATAAAAAAAGAAACCAAAGGAAGACAGAAACAACAGAAAAATAAGAAAAAAAAAAAGGATAAATGTAAGAAAGAACAAACAAGAAACAATAAAAAAAAAAAAAAAACAAAAAAAAAAAAAAAAAAAAAAAAAAAACACAGAAGCCTTCACTTGCTGATTCAACCGTCTGTGTCCGCGTCCCCGCGGTGCCTGGCATCTGCGCGCGTTTTGACGATGTCCATTGCGCGGTCAGAGACCCCCGGCCTCCGCGGCGCAGCCGTCCGGGCAGGGATCGCCATCGCAGCCGTGGAGAACGACTCTTTTATGAGAGCGTCAACGTCGGAGGCCGTCGACACCGGCCTGCTGCTTTCCAGCTCTTCTGCGCGATCGGCGAATGCAACGGCAAACCGACTAGATGCCCAAGGGGGGCGGAAGGCGCGCAGGTCTCGTCGGGGAGTTAGCTGTCGTCGCGACTCCTTTGGGACCTGCACGTCTAGATCTGCGTGGGCCAGAAAATGGTGCGACGCCAAAGCACGTCGCCGGTCACTAGTAATGCCTTTCAGACTGCCCAACCAATCCTTTGACATCAACAAAGGATCCATCTGTCCAGAATGATCTGGCGCGGGGGCGTCAGACGGCTTCTTCCCAACGTTATAACACGTGATCAGCCGGTCCGCTGGTTGAAGCTCTGCTAGCAGACTCCGGTTGGAAGACGGATCGCATGCAGCCGCGGGGTTGCCGAACGCACGGGGCCCCATGATGCCGTCCTCATGCGGGAAACGACCCCCCAGGACCAAAAGTGGGCCACGCGAAGATACACCGGACAGGAAAGCACAGAGGTCGCTGTAGAAGGCCTGCCGGTCCTCGAAGAGTTTGCCGCCGCGCGGGGCATGCGCGCTACAGACCACAACTTTGCCACCAACCACCCGTGACTTCAAGTGCGCCATACATGCTGTCCCCTGTCTGAATCCAAGCACGCCGTGGCGAAGATGAGGGGCAACTATGAAACCAACTCCGGCCGTCTCCTCCTGGTCGGCGTCGGCGGCGCCCGAGAGAACGGCGAGGAATCCATCGTCAGAAACGTGATAATCGCAACCTGCCTTGCGCGTCTCCTGGATGCACAAAATGTCGATGTTGAGCTGAACCATGTGCCACTCCAGCTCCAGCTGCTTTGCGTCCGCGTAGCCCTCCACGTTCCAGGATGCCACCCGGAGCAGCCGAGAACAAAGACGAAGGGGGCTCCCGCGAACACGAAGTGCTTCCTCAGCTCTGGTGGAATGTTGGGGAGCAGGGTAAAGATAGGCAGCATCATTGCCGGCCGCTGCGGGCAAGTGTTTGCAAGGGCGAATTCTCACCAACTCGTGTTTGATATTGGCAATAGGGCCGACTACCGGTGAAACGGGTGAAACATTGCTCACGTGCCTTACTTCCTAATGGGGCCCGCGCCCCTTAGCTCCTCCTTTTGCGCTCTCTTTAAGACCTTGGGATGCACGCTGGAGGAAGTCGTCTGACTTCTTAGCGATGTCCTTGATCAGCGGGTTGCCGTGTAGCTCGGACCAGGTGGCCCACTCGCCCTGCCACTCGTACTCCACACTGCTCCCCAAGACCTTGGCTGTGAACGCGGGCTCGCCCCCCACAGTCACACTGCAAGGCGCCTCGTTGCTGACTGAAGTGTTGTACGGGATCTCCCATTCGCCCTTTAAGATGCGCTTGAGGCCAAGACAATAGTCCCGGGCAGCGCGCTCTGGCGCGGAGCGGTCTTCGGTGGCCCAGATTTTCTTGTCGCCGTTCATACACTTGCCTTGCGAAGCAGCTCCACGGCCTTGTCGCGCGTGTCCGTGTTGAGGAACTCTGCGAGCATGACTCCACTAAAAGCTCCTTTACTGTACGTCTTGGACGGGGTGGGGCCTGAAAGCGACGCCAATCTGCTCTTCAACCACTCGGTGGCTTGTGAGAGGTCGCCTAGGCCGTCCATGTTGCCCACGACCATCGTCACGAAGCGTTTGTTCACCATGTGGCCGTGGGGGTCTGGGGACCCAGCGGTCGAAGAAGTATTCGACAAGAGCTCCTTGAAACGGCTATCGATCATAGCCTCAATCGTGTCGCTCGTCATGGGGGCTTGCCGCAGCATGTCCTCTAACTTGTCCGCTCGCAAAACGGTGTTGATGATGGCCGCCTCCACGTCCTCCATCCGGCCGGACAGAGTCTCGCCGAGGGACGTGACCTGGACCTCCAGCTTCCCGAAGTCGCGGCGCAAGGCACCCATCACATATGTCATAAGTGCCAACTGCTGCTTCAGGAGCTTGGCGATCCCGCCCATCGTCACGGGCTCCGTGTCCATGACGGTGGTTTCGGCACTCGCGAAGTCCAGCTGCCGTAAGGGGTTCACGGACTGCCTGTCTTTCCCCTTCTCCCCGTCGTCCAGCAGGTCCTCGTCCATCTCGTTCAGGGGGCTGCTGAGGCGGGCCCGTTTGTCGACAGGAGTGTCAGGAGTGGCAAGGGCCACAACTTCGACTGGCGCTGCATCGGATGACGCTCCGCCTAGCACTCCACGCTCTGGGGTGCCTGGCTGCCGCGTGCTCGGCGGCATGGCAGGCGTCGGACTCTGGAGAAGCCGGGGAACGAGAGGGAAAGCCAAGGTTCCCCCTAGAAACAAATCAGCACTTGGCACTTGAGCACCTTGAGCACTTGCCACTTGAGCGCCTTGAGCCACGTAAGAGCACTTAGACTTACACGTAAGAGCACGTAATATGTAAACAGAGGGTCCACGATCGAGCGCGTAGGATTTACCCTCCAGAGCAGCAGCCTCATGGAACGAGGTCGGCGGCGAGGCACGGGACCCCTTTCCCCCGGGACCCCTCGGCCCGTGATGGCCCGTGCCCGGGCGGCATCGGAGGGACAGAGCAGCTGCACAAACATCCTCCCCCTCCTCCTCCTCCTCCCCCTCCTCCCTCCTCCTCCTCCTCCTCCTCGCCCTCCGCCTCCTCCTCCCCTCCTCCTCCTCCTCCTCCTCCTCTCCTACCTGCCTCCCTCCCCTCCTCCTCCTCCTCCTCCTCCTCCCCCCTCCTCCCCCTCCTCCCTCCTCCTCCCTCCTCCTCCCTCCTCCTCCCTCCTCTCCCTCCCTCCTCCGCCTCCTCCTCTCCTTCTCACTCCATCCTCCCTTCCCTCCCTCCTCCTCCCATGCTCCCTCCGCCTCCTCTCCTCCCTCCTCCCCCTCCGCCCCTCTCTCCTCCTCTCTCCTCCTCCGCCTCCTCCTCCACTCCTCCTCCTCCTCCTCCTCCTCCTCCTCCTCCTCCTCCTCCTCCTCCTCCTCCTCCTCCTCCTCCTCCTCCTCCTCCTCCTCCTCCTCCTCCTCCTCCTCCCTCCTCCTCCTCCCCCTCCCCCCTCCTCCTCCTCCTCCTCTTCCTCCTCCTCCTCCCTCCTCCTCCTCCTCTTCCTCCTCCTCCTCCTCCTCCTCCTTCTCCTCCTCCTCCTCTTCTCTCCTCCTCCTCCTCCTCCTCCTCCTCCTCCTCCCTCCCTCCTCCCTCCTCCCCTCCTCCCTCCTCCCTCCTCCTCCGTCCTCCTCCCTCCTCCTTCCTCCTCCTCCTCCCTCCTCCTCCTCCTCCCTCTACATCCCTCCTCCTCCCTCCTCCTCCCTCCTCCTCCCTCCTCCTCCTCCTCCCTCTCCTCCTCCTCCTCCTCCTCCCTCCTCCTCCTCTCTTCTGCTTGATCCTCTTAATTCATGTTATTATTAATTCTTAGTCATTGGTATCAGTAAGTTTATTACCCCCCCCCCCCCCAAAACCCCCCCTCCTCACTAGTATTATTATTAGTATTATTATTATTCGTATTAGTGTTAGTATGATTATTATTATGATTAGTATGATTACTATGATTATTATTATGTATTGTTATTAATACTATTGGTATTATTATAATTCTTATTATTATTACTAGTATGAGTGTTATTACTATTATTATTATGAATATTATTATTGGTATTACTATTATTATCATTCGAGTTACTCTTCTTCTTATTATTATTATTAGTATCGTCATTCTTATTCTTAGTATTATTATTATTATTCCTCCTCCTCCTCCTCCTCCCCCTCCTCCTCCTCCCCTTTCCCCCTCCTCCCCCTCCTCCTCCTCCTCATCCTCCTCTTCCTCCTCCTCCTCCTCCCCCTCCTCCTCCGCCTCCTCCTCCTCCGCCTCCCTCCAAGAGTCCTATCCTATCCCCTCCGTCCTCCCCTCACTCTTCTTCCTCCCCCCACTGCCCTCTTTTCCTCCCCCTTCTCCTCCTCCTCTGCTCCTCTGCCCTCCCTTCTTCCCGCTCTCTCCTTCCCCTCTCCCCTTCCTCCTCTCCTCCCTCCCTCCTTTCCTCCTCCTCCTCCCTCCCTCCTTCCTCCCGCCCCTCCGCCTCCTCCTCCTCCTCCTCCTCCTCCTCCTCCTCCTCCTCCTCCTCCTCCTCCTCCTCCTCCTCCTCCTCCCCCCCCTCCACACATTGAGCCTGCCGGGCCCATCGGCGAAGCTGGCCAGCGCCTTGTCCCTCGCCTGGGCGTGGGGCACCACGGGATCCCGCTTCCGCGTCCCGCCCCCCCGTCCCTCCCGCTCCTCCTCCGCCGTCATTCTCCCCCCTCCCCCGTCCTCCCCCCTCCTCCGCCTCCTCCGCACTCGTGCTCCGAACAGGGAAGCAGACCAGCCCAAACGACACCTTTTCGCGAACGAGTCACCACTGGCCATCCTCGTTCTCCTTCTTCTCCACCACCTCCTCCTCCTCCCCCTCCTCCTCCTCCTCCTGCAACTCCTCCTCCAACTCCTCCTCCTCCTCCTCCTCCTCCTCCTCCTCCTCCTCCTCCTAACCACCACCACCACCACCACCCTGACCACCACCACCACCACCACCACGGCCACCCATCAAGCATCATCATCATCATCATCATCATCATCATCATCATCATCATCATCATCATCATCATCATCATCAGCATCATCATCATCATCATCATCATCATCGTCGTCATCATCAGCATGATCAGCATCAGCATCATCATCATCAGCCTCAGCCTCATCATCATCATCGTCATCACCATCATCATCAGAGGCAGCAGCAGCATAATCAGCATCATCAGCACCACCAGCACAGCATCATCATCACCATCATCATCAGCAGCATCATCACCATCACCATCAACATCATCATCACAAGCAGCATCATCATCATCATACTCCACATCCTCATCCTCATCATCATCATCATCATCATCAACAACAAAAGCATCAGCATCATCATCAGCATCAGCATCATCTAAATGATCATCAGCATCAACATCACCATCGCAACCAGCATCACCATCATCATCCATCCTCAAAATCCCAGTCACCATCCTCGTCTACATCATCAGCATCATCATCAGCATCTACATCATCAGCCTCATCATTAGCAGCAGTATCATCAACATCATCATCAACATCACCATCACCATCACCTTAAACATCACCATCACCACCACCACCACCACCACCCTGACCACCACCACCATCATGCGCATCATAATAATCTCCATCAGCATCACCATCAGCAGCATCATCATCTTCAGCATCATCATTATTAGCATCATAATCATCATCAATCTCATCATCATTCACACCATCACCATCATCACCATGATCAGCATCATCACCATCACCATCACACTCATCATCACCCTCACCACCACCATCATCATCAGCATCATAATCAGCATCAGCATCATCATCAATAGCATCATCACAATCAGCATCATCATCGTCATCATCATACTCCCCATCATCATCAACAGCAGCATCATCAGCAGCAGCAGTTTCAGCATCATCACCAGCAGTATCGTCATCAGAAGCATCATCATCGCTAGCATCAACAACATCCTCGCAACCATCAAATCCAACCTTATCCCCATCGTCATGAACAACATTTTCTCATGATCGTCACCATGATCCATCGCCTCCTCCAACACACAAAAACTCGACTCGTCTTCCGCCTCCTCCTCCTCCTCCACCTCGTCCCGTCCCTCCCCCACCCACCCCTTCCACCCTTTTCCACCTCCCCCCCTCTCCTTCATCCTCTGCTGGACTCTGCCCGAGCGGGCCCTTCACACCCTTGAATGAAGACGACCCCGGACTGGCCCCGGCGGGCGCAGGCCTGCAACACTTGCGGCCCTGCGGGGCCCCCTCGAGAACCGAACAGTCGCAATGCGCACACTCCCTCGACGAGGAGGGGGGCTACTTCCGGTCCACGGGCCCACGTGCGCCACGAGACGCAAGGGGTCTCAGGAGGAGGAGGAGGAGGGCGAGGAGGAGGAGGAGAAGGAGGAGGAGGAGGGCGAGGAGGAGGAGGAGGAGGAGGGGGAGGAGGAGGAGGAGGAGGAGGAGGAGGGCGAGGAGGAGGAGGAGGGCGAGGAGGAGGAGGAGGAGGAGGGCGAGGAGGAGGAGGAGGAGGAGGAGGCACAATGGCGTGCCGACTTTACGTGGTGGCTTACGCGGGTCGACAGCGCGGCGCGCTACCTTGGAAACGAAGGCGTCTCGGGCGCCTGTTGCGCGCGAGCGCCCGCGCAACCAGCCAGCTGCTTCTCAACGGGAGGGGCAAGGGGCGCCCCCCCCCTGGTGGTGTGGTCCAGCCCTCTCGCTGGAAGCATCCCCTCCCACAGCTTCGCGGAAGTGCCGTGGACCTCCTCGCTGGAGGTGGCCCCCCAAGCGGTGGTGGTGTCGCTTCTCTTGGCGGCGGGCCCGAGGGGGGAAGTGAAAGGGGACAGGCCTTCTCAGAAGGCGGCGGGACTTCCAAGGGATCTGACTCAAAAAACCCGCCCCCTCTCACGCCGCGGCACTCCGCGGCGGGCCAGTCGCGGCACGCCGCGGCGGGCCGCCACGCCTGGAGGCGGAGAACGAGCTCGTACTCGACGCTTCCTCCACGGGGAAGGGGGCAGGGAGGCCGGAGGCGCCTCGCGTTCCATCCCCCCCGTCCGCACCTGGGAGGGAGGAGAAGGGGGAGAGGGAGGGTGACAGTGGAGCGAAGGAGAACAAAAAGGGCGGAAGGGGGGGAGGACGAGGGGATGTATGGGCTACTGCTGGCATCTTCTCACGCGGGTGTGCAGACATCACGCGCACAACGACCTTTTTATACATGCAACCGCAAAGTTGGGTATAGCTGCATTAGCAAACTCATTCGTCCTGGTGGTAAAACAGAAACATCGTACCCCTTATAACCGAGCAAATGTCATGACCCGCCCGTTTCCTTTCGAGGATGGACAGACCCCCCTTTAGTAAAACGTGGTTTAGTGAAAACGACCTGAGGTCCAAACCTGGCGGGCGCAAGCCTGGAAAATAACGGCTGCGGCGCCCTCTCGAGAACCGAAAACGGACAATTCACTAATCGACGTGTCACTGTTGGGGGTTCTGTCCACCCCCGATCCTGACGTCGAGCAGAAACCACAGCCATAACCATATGCCCCACCCGTCCTTCGAAGAACGATGGCAGCGCGGAGAAGGAAGGATCACAACAACAGCTCCAAAAGTATAAGCCCAAACGCGGCTGGCGGCGAAGTTGAAGCTGTCTGTCTATCCAGCCCGAATCATCCTACGCATGTTGGCGTATCCCCCAATACAGTCGGGGCGCTGGAGAAGGAACCCTTTTCGTTTGGGAGGGGCTCGGTGTTCCTTGATTGTTTTACAGTTTGCCTCGGGTGTTCCGTAGGTTTTCCAGGAGGAATCGAAGTTTAACTTAGGGGAAAAGGGGGCCTCGATCCTTATTTAGGGTTCCTTAGGTCAAGGCCCCGACTGTAGCCCTACGAGCGGTGCAGTGGCAGTAAAAGCGGAGGCGCGTCCTCGGATAGCCCTACACGCGGTGCGACAGGGGGTGACACGAGGGAGTGCAATGTATGCCTCTGTTACTGGTTTGCGGACAAGGGGGCCCTGTAGCGCAGGGGCCCCGAAACACTCCCAGAAGCTTGGTGCCCCTCCTTCTGCGATGCGGGCGGGTCACCGAGCAGCAGGGGACCGAGGCCCACTGGCCCGACCCGCGGCCGAGGAGATGGAGCTCGGCTCCGGCACCCAGGAAGGCAGCCAGCTCCTCTCCTGACGGGACGTTTTCCCATGCCACTACCATGAGTAGGGGGGGGTCCTCCTCTTCCTCCTCCCCCTCCTTTCTCCTCTCCCCTGCCTCCTCCCTCCTCCTCCTCCTCCTCCTCCTCCTCCTCCTCCTCCTCCTCCTCCTCCACCTCCAACTCCAACTTCCTCCTCCTCCTCCTCCTCCTCACTCCTCCTCCTCCTCCTCCTCCCCCTCCCCTCCCCCTCCGAACCCCCGCCTCCTCCTCCTCCTCCTCCTCCTCCTCCTCCTCCTCCTCCTCCGCCTGCTCTCCTCCTCCCACTCCTCCTCCTCCTCCTCCCCTCCCCCTCCCCCGCCCCCTCCTCCTCCTCCTCCTCCTCCTCCTCCTGCTCCTCCTCCTCCTTCTTTCCTTCCTCTCTCCTCTCCACCTCCTTCCCTTCCCCTCTACCTTATGGTAGTGGTAATGGACAACAGGCCCACCATCTCCGCAAGAGCAGGCGCCTTTTTCTCCAGTGCGTCCGCTGCTGTGCACGCTTCGAGCGCGACGAGACTGGCCGCGAAAGCGACGGCCAGGTCGGGGAAAACTCTCAAAGCAGAGGCGGGGCCAGGCGCTGGGCCTGGAAGAGGCGCGGGCAGTGCCAAGGGGGGGGGGGAGAGGGGCACCACAACAGGAGTCGCCAGACTCTCACGAGGAGGGGTCGGAAAAACATTGCACACCCACACATGCATACTTGCATACTTACGAGAGAGCGCGCCCATGGAACACTCTCAGAAGGAGGGGGGCCTCCATAGCTACCCCCCCCCCCTGGACCTCCTCTGCCCGAACCCCCCCCCCTCCCCCTTTCATCCCTGCCCCTCGGAAGCTACGCCCCCCCTTCCCCCCTTTTGCGGTCCGGAAGCTGTCCCCCCCTTTCCAAAGGGGGGGGGCTTAGCTACCCCCCCTTTGAACCCCCCCTGCCGGAAGCCGCCCCCCCTCCCCCTCTTCTTTCAGCCCTGCGGAAGCTACCCACCTCCTCCCCCCCTGTAGCGCTCCAGAAGCTCCCCCCCTCCCCCCTTCTTTTCCGAAAGGAGGGGTGAGCTTAGCCCCCCCCCCCCCCCCTTAGAACCCCCCCTGCCGAAGCACCCCCTTCCCCCCCTTGATGGCTAAAGAAGGGGGGGGGGCTTGGAAGCCCCCGCCCTTTGTGGCTAAAGGAAGGGGCGCCGAAACCAAAAAGGGCACTGAAAACCAAAGATGCGCCGAAAACCAAAGGGCCACCGAAAACCTAAAGGGGCGACGAAAACCAGACGCGCGCCGAAAACTCAAGGGGCGCGGACAACGAAAAGAGCGCCGAACACGAAGAGGTCGCCGAAAACAAAAGGTGGGCCGAAAACCAAAACGGCGCCGAAAACCAGAAAAGTGTGCCGAAAACCAAAAAGGCGGGCGCCGCAAACCAGAGGACGCCGAAATACAAAAGGGATGCTGAAAAGCAAAGGGGCGACGACAACCGAAAAGGCGCCGAAAACCAAAAAAAATGCTGAACACCACAGAAGCGCCGAAAACCTAAAAAGGCAACGGAAACCAGCGGGGCGCCGAAAACCACCGAGGCGCCGACAACCAGAAGGGGCGCCGAACACCAAAGCGGCGCCGACAACCAAAAGGGCGCCGAAAACAGAAGTGCGCCGAAACCCAAAAGAACGCTTCAAACTAAAGGGTCGCGGAACTTCAAAAGGGCGCCGAAAACGAACGGGGCGACGAAACCCAAAGGGTCGCCGAACACCAAGAGGTCGCCGAAAACCAAAGGACGCCGAAAACCAATAGTCCGCGGAAAACCAAAAGGTCGCCGAAAACAAACAGGGCACCGAACACCAAAACGGCGCCAAAAAGCCAATACGGCGTGGACAACGACAGGGGCGCCGAAGACCATAAGGGCGCCGAAAACCGAAGGGGCACCGACAACCGAAAGGGCGCCGAAAACCATCGGGGTGGCGAAAACCAAAGGGACGCAGAAAACCAAAAAGGGACCGATGACCAATCAGCCGCCGAAAACCCAAGATGCGCCGAACACCAAAGGGCCACCGAAAACCTAAAGGGGCGACGAAAACCAGACGGGCGCCGAAAACCGAAAGGAGTGCAGACAACGAAAAGGGCGCCGAACGCCAAGAGGTCGCCGAAAACAAAAGGGGGGCCGAACACCACAACGGCGCCGAAAACCAGAAACGTGTGCCGAAAACCAAAAGGGCGGGCGCCGCAAACCAAAGGACGCCGAACACCACAGAGCGCCGAAAACTAAAGGAGCACAGAAAATTGAAGGGGCGCCAAGAACCCAGAGGGCGCCGAAAAACGAAAGGGCACCGAAAACCAAAAGGGCTCCGAAAACAAAAGGGGCGCCACCGAAAAAGGGCGCCGAACACCAAACGGGCGCCGACAACCAGCATGAAGCCGAACATCAAAAACACTCAGAAACCCAAAGGGGCGCCAGAAACCAGAAGGGCGCCTGAGACCAGCAGGTCGCCCAAACCAGACAAGCGCCGAAGACCAGAGCGGCGCCGAAAATCAAAAGAGCGTCGAAAACCACGGGGGCGCCAACAACAAAGGAGAAACGGCATAGCATAAACTGTTCAAGGTCCGCGCGGATTCCCTGACTCTGCGCTGAACCACCCTCACTGGTGCGCTGAGCGCGCCAAGGGCGGCACTGGAGACGCCGCCAGAGGGTTTTAGCGCAAATCCAACGATTAGCGAGGAGCTGCGAAAGTGATGTTTATGTATTTCATGTTCCCCTCCGACTTGCTCAGCACCCGGATGACGATCCCCCGCCCTGTCTCGAGCCCGCGCTGACACGGATCAGGATGACACGCTACACCAGCGCCGCCCGTCTGATCGACGCAGCGCGCCGATTTCGAATGTAGGCGGGGCCCGTCCCTAATCCACGCGCCTTAAGCCATGCTTGCATCAACTCGACTGCCGCTGCCCCTGGATGTGGGTTCCTCCCCCCTCGTCAAGGGCTTTAACGACTCCTGCCGCCCCTCGACTCGCGCTGGAGCGGCTACGATTTGCTCAACATGTCCTTGGAGATCGCTGGGTTTCCTTGGAGTTGACCAGATGTTTCTGGAATTGCCTCGATGTATCTGCACGTACATTTGGCGGCGCGCACAAGGGGGTAGGGGGAGGGGGGAGGGCTTCTTAGAAGTAGGCTGCTTCTTAGAAGGCGTCAGCCTTGCATCTATAGAGAAGGCTCGCGCCTTCTAAGAAGCAGGGGTGCTGCTAAGAAGCCCTCCCCCTCCCCCCACCCCCCACCCCTGCACGGGGCTGATGCATGAATTTATCTGGCTCGATCCCCACAAGTCGATTGGCGAAAAGTCGTCAAACCCTGAGGGCACCCCTTCCCCCGACCATGGCGCTGCCCGACAGGTCGGCCGTCAGGCACGTCGGCCGCGTGGCCGCGCCGGAGCCGCGGGCCCCCCGCGACGAGGAGACCCCGCGGGGCAGCTCGTGACGTGTGCAGCCGGAGCGGGCAGTAAGGATGCGCGACAGGGATGCGAGCCACTTGGACGCGCACGTCAAAGCTTTTCGAGAGGGGGCTGGCCATCAGCAGGGTTTCGGCATGGACCGGGGAGGCAAGGATGCGAGGGAACCCTTGGGAAGGTGACACATCCTTACAGTCGACCTCGACTGTCAGGAGCAAGGGGACGAAGCCCCACCACCACCACCAAGGACCAGGAGCGGGAGGGACCAGGGGCGGGTGCGGGGTGTGGTCCCCCCTCCCGCCCGAGGCATCCCCTACCACCCAACTCGGGGAGGCATCGTGGACCGCCTCGCGGGAGGTGGCTCCCCCCGGTGGTGGCGGTGGCGTCGCTTCTCCTGCCCGCGAGCCTGGGCTGGCGAGGGCGCGCGGGGCATTCAGGAGCGGGGCGCCTCGGGGCGTCGAGGCCCGCACGCAGGGTCGCGAGATCTTCGAGAGAGAGGGAGGGGGAGGGAAAGAGAGTGAGAGAGAGATACAGAGGGAGAGAGGGATACAATATAGATCAATACATTTATATATACATATATATGTATATATGTACACATGTGTGAACATGTACCTGTGTATGTATATGTAGAGAGAATTAGAAAACGCGAGATAGAGAGAAAGAGACAGACGGAACAGAAAAAGGGAGAGGGCGAGAGAGGGAGCGGGCAGAAAACCTGTCGGCGTAGGTGAGACGCTTCTGTGTTTGAGTCGTCGCCGTCGCCAGCGCCACTCCCCGTTGCCGTTTGAGTCGTCGTCGTCGTTGTGGTGGCGGCGGCGGTGGCTGTGACAATAGCGACATTAGCATGAACACTCGTAGTAGGAAAAGAAGAAGTAGTAGTAGTAGTAGTAGTAGTAGTAGTAGTAGTAGTAGTAGTAGTAGTAGTAGTAGTAGTAGTAGTAGTAGTAGTAATTGTAGTAGTAGTAGTCGTCGTCGTAGAAGTCGCATCAGTAATGATAGTCGCACAAGTAGTCGAAGTAGTGGCAGTAGTTACAGTAGTAGCAACAGTCGTACTAAAAGTGGGAGTGCTCGTCGTAGTCTTCCTAATAGTCGACAAAGGATTCCCATTACCAGCAGTAGTAGCAGAATGACTACAATTCATAATGTTCGAAATGCGAATAGGGGTAGTAGTAGTAGTAGTCGTAGTAGTAGCAGTAGGAATTGTAGTAGTAGTAGTAGTAGTAGTAGTAGTAGTAGTAGTAATAGTAAGTGTAACCGTGATGATAATAGTAGTAGTTGTACTAGTACGAGTCGTAGTAGTAATAGTGGTAGTAGCAATAGTGGTGGGATTAGTAGTGGTAGTAGAAGTGGTAGCAGTCATCATCGCAGTAGATGTAGTACCAGTCATAGCGGTGGTACTAGTGGTGGTTCTAGTATTAGTAGTAGTAGTAGTGCTGATTGTAGTGGTAGAGGCTCTGCTCATCGTAGTAGTATAAACGTCGTACCTGTTGTAGTGGTAATACTGGTAGTGGGGGCAGAACT
>CAUYUJ010019467.1:50000-88781 GCA_963575745.1 Prorocentrum cordatum
CGCATGCACTCACGATTACAATCACGACTACAACCATCACCACAGACACAACTACAACCACAGCCCGTGTTTCCGATGTATTGCCACCCTCATGAGAAAATGCTCACCGATTCTCTGGCGTGTAGGGTAGCCCAGAACCGATTATTCCCAGGGAGAAGAAACACCAAATATTATCCAGCCCGCCCAAAAATAGACGTAACATAATCTCCACCGCAACGATGACGACGAGGAGGGGGGGAGAAGGAGGAGGAGGAGGAGGACGAGGAGGAGGAGGAGGAGGAGGAGGAGGAGGAGGAGGAGAGGGATGAGGAGCAGGAGGAAGAGGAGCAGGAGCAGGAGGAGGAGCAGGACCAGGAGGAGGAGAAGGAGGAGGAGGAGGGACGAGGTCGTTCCCCGATGAGAGAAGCAGGGGGGGGGGGAATCAAACTGAAGACCTCCTGGGAGTACCCCCCCACCACGGTGCCGTGCTCGGGGAATTCGAGGGTCCAGAACACCCCTGGCCATACAAACACCCACCGGGCCACACAAAACACCCAGAAGGCCACACAAGCATCTTCTCTCGTCCCGGGGGTCGGCCAGGGGGGCCCTTGGGGGGATCCAGGGGGCGATCCAGGGAGGGGGTTTCCAGGAGTCGTGACCCCCCCCCCCTCTCCGACCAAGACGGCCCAAGAGAGCCCCACATAGCCGCAAGAGTGGCAACACCAAAGGAGTCGAAAAGAAGCCCCTTCCCGTTGATCCCTTCCCTTCCAAGGGGGGGCACTGGATAGGGATTGCCGGGGGGTCCAGGGGGGGATCCTGGTGGGGGGGTCCTGATGCCAACAGGGCCCAGCCCCCACGAAGGCTCACGAGCGTCGTCGTCGTCGTCGTCGTCTTCGTCGTCCCCTTTCACGGTGGGCGGCACTGGCCGTGAAGCATTTACAAGATGTGGTAATTAACTCTTAGATGTGTATATGTATGCACGTATATATAGATAGAGAGAAGGAATATGACAAACATACTGGCGAAGGACCCAACCATATGCAGCTGTGAGCACCGCATGATGCGTAATGGTTCGGTGGAGCTCCCTGTGAGGCCACGAAACGTGTGAGGGGTGCGCCGAAATGGGGCGGGGCCGCCATGGAAACTTTGCCGCTGGGGCCTTCGGTGGAGCCCCCTGTGGGGCCACGAAACGTGTGAGGGGTGTGCCGAAATGGGACCGGGGCCGCCATGCGAACTTTGCGGTTGAAACCTCCGGTGGAGCTCCCTGTGAGGCCACGAAACGTGTGAGGGGTGCGCCGAAATGGGGGCGGGGCCGCCATGCGAACTTTGCCACTGGGGCCTTTGGTGGAGCTCCCTATGGGGCCCTGGAACGTGTGAGGGGTGCGCCGAAATGGGGGCGGGGCCGCCATGCGAACTTTGCCGCTAGAGCCTTCGGTGGAACTCCCTTATGGGGCCACGAAGCGTGTGAGGGGTGCGCCGAAATGGGAGCGGGGCCACCATGCGAACTGTGCCGCTGGGGCCTTCGGAGCCCCCTGTGGGGCCAAGAAGCGTGCGAAAGGCGAACCGAACATTTGAGCAGGGTCGCCATACGAAATTTGCCATTGGGGCCTTCGGTGGAGCTCCCCATGGGGCCACCAAGCGTGTGAAGGGTGCGCCGACATGGGGGCCGCCATGCGAACTTCGCCACTGGGGCCTTCGGTGGAGCTCTTTATGGGCACACGAAGCGTGTGAGGGGTGTGCCGAAATGGGACCGGGGCCGCCATGCGAACTTTGCCTCTGAGGCCTTCGGTGGAACTCCCTTATTGGGCCACGAAACGTGTGATGGGTGTGCCGACATGGGGGCGGGGCCGCAATGCGAATCTTGCCATTGGGGCCTTCGGTGGAGCTCCCTATGGGCCCCGGAACGTGTGAGGGGTGTGCCGACATGAGGGCGGGGCCGCAATGCGAATTTTGCCACTGGGAC
This sequence comes from Prorocentrum cordatum, assembly GCA_963575745.1. Taxonomy (NCBI): domain Eukaryota; class Dinophyceae; order Prorocentrales; family Prorocentraceae; genus Prorocentrum; species Prorocentrum cordatum. Next base: position 51,943 of record CAUYUJ010019467.1, read on the forward strand.
CTTCGGTGGCTCCCTATGGGGCCACGAAGCGTGTGAGGGGTGCGAGGGATGCGAGGAACGGGAGGAGGGACAAGGAGAGGAGAGGAGAGGAGAAGAGGAGAGGAGACGCAGGGCGATGTCTCTTCAAAATGAAGACCCAACACCACAGGATGGTTTGGCACAACACAGCGATAGAGAGGGAGAGAGAGGAAGAGAGAGACAGGGAGGGAAAAAAGAGAGAGAGAGAGAGAGAGACAGGGAGGGAGAGAGAGAGTACGAGAGAATAGAGACAGAGAGAAAGAGAACAATAAGAGAGGGCTGGTGAGGGCTCACACTTGGCGGCGAGGAAAAGGGACGTGGGGCGAGGGGGAAATCTTCTGGGGCGAGGGGGGGGCCCTGCCGCAGAGGGGGGGGGGGCTTCTCGGCGGCCCCGCTGCCCTCTCGAGGAGGGCGCCTCCCCAGACGGCTCCGACCCCTCCCGAAGAAGTGCCCCCTGCGCGGCAAAAAGCGACGGCGAGGGCCCGGCCGCTTTCGGTCGCCAGGGGCACTTCCGAAGCCCTGGGGCAGCCAGTCTGAACGCCCGAACATGGGTACGGAAAGAATGGATATTATGCCCAACAGCAGTTTCTGTTCATCTTGAACAGAACTCGCTGTCCACGCCGCCGCGGCCTGTGTCCGTTCGAGACAGGAGGCCGCCTGCCCAACAGCGGCCGCTGTTGGTTTGAGACAACATCTGTTGTTGGGCATTGTACCCATTCTTTCCGTACCCATTTCGGGCGTCCAAAGCCAGGACACAGCCCCCGCGGAGGGCGCAGGGGGCCACATACGAACCCTACCCCTGCCCCCCACGATTTCTGAGGGGGAGGGCGGGGCTCACTTCGCGCGGGAGCTCCCGAACGAAGTGAACCCCGCCCTCCCCCTCAGAAATCGTGGGGGGTAGGGGTAGGATTATGTCGGGCCTGTCCCCCTACAGGGGGATCTCCGACGAAAAACAAAAAACACCGTAAACATCCCCCCAAAATGTCAAACAAATACTCAAAAAAATAGTTCCCAAACTATTTTTGGACTATGTTTACCTAACAGCGAAGACTGATAGGTTTCTAGTAGGGTCAAAAGAGAGCATCATGACTCCCGAGGGGGGTCTGGGCGGGATCCGGACAGGGTGCCCCGGGAAACCCCCGGAAAGCGGGGACTCCTTTTTCAGCCAACAGTAACGCACTTCGTGGTCTTCGAGTTCCCAGAACTCCATTCCTGGGCATGATTTTGAATGCCCGGAGCCAACTGTAGGGCACTTCGTGGTCTTCGAGTTCCCAGAACTCCATTCCTGTGCATGATTTTGAATGCCTGGAGCCAACTGTAGGGCACTTCGTGGTCTTCGAGTTTCCAGATCTCCATTCCTGGGCATGATTTTGAATGCCCGGAGCCAACTGTAGGCCACTTCGTGGTCTTCGAGTTCCCAGAACTCCATTCCTGAGCATGATTTTGAATGCCCGGAGCAACTGTAGGCCACTTCGTGTTCTTCGAGTTCCCAGAACTCCATTCCCGGGCCACATTTTGAATGCTGGGGCAGGCTGATGCTGAGGCTGAGGCAGGCTGAGGCTGAGGCAGGCTGAGGCTGAGGCCGAGGCTGAAGGCAGACTGAGGCTGAGGCTGAAGCAGGCTGAGGCTGAGGCTGAGGCAGGCTGAGGCTGAGGCTGAGGCAGGCTGATGCTGAGGCTGCTGAGGCTGAGGCTGAGGCAGGCTGAGGCTGAGGCTGAGGCTGAGGCTGAGGCTGAGGCTGAGGCTGAGGCTGAGGCTGAGGCTGAGGCTGAGGCTGAGGCTGAGGCTGAGGCTGAGGCTGAGGCTGAGGCTGAGGCTGAGGCTGATGCCTGAGGCTGAGGCTGAGGCTGAGGCTGAGGCAGGCTGAGGCTGAGGCTGAGGCTGAGGCTGAGGCTGAGGCTGAGGCACTGACTGCTGAGAACAGCAGAATTCTACAACTGGATTCTCATCTGAATCTTAAAGGGAATGCTTCCAAATATGCTCCTACACATCGCTGTTAGGTTGCTTTGCCGGGATAATTCGACTATTTTGGGGGTATTCTTCATTTTTCGTCGAAAATCCCCCTGTAGGGGGACAGGCCCGACCTAAGGGCAGGGTTCGCCTGTGGCCCCCGCGGAGGGCGCCGAGACTGCCTCGACATTCCCCCGGGGAACCGCGGACCACATCCGTGCGGCACCGCGAGCGCCACGGCTCCGGCCGCAGCCTGTGCCGAGCCCTGGCCCCCCGGGGAGCGTCCCGAGAGGACCCCTGCAGAGAACGCCTCCACGAGGAGGAGGACGAGGAGGAGGAGGAGGACGAGGAGGAGGAGGAGGACGAGGAGGAGGAGGAGGAGGAGGAGGAGGAGGATGGAGGAGGATGGAGGAGGAGGGAGGCAGGGGTAGGAGAAGAGACAGAGCAGGGCCTCCGGCCTCCGCAAGCGTGCGGCAATCGAACGGTTAAAACGGCTTTCTCGTGGCGTGCTCCAGCACGAAAGCACGAGGAACTCCTTGTACTTCCGCCGCAGAGAGAAATTCGCGGGATCGGCAAACGGGTTGCCAGCGTGGACCCCGAACAGTGGGTGATTGCGGCCCTGGTTATCTGCGCTGGATGGCTGCGTACAGAAAACACGTACTAAATCATCGCATGTGCACCGCATGATACGGTCTGACAGGGGCGACAAGGGACCCGACACCCGCCATGGCTAGAATGTTATGATTTGTTATTGCCCGCACGACCGGCCAAAGGCCGACAACGGGGCCTGGGGAGCATGGAATCAACAACGGTACAACCATCGGAACAACCGTTTCCATCTATCGGACTACCTCTATCGCTCACACTACCCATCGTATCCACGATCGGTCGACGGATCGCATCGGCGAATTAGCTGTGCAGATATCGATGTGGCGATCGATGGCACCGTGGATCTCGACGTACACTTAACGATACTCCGATGTATGGATATGATGAAGTCGGGCCTGTCGCCCTACGGGGGGACTTTCGACGAAACATTATATATATATATATATATATAAATGGTATGGGAACTTTTTTTGCATTTTCCGACCATTTGGGGGCATGTTCGGTATATTTACCCACATCCAAAGTGGGGTTCTTATTTTCTCTGCACACGCCGCGCAGGATCTCACACGCCCCCTTTTTCCTCTCTCTCTCACACACACTCACCATCATCACCATCATCATCACCATCAACCACCACCATCGTCATCACACGCACACACTCATCATCATTACCATCATCATCAGCATCAACCACCATCACCGTCATCACTACTCATCATCATAACCACTCATCCCTACTCACCATCATAATCCCCATCATTATCTTCGTCACCATCATCACCATTCGATCACCCACTTACTCACTCAATTACTCACTCATCCTCAGTAGGCTTCGGAGGCAGTGGTCCTCCGACGGTAGGACCGCCGCCACTCTCAACATCATCGTAACCATCTGCATCATAATCTCTCGGCCACCCACTCAGTGGCCATCCTGATCATCATCAGCATCATCATCACTGATTCATCACACACTCATCATCATCATTCACTCACTCATCAATTCGTCATCACTCACTCCCTGGCTCGAATATGGAGGTAGTATCAGGCAGGAGCCTCGTCTGTGAGTGAAGTGTGAGGAAGTCTCAGGCGGGAACCCCTCCCTATGGGGCCCGCACCTCATGTTTTTAATCCGAGGCGGGTCATCCGAAACGTGTAACTGTCGTCACTTGTGGGCCCCTCTGGCGATACTCTGGAGGAAGTATCGAGCGGGAGCCTCGTCTGTGAGTGGATTGCGTCGAAGTCTCAGGCGGGAAGCCTCTCCCTATGGGGCCCGCACCTCACGTTTTTAATCCGAGGCGGGTCATCCGAAACGTGTAACTGTCGTCACTTGTGGGCCCCTGCGGCGTGAATCTGGAGGAAGGATCAAGCGGGAGCCTCGTGAGTGCGTGAATTGCGAGGAAGTCTCAGGCGGGAAGCCTCTCCCTATGGAGCCGCACCTCATGTTTTTAATCCGAGGCGGGTCATCCGAAACGTGTAACTGTTGTCACGCTTGGCCTCCGGAGGGCTTGAATAAGGAGGATGTATCAGGCGGGAGCCTCGTCTGTGAGTGACTCGCGAAGAAGACACCGGCGGGAGCCCGCTGGTCTGTCCCCGCGGGAATTCCCGCGCTGAGCCAGCTCGAAGCATGCGAGCTGGAGCCGAGGCGCAGGAGGAGGAGGAGGACGAGGAACAGGAATTGAGGAAGACGACGGCGGCAGGGCGCAGGGGGAAACCTTTGCGTCCATCCTCGAAAATTGACCCAGGACGAACCACTGCGCCCGAACGCGCAGGCGAAGAACATCTTCACGGAGACGACGGTGAAGGCCAGAACGCTGCACAACGCCTGCGCCCTGCGAGTCCACAAGTACATCAACGCGAAAATGTGACCGGGGGGCATGCAGAAGAGGTTGCAGTGGTTGTGGGAGCACGTCCGCGTCCTGGTCATCGAGGAGGTAAGCACGGCGGCAACTGCTCTGTACAACGCGCTGGACCTTCGCGCCTGCCACGGGCGCAGTGACACGCACGACGTGCAGGAGTCCACCTACAAGAGGCCGCACCACCACTTCGGCCGCGTCCCCATCGTGTGGCACCTCGGGGATTTCCTGCAGTTGAAGCCCACCGGCAGCATCGGGATCCTGACGGACGTGAACGAGCTCCTGGACGACGGGTCGTACAAGTACACGGAGCCGCCGACGGTGGAGATCCAGCACGCCATCAGGGTCTTCTTTCAGACCCCCTGCGTCTTCGAGCTGAAGGGCACAAAGCGGTTCGAGCCGGGGGACCCTCTGATCGCGCTCTTGGGCTGCACGCGCGAAAGCACGCGCTTCCCGCCAAAGGTCTGGTCTGCCTGGGAGAAGACGTTGGCCTCTGACAACCACGGCGCCCTGGACCCACGGCACCAGCACGATAATTTCCGGCCCGGCTACGGCATGGGCATCTACTGGGAGACGTTGGCGAGGTGGATCAACACGCGCGCTCGTCGCGACGCGCGGCGCCTCGGCGTCCCCCTCGTCTTCCTGCAGGCCGTAGACGAGTGCGGCACGATTCAAGGCGACCCAGACGCAGGCCGGCGCCTCCTGAACGTCCCGAGCATGCACAAGACGGGGGACATCCACGGCGTCTTACCGGCACACGTCGGCATGGAGGTCCGGTTCACGGCCGTGCAGGAGGAGCTGAAGAAGCAGTTGGGGCTCGTGCAAGAACAACGGGCCACTATCGTGTCTCTCGACCTTCACGCAGACGACGAGCGGGACTACGAGGAGTGCGCGCGGGGCCAGCTCTTCCGCCCCCGCTAGCTACCGCAGGGAATCTGGCTGCAGGCGCACGGCTTCCAGGAGTCCCCGATCTACAAGGAGGTCGCCGAGGTGCTGCAGCAGGGCGCCGACGGCGCTGCCGACGACGCCGAAACCGAAGCGCGGGCGAGGAGCTTGCTCATGTCCAGGCCCAGCGAGCAGGAGCTCACGTGGCAAAGTTCGGGGGCGCACGCTGTGCGCCGCTCGGGGTTCACCCTGACGCATGCGTCCTGCCTGACCTCCACGCTGCCGCAGGGCCAGACGCTGCGAAAAGGCGTCACCATCGACTGCGCCAGGGATGAGGACGCTGGCCGCACGGGCATGTCGGACGAGATGTGGTGGCTGCACCTCTACGTCATGTTCTCCCGCGCCACGCGCGTGCGGAACATGCTGATCCTGCGGCCGCCCACGCGAGAGTTCCTGGAACGCGGGCCGCCGGCGTTGCTGCGGAAGGCGCTCCAGGAGCTCGACAAAAAAACGGTGGACTCCAGGGCTGAGGCGAAGCAGCTCGCGGCAGAGCTGGGTTCCGTGCTGCCACCCGCCTGAGCGCCGCGGCGCGCACCTGGAGGCCCGCGGGGTTGTCCCATCGGCTGGTTCCCGCGCCCTTGCGGCTTGCGAGGTTGTCCCAACGGCCTGGCCCGAAGGGTTGTCCCGACGGCTTCGCGATCTAGCCGTCGGCAAACGCGCGCGTGCTGGCCGACGCGGCGACGGCGCCGAGGAAAATCGAGTTGCTTGCCACGACCAGGGGCAACGGAAGGTGCACATGGAGAAGAGGCAGGAGGATGAGGAGGGAAGGGGCATGGGGGAGGGCGACGACGAGGAGGAGGTGGCGCGAGAGGAGGAGGAGGAGGAGGAGGAGGAGGAGGAGGAGAAGGAGGAAGAGAAATAAAGGAGGAAGAGAGGGCAGTGCAGAGGGCGAGAGGAGAGGATGTCCGCCAAAGGGCAAAAGGTAAGCTAAACAGGTTTTGATGCGGGGTCCTACCGTCGGAGTAATTCTTATTTTTTGTCGCGAATCCCCCCGTAGGGGGACAGGCCCGACCCAAGGACATGATTGATACCCGTGGGTGTTAGCGTACATGCACAGATCTCCCGCACCGTGGCTGCACGTCGGGGTCTCCGCGTTCTCTCGGGAGCACGGAGTGGCCGTCGGCCCAGCGGCTGCGTGGTCGCCGTCGCCACCCACGTCGCCGCCTCGTCGCCTGGCCGTCGTCCTGGCCTGGCCGTCGGTTCGGCGGCTCTGCGGTCGCCGCTCCATCGCCAGCTCGTCGCCGCCCGTCGTCGGGGCCCAGGTGCGGGTCTGGCGGTTCCGTGGTCGCCGTCGCCGCTCCGTCGCCAACTCATCGCCGCCCGTCGTCTGGGCCCGAGTGCCGATCTGGCGGTTCCGTGGTCGCATTCGCCGCCTCGGCGCCGCCATACATTGCACAACACGAGTTGCACCGCATGAGACTCTGTTCCAGCAAGGAATTAGGATCCACCACCCTCCCGAGGCGGGAGTTGATCCACCTCTGGGGATGTGTCTTTAACATACGTTTCCGCCCCATTGCCCATTCTAACGATGAGCTCGTACGATGCCAACCAAGCCAATATCGAATCCCCCCTCATCCCATACAAAACAATACCATGCGCGCGCATTTGTCATAATCGAATGAACCTAGCGCGACCCCAATTCGAGGAATTCCTCCCTGTGGGAGTGGTAGCATCGCAACCAGGGCGGATGGCACCCCTGGAGCCCTCGGGCGCGCTTGAGCAACACGGCTGCGAGCATCACCTAACGCGGGGTGACACGGTGGAGACTGACGTGGTGGCATGATTGCACGTGCGTGCATCAGCGAACGCGCGACACGGTCGAGTCTGGCGTGGTGGCGGCGGGAAACCCGAGGAACCCAAGACATGTGGGGAGCCTTCGAAGAGCGGGCAACAAAGGACGGGGAACCCGAGGAACCCCAGGAACCCAGGGAACCTCCGAGGAACGGGCAAAATAACAATGTGAAGCGCCAAACTGTAACCAAGTAAGAACCACTCAGGGAAGCCAAATTGGGGAATACGAAACACAAAGGGTGGGGACCCCAAGGAACCCGAGGAACCTCCAGGAAACGGAAAACGTACCAATAGGAGGCACCAAGGGCGGGGAACCCGAGGAACCCGAAGAACCCGCAGAACCTCCGAGCAACGGACACCGTAAGAATACGAGGCAACAGCCTTTTTAACCAAGTGAAAACCACTTAGGAAAGGCGAACTTGGGAACGTGTGTTGTCAGAAAGGGCCCGCGCAACAAATGTGACGACAACACGCGCGCGCATCGTCGCGCGCGCGCTTCCCGGAATCCTTCCAAAATCATTGGTTCCGTAAGGGTTTCAAAATCGAATGTCCCGATCAAATACAGAAACAAATGGTCTCGCAACTGGATGTTCAAAAAAGCCTGCGGTCGTGCTTTTGCGAAGTCGAACAACAACCATCGACCTCTCAACATGCTTTACACCTGCGACCAAACGTGCCCCTCGCGAGCGCATGTCGAAATCATTCGAACGACCTTGGACGCGTGCTGACGCAAAAATCTTGCCAAAGAAAGAGCCAACGTGCACGCGCGCGCGTCGTCACGCGCGTACGCACGAATACTTTGCGGAAAACCCCATGGGGTGTCGCATGGAATGCGCCTCGAAAACTAAGTAGTGGGTTCACAACAAGAACTTTCAGTAACGTTTGCGCTCGCGCTCTAGCGAATTATGACAAAACCATCGGTGTTCCAACCTGCCTACAAAATGCTGCGGAACGTGCCTCTCGGGCGCGCGTGTCGAAATCATTCGAGCGCCCCTGCGCGGGCGCTGGGGGTGCACGACCTCATCAAATAAACCATGTGGGCCACTCGCGCCAGCCGGCCGCGCGCGCAGATCGAAATATTGCGAAACTGTTCATCGCCGACTCGAGGACACCATGATAGTCAACAGCGTGATCAACATTGGCGCGGTCACTGCCCCTCCTGTCGAATATGTCCGTCATCATCACCAGGATGAGTGGTAGTATCATCAACGTGCCTGCCAATGTCAACGTCGCCATGATACCGCGCCCGCCTGAATCACCGGTTCCCCCTGCTGCGCCCGCGCGTCAGCGCGGACTGCACAACGCGGTGAAAATTACCAGCGGACAGCGCCAACGCAGCCGCGTTGGTCGCGCCAAACTAGCTGGCCGCGCTGCGCGCGAGTCTGTGCGCGCTGGCGCGGCCGCGGCGACGCACCAGCCAACGCCAACCAGCCATCTCAATCGCCAACCGCGGTGCGGGTGAATAAGTGGGATGTTTGCGCGAGCATGGGGGTGGTCGCAATCGCTCCACATAGAGTGCACCGCGTAAACTTCAACACGCAGACGGCACAGTATCGGATGTCCTGCGTGGGTTGCACCCCACAAGTTACAACGCATGGATTGCACCGCATACTCCGCAGCTTATAGTGCGCAACAAAGATTGCACCACATATGTTGAGCAACAGATAGTGCACCACATAGATTGCACCACGCATGTTGCACAACGTGGGTTCTCACCGCACAAACAAACACACTGGTCTTACAGGTCCTCCCTCGGAGGGTACGGTTTACACACGATCCTGCCCCATCGTTCATCAAGCCGGCAACGCCCCCCTTCATCATCGTCAGAGCACACTCATCGTGCGCACTCGTTTATCACCAACGATCAGCTTGCATGACGCCCTGGCAAATAACCGTACCAATTCCACGCGCGAGCGTCGTCGCGCGCGCATGCAGAAATCTTTGAAGAACTCGGGGCTTCGTACGGATACCAAGATCGAGCGTCCCCGATCACATACAAAAAAACCGACGGTTCTGCACCGTGGGTTTTGAACAAAGAAAGCTGCGAGCGTTCCTGTGAATCCTTACGAAAACCATCGGCGGTCAAGATTTTCTTCAAATGCGACCACGCGGGCCTCTCGCGCGCGCGTGTCGAAATCATTCGAACGCCCTTGCGTGCTACGGGGGGGGGCGCGATCCTGTCAAATGATACCACGCAAATCATCTCAAAATCTTTCCAAAACATTCATCGCCCACATGTTAACACCATCATCGTCTTCGGCGAGATCAGCATCGGCGCCATCATTGGCCTTGTCGTCGCCATTGTCATCATATCCACCATGCTCCCAAACATATGAATCGCCTTCGCCGCCGACGGCATCAACGTGATACCGCGCCCGCGAGTTTCCGACTCGCACTGACATACGAAACACGATGGGAAGTCCTCAGCAGTCCGCGCCACCGCGGCCGCGTCGGTCGCGCCAGACTAGCTAATCGATCTGCGGGTGAGCGTGCGCGCGCTAGCTCGGCCGCAGCGGTGCGCCAGCCAGCGACAAGCAGCCAACGGAAACGCCGCCACATGGGTTGAGAAAACCAAATTGCCGGTGGGTGGGTGGGTGAGATGATTGCGCGAGCAGTGGAGTTAACAACTTCAAGTTCGGCAGGGTGAACTCATTGCACCCCATAGATTGCACCAGATCGACAGCACCACATACTTGGCACAACGTATACTGCAGAACATAAGTTGCACAACCTATGTAGCACCACATAGCATGGGAAACCGAGATTGCACCACACAAATTGCACCACACACGTTGCACCACCTAGATTCTCCAATTATATGTTTTTTTCTCCCCCGGACTTATCGGCCCTCCCTGGGACAGTATGATTTCATATATGTATACATAATATATATATATATATATATATATATATTCTGCACACTCGTCCATCCCAAATATGAAACCATACCAGCCCAGGCAGGCCCGTTTCCCCCCCTTGAGGGTCCCTTGGGGGAGAAACAAACGATGCGGTGACATGTGTTGCTCTAACATGGCATGTTTTCACGAATCCCTTGCAAAAAAAGGAACGATGTGCACGCGCGCGCGTCGTCGCGCGCGCATGCCGAAATCCTTCAAAAACCTTCGTTTCTGGAGACATTTCAAAATTGAATTTCCCAAGCAATTAGCCAGACGAAAGACCCAACCATATGCAGGTGTGAGTACCGCAATTGTGATTCCCTTTTTCGGTGGTGATCCCTATGGGGCAACGAACCGTGCGAGTGGTGTGCCGAAATGAATGGCGTGGTACACAACGCGAACGAAAACGATTGGTCTGAGTACGTAGGGAGACTGAGCGCAGGTGAATCTGAGCGCGAGTGCGTCTGATTGTGAATGAATCTGCGTGCGAGCGAGTCTGCGCGCATGAATGCGAGTATGCCAATTCATGGTGCAATTGTATATGAACGCTAATAGTTTGTGAATGACTGCTTCTGAATACTCGTGACGCTGGGCGTGGCCGCCGCAAGGCGGTTCCCCGGGACTCCCCGACGGCATCGCCCGCGCGCCGCGACGCCACCGCGAGGATCGCGCCCGCTTCCTCCCCTTCTTTTACTCCCTCTTTGCCCGCGCACTCAGAAGTCCAAAGCTGCGGGCGCAGCGCAGCGCGGAGTCCCAGCGACGCGCGCAGGTCGCCCCGGAGGGGTCCCAGCGACGCGCGCGGGTCGTCCGCTGCGCGCAGCAATGAGAGCTAGCTGGCTGGCCGATAGCGGGCAAAGCTCTTGCCGCTGGGCAGAGCGACGACGGGCGAAGGAGGCGCGGAACTCCGACGGCCTCCGACGGAGGTGTACTGGGGGGGGGAGACGCGTGCGGACTGCGCCACGGGGACCTTGGGTGGAGCTCCCTATGGGGCCACGAAACGCGTGAAGGGTGTGATGAAATGGGTGTGCGGGACGCATGCGGGCACACCCACCCGGACCTTCGGTGGAGCTCCGTATGGGGCCACGAAACCTGTGAGGGGTGTGCCGACATGGGTGTGCGGGACGCATGCGGGCACACCCACTGGGACCTTCGGTGGAGCTCCCTATGGGGCCACGAAACGTGCGAGGGGTGTGCCGAAATGGGTGTGCGGGACGCATGCGGGCACACCAACCTCCGGTGGAGCTCCCTATGGGGCCACGAAACGTGTGAGGGGTGTGCCGATATGGGTGTGCGGGACGCACGCGGGCACACTCAGTGGGACCTTCGGTGGGGTTCCCTATGGGGCCACGAATCGTGTGAGGGGTGTGCCGAAATGGGCGTGCGGGGCGCATGCGGGCACACCCACTGTGACCTTCGGCGGATCTCCCTATGGGGCCACGAAACGTGTGAGGGGTGTGCCGTATTGGGTGTGCGGGACGCGTGCGGGCACACCCACTGGGACCTCCGGTGGAGCTCCCTATGGGGCCACGAAACGTATGAGGGGTGTGCCGAAATGGGTGTGCGGGACGCATGCGGGCACACCCACTGGGACCTTCGGTGGAGCTCCCTATGGGGCCACGAAACGTGTGAGGGGTGTGCCGAAATGGGTGTGCGGGACGCATGCGGGCACACCCACTGGGACCTTCGGTGGAGCTCCCTATGGGGCCACGAAATATGTGAAGGGTGTGATGAAATGGGTGTGCGGGACGCATGCGGGCACACCCGCTGGGACTTTCGGTGGGGCTCCCTATGGGGCCACGAAACGTGTGAAGGGTGTGCCGAAATGGGTGTGCGGGACGCATGCGGGCACACCCACTGGGACCTTCGGTGGAGCTCCCTACGGGGCCACGAAACGTGCGAGGGGTGTGCCGAAATGGGTGTGCGGGACGCATGCGGGCACACCTACTGGGACCTTCGGCGGAGCTCCCTCTGGGGCCACGAAACGTGTGAGGGGTGTGCCGAAATGGGCGTGCGGAGGAGGAGGGGGAGGAGGAGGAGAGGAGGACAGGAGGAGAGGAGGAGACGCGGGCCACCGTCTCTTCAAAACGAGGACCCAACAACACAGGCTGGTTGGGAAAAGAACATGGTTTCGCAACACGGATTTGCTAAAAAAGCTTACGCGCGAACTCTTGCGAAATCTTAGGAAAACCATAGGTTTCCCAAGATGTTTACAAAATGCTACCAAACGGGCTTCGCGCGCGCATGTCGAAATCTGTCGAACGCCCTTGCGCGTGTGCCGTCGCGAGAATCCTCTGCAAAAAACGGGGCGAAGTGCAGACGCGCGCGTCGTCGCGGGCGTATGCCGAAATCCTTCAAAAACCTTCGGTTTCGGAAGGGTTTCGAAATCGTGCGTCCAAGAAACCTAGAAAAACACAAGGTTTCGCAACACGGGTTTTTAACAAAAGTGTGCGCGCGCGCTCTTGCGTCGTCGTCGTCGTCCTCCTCCCTCCTCCCTCGTCGTCGTCGTCGTCGTCGTCGTCGCCGTCGTCGTCGTCTGTCTTTCCTCGTCGGCGTCGTCGTCGCTTCCGTCGTTGTCGCCGTGGTCGTCTTTCCTCCCTCGTTGTCTTCGTCGGCGTCTCGTCGTTATCCCTCTTATTTCGTCGCCGTCGTCGTCGTCGTCGTGGCTTTCACTCCTCCCTCGTCGTTATCCTCCTCCCTCGTCGTCGTCGTCCGTCGTCGGCGACTCGTCGTCGTCCCTCCTATTTCGTCGCCGTCGTCGTCGTCTTCGTCGTCGTTGTCGTCGTCGTCTTCCCTCTTCCCTCGTCGTTGTCGTCGTCGGCGTCGCCGTCCTTCCTCCTTCTTCGTCGTTGGCGTCGTCGCCGTCTTCCCTCCTCCATCGTCGTTGTCGTCGTTGTCGCCGTCGTCGTTTTTTCTCCTCCCTCGTCGTCGTCTCCGTTGGCGACGTCGTCGTCGTCTTCGTCGTCGTCGTCGGCGTCGTTGCCGTCGTCGTCGTCGGTGTCGTCGTCGTCGTTGTCGTCGTCGAAAACATTGGAGACCTCGTCGGTGTCGTCGCAGTCGCTGTCGGCGGCGCCGTCGTCGTCGATGTCGCTGTCGTCGTCGGCGTCGGTGTCGTGGCCAAGTGCCATGTAATACCTACCGTCACGGTCTTGTCTGAAGATGTCTTGCGACCAAGTTGCGGGTGGGAGGGTGGGATGTTTGCACGAGCAGTGGAGAGGACAGCTTCAAGACGGTCAAGATTAATTGCACAACGTAGATTTCACCACATAGATTGTAAACGTTTTCTTATTCGGCGTTCCGACATTGGGTGGAAGGAGGGGGACGGGGGGTGGTCTGGCTCCAAACCTCTGCTTATGTAATGCTACTGTTCGCAACAATGCGTCCTACGGGGGGGGACTCCACCTGCTTGAAACGGGCCCCCCAAAACAACCAAGATCTGCTCCATGGGGGGAAGGGTGCGAGGGCCAGCGCCGATCGGCCAAAAAACTAATAAGAAATCGATCAAATTTCACAGCATGTGCTGCTAGAGAAAGCCAACTTGGGGTGCGAACTGGCTCACATATCCTATGTGTATATACCGACCACAAGATCAACATACCGAAATCAAGGTCGACAATCTCACAATCGGCATCAATATCTCCTTTTCTCTCTCTCTTTCTCTCTCTCTCTCTCTGCCGGCCTCCATATCCATCTACTGATACCACGATGCATCTGCCAGTCGCACTATCTTTCCATCGGGGCAACCATCGGGACAACCAGCGCAATCTGCTGTTGAATGTTGACCACAATCTCGGGGCACCGGAGGGGCCGAGCTTCTGTCCCAAAATTCATCGGAACAATCATCGGGACAACAATCGGGACATCAATCGACACAACCATCGGGACAGTAATCGGGCAGCCATCGGCACAACGATCCACAACCATGGGGACAACCATCAGGACAACCATTGGGACAACCGTCGGGACAACAATCGGGACAAATACCTGGCAGCCGCGTGACGACTACGACGTCGAAACTTGAAGTGGGAGACGACATCAACGATGGTGACGATTGCGCCGTCGGTGGGGATAGCAAAGATGATGATCATGATGGTGATGAGTGCGATGATGATGGCAGTGATGTCGCTGACGATGATCATGATTGTGCTGATGAAGGCGATGAGCAAGTGCGCGCCCGGACAAACTCAGAAGCCCTAAGATATGTATAGTGACAGACATTTGGATTTTGATTGATACGACCCCTGTGCTGGCATTAACACGCCAAAGCGGTTTTGTAAAGATGTCGGCGTGCGCGCGCGAAAAAGTGAGCGAGAGTGGCCGAAATTCTCATTTTACCGAGTTGGTGGGCGCGCAACGGTGGTGAAACGTCGTCGACATGCCGAAACGGTTTTGCAAAGATGTTGGCGTGCCCGCGCGAAGAAGTGAGCGAGTGTGGCCGAAGTTCTCATTTGACCGAATTGGTGGGCGCGCGATGGTGGTGAAACGTTTTCGGCATGCGCGTTCGGGTGGCCTGCATGGACCCATTTCACAAACTGCCTAAACGACGACGGTTCTCGCCCGCGCAAAAGGATAGCAACGGCTTGGTGTGAATTCAATGAACGGTTTGGGGAGTTGAAAAACAAAGAATTGCAGAGCAAAGCCACGCTTTACCTGTACGACAACTATGGCATCGCACTGACATTGGCCTGCACGCCCTGTGGCCCGCGCAAGTGCCCCGCGCTCTCCGCTCGCTGCGAAAAAGGGACTAGAAGCCAAAACACGTCTTAGGTCAACGCATGCGTACTGCATCACATGGTTTGTACGAGATAGCGACAAAAGCTCGATATTGGCTTGACCGGGCTGGAGCTATTGGGTATATCGTGCAATAGTGTATGTATATATACGGCCGACACAACATATGAGGAAAGGGGGGTAACCTGGACATCGGTGGCACGTTGGCTCTCATGATATTTAACAGAGGACACGTCCTCTCACCATCCCTGCGCAAATTGCTCTAAAAGGTTAGGTGTTCGAATCCCATCACTCGCATTCGAGGGGAAGCTTACCTCTCCCCCAACCCTCGTCCTTCCGTTGGATCTCAACAGGTCAAGTCGCGAGGGGTTACCGCATCCAGGATGACCCCAAATGGCCCTAAGAACAAGGCCTTGGATTGCCAAACGTGGCCTCAAAGACCGTTCGACATAGACCAAGGACCAAGACTGTCAGCATGCCTCCACCTGACGCCACCACCGTCTGATGACTCCTCCAAGTGGCCACGGGACCTCCCGAATCCCCGCCCAAGCCCCCCGCCCCCACCCGTGAAAACAAAATCCGTCGAACACCGAAGAGGAACCAACGCTGGTATCGAACGCCTCCGAAATGTGCGCAAGAGCGCTCCCAGCGACCCCGCGAAAGTCGCATGGGGGGAAGTCAAAAGGCCCCCAGGAGGTCCCCAAGAGAGCCCCCAGGGCTGGCCCGAGTAACGTGCCGAGGGTCTCTCCGACATACAGATCTGCGAGGACACTCGTGGTTGACCCCTGGGCCTGTAAAGGCTGATCCCGATGTTCAGTTTGGCGCCACCCTCTTTGTTTCCACTGCGTGGTCAATCTCGCCCATGATCCATGCAACTCCCCTGGGCATCGTTGCAGGATGGTCCCGAGGGAATATTTTTTGGGCTCGCGGCTCCAAGGCAAATGTCCGGGAGCGGACGCAGCGTCCGGGATGCGATACGGAGCGAATTTGCGAACACAGCCGCCACTGTCGACAGCCGGTCGCACGTGCAAGACATGCTCGCAGTTGCACTCCAGAGGGAATACGCGACGCGTCCAGACTATTGGCAACTTCCGCGCGCGGTCCCATGCAACGGTCGCGCAGGCACCCTCCACGCACCCGCGACTTGCTGACGACGGTGGGGACGAACGCAATAGAAATGGAGCGGGTGGCACGGATAATGACGGTAGTAATGACGACGCGGGCGTTGGTGATGGCGACGGTGCTGGTGCAGACGATGCAAAAATGCGCGGGCGCAGAAATTGAACGCGGGCGGGGGCATCGACGATGACGGAGGTGACGGCGATGGGGATGATGACGACGACGATGGTGATGATGAGCATGTTGGCGTTCGCGAAGCATTGGCGACGCCAATGCTAACAACCCCGGTGTTCTAGATACTGTCGATGATGGACAATTGCGCGCGCGGCAATGTCACGAAGGCAACGACATCGACAGTGACAGTGGCGACGGCGGGGGTGATGATGACATCGACAAGCACGGTCGCACTTGCAAGTGTTAACGAACATGGCAAAGCGATAGTGATGCTTATGATGACAACAACGTATATGATGATGCGGATGATGCAGGATGCGCGCAGATAATATTTACGGTTGGCATCGCTTGCATTCGAAAAACCGACGGTGTTCATGTGTGTTTGGGTACTGTTGTTTCAAATGATTAAGACACACATGGCTCTGGAATGCTTACAATGTGGGCGCACGGAAGCGCGCGCGCGTGGCCCCGGTATTCGTTGAAACGGTTGGCGATGAACGCTGGATGTGTTCGGACATGTTCTCGTTCGACGAGCTGGCCAATGCCTTACGTTATAATTGCATGAAGTCGACAAGTGCAAAAAAAACCCACAAATCTGGCAACTCACCGATGAAGGCCAGCTGGTTGCATGGCTTCAAACTGATATATAATAACTGTCCGAATGGTATTGGGGAAATAAATCATGTTGGACGAAGTTTGACACGCTCGCGCGGCGGCGCGCGGGTGGGTGGCCAACAGAAAATATGTGTGTCGCTAGGGGTTCTCAGGGGGCACACGTGTGATATCATTCTGTGCGCACACCACACTACTGCTTTATTAACACGCAACCAAGCCGAGGATAGCATCGGGCGAGGATCAACCGAAATCCGCGAACTCGGATGGCTCTGGAGGGTGTTTCGGGTGCAGCGGCTTCTCAGAACGGCCCCGAATGCTCTGGAACGGATCCATCCTCGTCCTAGTCCCGTCCTGCTCATTCGGGATGAGCTGGCATGCTATCGCCCGACATCTACGAAACAAAATATCGGGCAATTGCCATGAAACACTGCTCGCGGACGGTAAGAGCCAACTCTGGTTTCGGAGGTGGGTCAAATTTACTTCTTCGCGCGTGCCAAATCAGGGGTGGACCCTCTGTGCTCGAACCTACGCGCGCCTGGTGAATAGTTCTTGTTGCGACGCGCGCTCTGAGCGGTCGTGGCGCCGCGGGGCGGCGCCCAACGCCTTCAGAGACGGTGCCCACCGGGCGACGAGACGGCGACGGGCGCCCATCGGGCAGACCCCCGGGAAGGCCAGCCCAGCCGCGGGGCGGTGAGGATGGTGGGTTTGTTCCACCGCAACCACCATAAGGAGGAGGGGGAGGGGGACATCCTCCTCCTCTTCCTCCTCCTCCTCCTCCTCCTCCACCTCCTCCTCCATTTCCTCCCCCTCCTCCTCCATTTCCTCCTCCTCCTCCTTCCCCTGACACCCGGGAAGGCCAGCCCACCCGCGGGGCGACGGCGAAGCGGCGGCGGGCGCCCCCCCCCCCCTCTGCGGACGCCCCGAGCCGCCAGCCGGCGCTCGGCGCTCGGGGTTGCGGCGGGGCGCCCAGGTGCGGCCACCGTGCGGAGCCCGAGAGAGCCGACGGAGGCACGGGGCATGCGACGAGATAGGCGACGGGCCGCCTCTGGGCGAACGCCCAGAAACTGAGACGAAGCCGGGGCGAAGATGAGATCGGGCGAGGATACACGTCGAGAATCTCTGAGAGGTCCAGCGGTTCTCGAGGACGTCTCAGGCGCCGCGGCTTCCTCCGGGCTGGAGACATGGATCCTCGTCCCAGGCTGAACCGAGAAACGCCAGCCAACTGCTTACGCGGGCAGCGCAAGCAGGAACACCTGGGTGGAAGCACTGGTTCGAGGAGCACCGCCCGACCGGCCACGATTCCCGAGGGGGGGCGCAAGGGGTGAGGAGGAGGGGGAGGAGGAGGGGGAGGAGGAGGAGGAGGAGGAGGAGGAGGAGGAGGAGGAGGAGGAGGAGCACGGTGTGCAACATCGCCCTGGAACCAGCGACGCTCCACCGACAGGGCGGCCGCCGCCCGCCCCGTAGTTCTCGTGTGCACGATGCGGTGCCCATCGCCCAGATCGGTGATGCACGAGCGACGGGAGGTCGGCGTCCACACTCCCGGGGCCGAATCTCCCCTCCTAGCGGCTCTCTGCGTGAGGGCGCCCGTGGCGCCCAGGGCTGACCGCTTTCTCCGTCATCGGAGGCCCCCATTGGCCTCCAGGGGCCCGGGTCCCTCGAGGCATCGAGGAAGTCTCCCAAGACCCCTGGAGGACGTCAGGACTCCGGAAGCCAGGTCTCAAGGCTCCCCCTCTTCCTCCTCCTCCTCCTCCTCCTCCTCCTTCTCCTCCTCCTCCAACTCAACACAGGCCCCCTGGAGGTCTCGACCCCAGCCCCAGGAACAGCATGCCAGCCCGAATCGTTCGTCGACGTTCCTAGGGCCCTGCCATGCAAGGTCCCCTGGAGGCCATGCCAAAACCATGCGCAGTGATGTTGGTCACGAGGCGAAGGGGTCTGGGGTCCTCCTCCTCCTCCTCCTCCTCCTCAGCCTCCTCCTCATCCTCCTCCAACTCCTCCCTCCTCCCCCCTTTGCCGCAGCCCCACCTCCTGCGTCTCCTCCTCCTGCTCCTCCTCAACATCAGCAGCAGCATCAGTATGTTCACCAGTCCAATCACAAAAATCACTGACATCGTAATCCTCACATCCTCGTCCTCGTCCTCATCATCACCATGGTCTTCTCCTCCTGCTCCTCCTCCTCCCCATCCTGCTCCTCCTTCTCCTCCTCCTCTGGGGCCCTCTCTGTCCTCCTCCTCCTCCTCCTCCTCCTCCTCCTCATCCTCCTCCCCCTATCATCATCATCATCATCATCATCATCATCATCATCATCATCATCATCATCATCATCATCATCATCATCATCATCATCCTCATCCTCATCCTCATCCTCATCATCATCATCATCATCATCATCATCATCATCAGCATCATCATCATCATCATCATCATCCTCAGCATTATCATTATTATTATCATCATCAGCATCATCATCATCACCATCATCATCATCACCACCACCACCATCATCATCATCATCAACATCATCATCATCATCATCATCCCCATCATCTTCATCATCATCAGCATCAGCATCATCATCATCCTCATAAGCGGCATCATCATCACGATTATCATCGTCAGCATCAACTCACATCAACATCAACATCAACATCAGCATCAGCATCATCATCATCAGCATCATCATCATCATCATCATCATCATCATCACCATCATCATCATCATCATCATCATCATCCTCATCCTCATCCCCCCTCCTCATCCTCCTGCACCTCCTCCTCGCCCCCCCTCCCCTCCTCCTCCTCCCTCCCTCCCTCCCTCCCTCCCTCCCTCCCTCCCTCCCTCCCTCCCTCCCTCCCTCCTCCCTCCCTCCCTCCCCCACTCCTCCCTCCTCCCTTCTCCCTCCTCCCTCCTCCCTCCTCCTCCTCCTCCTCCTCCTCCTCCTTCTCCTCCTCCTTCTCCTCCTCGCACGTATGCGCAGCGCAGTCCCGTGAACACGCATCTCAGCCTGTTGTAGCAACCTGCGCACGAGCACAAAAAAGAGCTAGACTGAGGCTCAACCGCGCCACAGCGGGAACCCCGTGGCGTGCGATCCGCCACCCGCGCGGGCGCTCTCTGCCCGCGGGCCGTAGAGCGTGCGCCGCCCGATGACGCCAGCGAGAAGGCGGCCCCCGCCCTCTCGTGAGACGCTCCCTGTGCGGTCGGACGAGGAGGAGGCGGAGGAGGAGGACGAGGAGAAGGAGGAGGAGGAGAAGGATGAGGAAGGGGCTGAGGAGAGAGAGGGCCCCAGAGGAGAAGGAGAAGAAGACAATGGCGATGAGGAGGATGAGGACAAGGATGGAACTACGATCTTGGTAATTTTGGTGATGGGACTGGTGATTATACTGATATGATGCTGCTGCTGATGATGATGATGATGACGATGAGGAGCAGAGGAGAAGGAGGAGGAGGAGGAGGAGGAGGAGGAGAGAGGAGGAGGAGGAGGAGGGGGAGGAGGAGAGAGGAGGAGGAGGAGGAGGAGCGGGAGGGAGGATCGGAGGAAGGAGGAAGGAGGTAGGAGGCAGGAGGCAGGAGGGAGGAGGGAGGAAGGAGGGAGGGAGGGAGGGAGGGAGGGAGGTTGGTTGGTTGGCTGGACCCTTTCGGATCTCGTGTGAGGCCGCGGGCACGGCACCTTTGGCGAGGCTGCCGGGCAGAAGGCGCTCTCCCGAGGGACCCTGTCCTGTCCCAGCCCCGGCCCCCGCAGGAGGGCCAGAGTAGGCGGTGGACAAACCTCCCTTTAAGAGACCTCCCCTTAGTGAAAACAGCCTGGGACCGAAACCGACGGACCTGGACCTGCAAAAATGACGGCCGCGACGCCCTCTCGCGAATCGACAACGGCCAATTCCTTAATCGACGTGTCAGGGTAGGAGGTCTGTCAACCTCCGACAGAGAGCCCTCTAGGGGAGGCAGGGCTCAAGAGGGCTCCCACGACGGGCAGCCACGCAGCGATCCTAGAGAGATCTTACCAGTCTGGAACATATCCCTATCCCTATGTTCGGCACCTCCTCTTCACGATGCCAATCTCAGGGATTCCCATATTCTTTGAGGGCGAATCCCTAAGATTGTCATCGCCTTTGGGCGTGTCAACCTTAGGGATAGGGATACGTTCGAGGCTGGTAAAGATCGCCTCCACGCGAGCCCTCGGGTCGGCCGCCGCAGAACGCGGATCTCCCGGCCAGCTCCTGAAGGCCCAGAGAGCGCCCCCAGCCCACCCCACACGGCATCCGGGGACACTGGAGTCAAGCCCGCCTCGGGGTCCTGGCGCGCCTCAGCGGCCTCCAAGGGCTACGTGGACGATCGCAGCCAGGAGCGCGGGGAGGGTGGGAGGGTCCAAGCGGGCGCCCGCAGTGCGACGCAAGGGGGCCCTACCCGGTCCTGGCACGCCGCGTGGCAAAGCACAACGTGGGTGTCAGCCTGTGCGAGAAACCAAGATCAGGGCCCTCCCGAGGGTGGCCAGAGAGAGGGATCCCAGCCCAGCCACGCCCTACCCGACCCAGCCAAACCTTCCCACTCTGCCGAGATCGAGGTCGCCTGAGGGCACGCGTCAATCCCCGAAACTCGGCACGCAGGAAAAGCCAAACCCACGCACGACCTCCAGAGAGAAGGACAACCCTCCGGCCCATTCCGCGACTTAAGGGCAGAACTCTCCCCGCGCCTCCGGAAAGCGGCCTGGAACTCGACGGAGCCGGAGGGACGGAGGGAGGGAAAGAGGGAAGGGAGGGAGAGATAAGATCCCGGCCCTGCCCAGCCGACCCAACCCATCCCGACCCGACTCGGCCGATATCGAGGTCGCCAGAGGGCGTGCGGCGCTCCTCGAAGCACGCGCGGAAAGCTCCGCGCCCACGCAACACAGCCCTAGAACAGAATTACCCTCCGGCCCAGCCCGCGACGCGACAATCATCGCACCTCCCACAGGCTACCTGGAACTCAACAGGTCGGGAGGGAGGGAGGGGAGGGAGGGAGAGAGGGATCCCAGCCTAGCCCAACCCGTCCAAGCCCAGCCCGACCCGACTCGGCCGATACCGAGGACGCCTGGGCATGCGTCGTTCGACGAAGCACGGGCGGAAAGCTCCGCGCCCATGCAACACCACCCGAGAGAAAGACAACCCTCCGACCCAGACCACGACGCGGGAGACACAATCTCGCGCCCCCAGGAGGCGACCTAAAAATCGACTCCCCGGACGGCCCGAGAGGGCCCAAAGAGGACCCGAAGAGAGCCTCACGGGAGTCCAAGACAGCCCCAAGACGGCCCGGACACTGCCGCATAGAGCCCCTCAAGGAATAAAACAAAGAGGTGTCACAAGGAGGTTACGGCCAACTCTGCTCGAAGCATCGCCAGACGGAATGCTGCGCTCACACAGTTGCGGGACTTGCTGCAGGCAGCTGAAGATTCCTTGAAGGGGCTCCAAGAGGCCACCAGTGGCTACACGGAGGCCCCCGGGAGGCCTCGAAGAGGACCCCAAGAGTGGCACTGCTGCGTCACAGTCGTGCCACGCTGAAGCGTTGCTGCACAGCTTGCTGGACTGTGGCGGCGGATGTGCGCGTCAGGGCAAGTGTACGAGCACCTTGCCGTGGCAGCTACAACTACCTTGTAGACGACGACTGCCATTCAGCTAAAACTACAGCAATGAAACTACACTGCCCCCGCGCATGCAGTGCCCTCGGGCATCGCGGGCACCGCCCTCGGGCGTGGCAGGTAAAAAGTGAATCGAGCCTGGTCTATACGCGGCCCAGTCCTACACGAGAGACACCCAAGAGAGCTGCTGACAAACACCTCGCACCTGGACCGCCACCCTGTTTCCCAGGAACGGACACGGATCGCAGGCACTCGCCCATTTCGCTCACCTTGCCAAATTACAGAAGTCTGTAAGACGAAGCCAGGGCGAGGACAACATCGGGTGAGGATACATCGAGAATCTCTGAGACCCGGCGGATCTGGAGGATGTCTCGAGCGCCGCGGCCCTCTCAGAGCGTTCCGGAACGCTGTGGAAAGGACTTGTCCTCGTCCTGGCCACATCCGATTCTGTTCTGCGGACGGCCTCACCTTCGAGTGGCTGCACGAATTGACCAGCCGCCCTCCTGCTCTTCACAGGCATGGCGAGTGGCCCTTGAGCGCCTTGTCCTTCTGTAGGGGAACGAACAATGACATAAACATACATCTCGGCAGTCCGCGCGGATTTCTCGGATCCGCGCAGGACACCCCTCGCTGGCGCGCGGAGCGCGCCAGAGCGCCGCCGGAGGCGCCGCCAGGGGGGCTCCAGCGCCGATCCGAGAAATCTGCGCGGACCTCCGAGTTTTTATGCTTATATACCAATATATTTGTGTACATACACATGTATATGTATATATATATATATAAATGTTTGTCCCCCTGGCCCTCCTGCTCTTCATAGGCATGACGAGTGGCCCTTGAGCGCCTTCTCTAGGGGAAGAAAAAGTAACATAAACATAAAATCTCGGAGGTCCGCGCGGATTCCTCGGATCGGCGCCGGGGCCCCCGGCGGCGCCTCCGGCGCCGCCCCTGGTGCGCTCCGCGCGCCAGGGAGGGGGGCCCCAGCGCCGATCCGAGAAATCCGCGCGGACCTCCGAGTTTTTATGTTTAGTTCTTATGTCTATATACCTATATATATATATATATACATCTGTGTATTATATATATATATATATATATATATATATTATATATAATATCATTGCTTATTCCCCTGGCCCTCCTGCTCTTCACAGGCATGACGAGTGGCCCTTGAGCGCCTTCTCCTTCTTCTCCTTCCTGTGCCTGGCCCCCGCGCGGCCCTCCCGCCGGCCCGGCGAGGCCCTGGCCCTGCTCCTGGGCGCCCGGACGGGGCTCGCCCAACGGAGCCCCGGCAGCAGCGCGTGGCCCGACACGAAGGAGCCCTCCGTGGAGTACCACGCCGGGGCCTCGCCGCGAGGGGAGGATAGATATAAAGGGGCCCCAGAACACACAAAAATACACACACACACACACACGTAACAACATTCCCCATATTTCCGCATATTTTCTGGGTTTTCGTCTTCCCCCCCCACTTCCCACATGTTCGCATATTTTCCTGGGGATCGGCGATGAATTGTGTCGGTGTGTTTCTGTCCCTCCTGAAGATAGACAGCGCCTCAGGAGAGGTCGGAAGGTGAACGCACCAGGCAATTGGCATTCTAGCAGCTACGCCACCGAGATCGAATCCGCGGCCCCTCCGGCCTTAATTCTGGCCAGTAGGGCTGCCATCCTCTGCTCACACAGGGGGGCCCCCTCATCATTGCGAAAGTTGCGGGGGACCGTGGGAACATGGGAGGATCGGGTCGGGCGAGGGGGGCTCCGCGCTGATTTCTCGGATCGGCGCCTCGGCCACCGTGGCGGCGCCCCTGGCGCGCGGCGCGCGCCAGGGAGGAAGCTTCCGGCGCAGGTCCTAGAAATCCGCGCCGAACTCAGACAGTTCATGTGCATGCAGCTGTTTGACTTCTCGAAGGGAGGAGTGTGTGTCAGACAGAATGCAGGACCAGTGGGAGTAGGGGCAGCAAAGGCGGGGGGTCAGAATCAGCTCACGTGGCTGACTTTTCCCCCCTTTCCCAACCCCCCCTTTCCCAGCCCCCCCTTTTCCGATCCCCCCAGTTCGTCCGGCCCGAGGGGAGGGATGGCAGGAGTGAGCGTTTTCTTATTCGGCGTTTCGACATTGGGCGGAAAGGAGGGGGGAGGGGGGGGGGCCTGGCGCCGAACCTCTGCTTGGCGCGGCCGTTTTGAAAGCCGCGCGTCCCACGGGGGAGACCCCACCCGCTCGAAACGGGCGCCCCCCAAACAGCCAAGATCTACTCCATGAGGGGAAGGGGTGTGCGAGGGCCCGCGCCGATCGGCAAGGCACTGAATAAGAAAACGATCACAGTGACACAGGCCAAGGCTCGAGCTAAACAATGTGTTCTGTCTTCGTGCTTGCTCGGTGCTCTGTCTTCGCACATGCCTCTCCGCAAGACGAGATCGCAGCGCAAAAACGGCCCGCGAGACCGCCCAACCGTAGTCGAGCTCGAACCCTCGCACAGGCACACGTCTGATACACGTGGATTCTTTCGCATTGTATAACCAGCCTCGAACGTATCCCTATCCCTAAGATGGGCAAGCAAAAAGAGAAGACAATCTCAGGGATAGGCCCTCAAAAACTGAGGGAATCCTTAAGATCGGCATCGAGGTGAGGTGATGTCAAACATAGGGATAGGGGTATGTTCCAGGCTGGTAACTGTACGCGTGAGACCAAAGCTGGAGGCCCGCGCCAGACTCGGATCCAAATCTGGCCCTCATCCCTCCCCCTCGGCGCGCGCGCGTGGCGCGCCCAGAGCGGCGCGCGCAGCGCGGCGCCGGGGGGGGGGGGGAGGCCCCGCGTGGAGCCGAGGAGAGCCGAAGACACGCGTGTGCCCATCGCACCGCAGAGCTGGGCAGAAGCAGCGGGTGCTTAGGAGGGCGCCGAGAGAATGTTGGCTGGACCCCGGCACGCCCCACGGGGAAGGGAAGGGAGGGGAGGGGAGAGCGCTCGACTCCTGAAGCAGGAGTCGAGCGCCCGAAGACTGGGATCTGGGAGGGCCAGAACACTGACTTGTGACGTGCGATGAGTACCCAGACCCCCGGCGCCATCGTGCTCTCACAACGTCGGCACCCAAAGGAAACGACCCCCTCCCCAGGACCCAATGTTCGTCCTGAGTGGAGTGGATTTGAACGGTCCCGGAGGGGCCCAGTGAGGGCCCCCCAGAGGCCAAACGTAGCTGTTTAAAAAACGCTCGTCGAGCTCTTTAACGACGAGGGGGGTTCCTGGGCCCTGGCTACAAGGGCGCATTCTGACTGGGATTCCAAAGCGAAACCCGCAGTGGCAACGAGGGCCGTCCAGAAGGCCCAAACGGCGAAAACGAGGCGAGGGTAGCGGTATCGTTGGATGCGGAGGCCAGGTGATCTGAACTGGATTGGCACAAACAAAATGTGTCAACAGGGGGTGATGAAGACAAATTCGCTCAAATCGGTCCCCCAGAAGCCCAGACGCCTGCCGGGGTCGAAACAGACGAGTTTCTCGAGCGGCGTCCAGACGTGGCGACGTGTGGCCCCTTGTCTGCTCTCCTCTGCTGGCCGGAAACAGGGCTGGGCAACCTGAGCCCCTCCAGCTGTCTCCAACCTTCTCCTCCGCTGATGAAATCCGACTCAACGATGGGTATGCCGTTTCTTCCCCCCTCGGCTCGGGCTCCTCCGCGAGAGGGGCCGGTTCGCTGTCCGGGGCGCTGGCGTGCGAGGCGCCCTCGTCCGCGGCCATGGGTGTGTTGTTGCGCTCGTCGCAGGTGGAGAGGTCAGCGATCGAGACCGAGCCGTCGCCGGCGATCTCCTCCCGGGAGTGGACGAGGGGTGGGGGGGTGGTAGAGGAGGGCGGGTCTTTCGAATCTCCGACACTCTGATGTTTGGCAGTCCAGACGCGCCTCTTAAATCTCGGCCTCCAGGGGCCGCTTTCAGGTCAGTGATCCTCAGAAAGTGTGCCAGCAACAACGTGTGCGTGTCCACCGAGGCCACTGAATACGGCTTAAGCAGAGACGAGGGCCCACAGAAGCTGCGCGCTGTCGGCGGAACCGAACCATGGTAAACACTTTTTGATTCGCGGGTCGAGAGCGCACCTCTTCCGGTCGAAGCTAAGCGGGCCGACCATGTGACAGATCAGAGCCTCGGGTGTCTGGGGAGGGGGGCGCCCTCGAGGTCAAGCCTCGCGAGCGTCCTCCTCCTCTTCCTCCTCCTCCTCTTCCTCCTTCTCCTCCTCCTCCTCCTCCTCCTCCTCCACCTCCTCCCCCTCCTCCTCCTCCTCCCCCTGTTGACGGTGGCAATACATGAAGCGCGACCTCTCCCTCCCCCTCGTCCTCCTCCTCCTCCCCCTCCTCCCCCTCCTCCTCCTCCTCCGCCAACTCCTCCAACTCCAACTCCTCCTCCAAATCCTCCTCCTCCTCCTCCTCCTCCTCCTCCTCCTCCTCCTGCCGACCCCCTCCTCATCCTCCGCGACAAGGGCGCGATGGCGAACGCGCACCGCGCCCCCAGCCTGGGCGACGGCTGCGGCTTCTCGGGCGAAGGGCGCACGGGCCAGCGTGTCGAGCACCGGGCGGCCGCGGAGAGGGCGGGAGGGAGGAAGCGTGACGCGCTCCGACGGCGGAGGGGAACCCGGGCGTGGCTATCGGGCGGCCTCGGGCTCCGACGGGGGCCTCTGCACGGCAGGCTCGCGCCGCGACGACACCGGCCTCGGTCTCTGCCACCGCTTGGCGGCGCGCACAAGGGGGTGGAGGGAGGGGGGAGGGCTTCTTAGGAGGCTGCTTCGTAGAAGGCGCCGGCCTTACATCTGTAGAGAAGGCCCGCGCCTTCTAAGAAGCAGGGGTGCTTCTAAGAAGCCCTCCCCCTCCCCCTGCCCCCCTCTGCACGTGGCTGAACCGCGCGGATCATTCAGCCTGCAGCGATCCCGCGGCGTTGCGGTCGGCAGCTCGTTCCATGCTGGCCAGTCCAGAGCCTATGTGGCGGCGTTCCACCCTGAGCGCCCGCGGAGGGGTCGCCGCTGGGAGGGCACGGAACAAACCTGCCTTTAGGTCGGGCCGGTTCCCCTTACAGGCGGATCGTGGGCGAAACATGAAGATACTCAGAAGATACCCCAAAATAGCCGGAACGTGTCCGACAAATTGTCCCCAGGCTATTTTCTATCAATCTTTGACTCCTCCTCCTGTAGAGGGACAGGCCCAACTTAAACCTACCTTTGCAAAACACCTTTTGGTGGGAGAGTCCTGCTGACCAAACCCTGCAGGCGCAAGCCCGCAGAAGGTGGCGGGCACGTCGCCCTCTCGACTCCCGAGAAGCCGAGAAGGGACCCCACAGGAGGATTCGCTGACCGACTAGTGGCAGGGAAGGGGTTCCATCAGCCCCCGATCCTCCAGCTCTTCGGCGAGCGCCTCCATGCAGAGGCTGCCCTGGCTCCTCCTCTTGCGGTGCAGGCCGGCATGAAGGAGCCCCTGCGGAGCGCCGTCGAGCCGATGCCCATCCCCACTGCATGGCAGCGGTCCCACCGGCCATCTGAGTCCACCGGGTGGCAGTGTGTAATCCTCCCTTCGGGCCTCGAGGGCCCTGCAGTCGTCGTGCTACCAGCAGGAACGCTGAATCGGGAACGAAGGGGCTTTGATGGCCACGGCGAGCTTCGCCCACGAATAGTTTCCCCCCGAAGCAGGTCGGGCGTGTCCCCCTACAGGCGGAGTCTGATCGAAAAAACTACAAAAGTACCAAACATACACCCAGAAAGGCCAAAGATACTCAAAACATCGTCTCCTGAAGATGTGTTTTTTATAATATGTTTGAATTTTCCCCCCTGCAGAGGGACAGGCCCGACTTGTAAACCCAGCGCGTCACGGCCGCGGAGACCCGAGCCCCTCCCGAGCCCAAAGGGGTCCTCCTTCCAGCGCCGCGACTGCATCCACACCTGCTGGGCATCGCTCGGACGTCCATTCCCTGTGCTTTCTTCGGTTTCGTGCGTGGTTTTTGCGCCACATGTTACCAGCCTGGAACATATCCCTATCCCTATGTTCGGCATCGCCTCATCACGATGCCAATGTTAGGGATTCCCTTACTTTTTTGAGGGCGAATCCCTAAGATTGTCATCGCCTTTTGTCGTGTCAATCTTAGGGTTAGGGATACGTTCGAGGCTGGTAAAAATGATCAAGGATGCTCATCGATGGTCCGCGCCGAAGGAAAAAATGCACACGCCCGAGCGATGCCAAAGGACCTGGGGGGGGTTGGCTGGCGGCTGGTGGGGCCGAGGCGCCATGGCCCACCGGGGAGGGGGATCGGCAAAGCCCTGACCTCCCAGGAGGGCGAAAGTGAAGGGGCCCACAAACACACAAATACATACACACAAATAAAAAGATGCCCCATATTTTCCCATATTTTCTGGGCTTTTGTCGTACCCCCCACTTCCCATATTTTCCCATATGTTCCTGGGGATCGACAATTAATTGTGACTGTGTGTTTTTCCCTCCTAAGAAAGAAGAGCTCCTGGACCTGGACACCCAAACTCCCGTCGAGGCCTGAGCAGTCCAGAGGGGTCCACGGGCCTGAAGTGCTGCTCTCCAGCACTCGGGAGGGGTAGGCGAGACGCTGCTGGCCTGCAGCGGCTTCCCGACGGAGGTCAGAGCTTCGCCTCCGGCGCCCGCCGGAGCGCCGGCCTGCCGGGCGTCGGCGGGCTCGCTGGCGCACCTGCCCGCGGAGGTCCCGCCCGGGACGGTGCGCAGCACGTCGCTGTCGCTCCTGCCGGGCGGGCGGCATTTGGGGGGGCGGGGCAGTCAACGCGCGGGAGGGGGGGGTCCGGAGGACGGCGGAGGGGTGGCCCCGAGGGGGCCCTGGGCGGCTCCCGGGAGCTGCCGCCGCGTGCCCAGGAGGAGACGACAGGCGCACCGGACTCCCGCCTGCTTGTCCGAGCTCTCTCTCGCTGGCTCTCCCGCTGTCTCTCCCGCTCTCTCTCTCTCTCTCTCTCTGTCTCGATCTCTCGCTGCCTCGCCCTCTCTCTCGCTCTCTCTCTCTCTCTCTCTCTCTCGCCCGCACCCGCGCGCCCTGCCCCCCGCCCCCCCCCCCCTGCAACTGACGGGCGCCCGGATCCTGGCCCTCCCGCACGATTCGCCCTCGGTCTGGAGCCGCGCGCTCCACTTCCTCTCGGCGGCGAGCCGGGGGGGGGGGGAGAGGGGGCAGACCTCCTCAAAAGGCGGCGAGCCTTCTGAGAAGCCCTCTCAGCCTCCTGAGAAGAGGCCGTCTGCGTCGGAGGCTCAGGCAACTTCTCGGGAGGCCAGGGAGGCCTTCCGAGCGTTCTGAGAATAGACAAGAACGCTCCACGATCCGAAAAACATGCTACACGCAAATGGCCTGGATGCCTCGCGACAGGAATCACGAAACAGTAAGACGAGGCACACACGCGTTCTTTCGGAAGTTTGCGAGTAGGTAGGCGCTTAACGAATGGTGGAACGCGCTCGGTGAAGCTGCGTCTCGGAAAAGACTGAGAAAAAATGTTCGGGAGGCCCGAAGCCTTCTCAGCCTTCTGAGAAGGCCCGCCCCATCTGACTTTCCCTCATTCCACCGCGAATGGGCATCCGACTTCTGGGGGTCAGAGTCAGCGAAGTGCAAGCTAAAGGACCAAGATGTTCTGAGAAACATACCAGCACAGCCCAAAAACGTCCACAGGAACGACCCTTGACAAAAACAGGCAGACATGGACAGCGACAAATAAAACAAGGCCCCGAGCAAGGACAGGCTAGGGAATGGAGCGTACCTGTTCCTGACCCCCAGAAAGCTGACCCCACTTAGCATTAGGTCGGGCATGCCCCCCTACAGGCGGATGTTGGATGAACATTGCAAATAATAAAAACTATTCCAAAATGACAAAAGAAATAAAAAATCGTCCCCATACAATGTTGTTACTTTATGTTTGAATATTCCTCCTATAGAGGGACAGGCCCGACTTAAAGTTAGCAGGCGCCCCCCCCCCCCTGGACTCGCCACCGATCCTCAGCCAGGCAGGCTTGCAGCCGTCCGGCCGCCTCGGCGTGGAGCCCGGCGCGAACGTGACGGTGCCGCCGCTCCTGCGTTCGGCGCAAGCCGCGCCTTGCCCCGGATCCTTGCGCGCAGCATCTGCACCGATACCCTGAGGGGTCTGCACTTCCTCGTCCTCCTCCTCCACCTCCTCCTCCACCTCCTCCTCCTCATCATCATCCTCCTTCTCCACCTCCTGCTCCTCCTCGGGGGGGACGGGCTTTTGGAGGAAAAACATCGAACTGGAATCGGCGATACCTCGCAGATAGATCGGCGATAGGCCTCCGATAATAAATCCGCACGCTCCTGGGCGGAGGTGGGGTATTGGGTCCCTATCGGCGATGAGAGGATGATTGGGGGTCGATGCGTCCCCCCTATGCATATCCGCCCCTATCGTTGTCCCTGGTATCCACTGCGCTGTCGGATTGGAAGACACGCCAAGAGGACGAAACGCAATCAATATGGATAAACATCGGGCCTCCGTAAGAGCCACACATTCATTCATATCTACTGCGCATGTGGTTCCCGGGGGAAGGGGGGAACCCGAAACTCCAGAACCCAATGGTATGGATTTCAAACTTGCCCGCAATCCTGCCCCTCGGGCCCGGCCCCAGCGTCACTGCTGGGAACCCGGCTTTGCACGCAGGCCGACGCGATGAGCAACTTCTGCTTACGATACAAGTGGGCAGCCTCCGGCATTGCCCTGGCCCCTGGCATTGCCTCCGGCATTGCCATATATAAGCATTAGCTGTGGACCCGAACGACTGCGCGAAACACGAGGGCAAGACGACCGCGGCGGGCCGCTCTGGCATACAAGATTGGTCAACAACGTGTACAAATATCAGAAATGGTCCCTCCCACACATATCCCCATACAAGTGCCACGCGTGAAACGTCCGTAACAAACATCACTTGTGGACCCGAACGACTGCGCGCAGCACGAGGGCACGACGCCCGCGGCGGGCCGCTGCCCCGCCCGAGGTCGGCAGTGGCTCCTGCCGCCGTGCGAGCCGTTGGAACGAGCTCCGCCCTCGGATTCCCACTACGCCATCGACCCTACAAGAAATCGCGCCGTCGAACGCCTTCCTGGAAAAAACACAACACGGCATAACCATAAACTGTTGGAATTCTGCGTCGATTTCTTGCATCGGCGCTGGGCCCCCGAGACGGCCTCCAGCGCCGCCAATTGCGCGCTCCGCCCGCCAAGGCGGAGTGGTGCAACGCCGACCCAAGAAACGCCGAGCTCAGAAAAAAAAATGTGTTCATGCCGTGGTGTCGCAGTCGCTTGTTGTTGAATCCGTCGCCTGCCATCAGACTTGGACGTCCGAGCCAGCGTCGCCGCCACGCGGAGGCGGCGTGGCCATGCCAAGGGCATGTTTGCCGCAAGGCCAATCCACAAACCGCTCCCGGACACCGCATCTTGACCAGCTGGTCGAGCCGCGCCCAGCCGTCGACACGCCACGAGCGCCCCCCGGAATGAAGAAATCGGAAAGCGAGAAGCAGGGGGGAAAGGATGAGGAGAAGAAGGAGAAGGTGGAGGAAGATGAGGGGGAGGAGGAAAAGGAGGAGGCGAGGAGGAGGAGGAGGAAAAGGAGGAGGAGGAGGAGGAGGAGGAGGAGGAGGAGGAGGACGGCTCTTGGGACGGTTCTCGGGTGCGGGGGAGCGCGTTCCGCGCCCCCGACCCCGACGTCCCGAGGCGGCGCGCGGCCTACCTGCGCGCCCGCGACTGCCGCGGCTCAGCCCGCAGCAGGCAGCAACCCACGGCGCCGATCGGCCACCATGTGGCCTCATCTACTGTCTCCATCGGCCGAGGCAGCTCATTGGAGCAGCTGGCTCATGGACGGGCCCCTCGAGCTGCCCTGCTGGTCTGCGGCCGCTGTCCGCTGCACCTTGGCTCGCGGTTGCTGCGGCGTCTCGGTGGGGCCACCCTCCTTCGGCCCCTGGCCGCGCCCGCCACCTGTGCATCCAGCTGCTCTCTCCTGCGGGCCTGCGCCCACCGCAGGCGCTTAGGGAAGCATGCCGCGGAAACCCTTGGCGCTACTGCGTCAAGACGGGTTGGCGACCGCCTCCCTTGCAGCTGTCCACGGCGCCAGCGTCGCCGATTTTGCTGGCGTCGAGCACGCCGTCCTCGCAGATGGCGTCGCAAGCGCATTCTGCACCTCCGTTCCTGCAGTGCCGCAGCGGGGGGTAGCGGACTGGCGGCGCCCCCCCCGCCCCTCCTCCTGAAGGCCGCTCCTTTGCCGAACCCGCGGCCCCAGCGCTTCGCAAACTCGTCGGGCCGGCTATTATCCTCGTCATTTTGGCCCCTGCAGGCGTCGAGTACGTCGCGCTCGTCGAAGCGGTCTGCGCGTCCGTGTCTGCATCCCTCGACGGGGGGCGCCGAACTGGCGGCCCCCCCCCTTCTTCAAAGCCGCCCCCCCTTTGCCGAAACCGCGGTCCCGGTGTTCCGCGAGCTCGTCGTGCTCGACCTTGCGCTTGCCCTTCTTGCCCATATGGTTTGGAGCCAACGCGCCGGGGGGCGCCTTCGCCGCGGGCGGCTCGATAGGCGCGCGCGCGACGCTCGCGGGGCGGAAGTCCAAGCGCATGCCTACCAGCACCTCTGGCGACATGTCCGGCGGGCTCTTCCGCCGAGGCGCCACCGCCCACTGCGGCAGCACAGTCGCAGCGCGCCCCGACTCGGCAGCGCGCGCAGGGCCTCGAACGGGCAGCCCGCCGGACTCTTTGGGCAGGCCCGGCCCCCTCTCCGACCTGCATAATGTTCTTCGGGGTGTCAAGCCCAGCCGGCCAGTCGCGGCGCCCGCGCCCGCGCTGCCCCTTGCATGCCCGCAAAGCCGAGCAGCCAAAGTGCGCCCCCAACTGCGCCCCGCCTGACTATCTCTATTTTGTGGGTGAAAGTGCTGCCTGGCTTTCCGAAGGCATCGCGAAGTCAATCGCGCCCCCCTCGCCGCCATTGCATGTGAGAATGCGCCCAGGGGCGCCATGCCCGGCGCATTCAAAACCCGCGGCCATCCTGATGACCCCATATCCTCAGGTGCACGGTTGAAGTCGCCAACATGATCCACGCTCATTCGAAGTTTCTCACGGCCCGCGCCTTGCCTTCCGGCGGGTCGAAACCGACGCTGCAGCCGCGGCGGCACTGGGCGAACGCGAACGACCCACGCTACTCGAGCCCAAGCATGACAGCAATCTCGCCCTCCAGCGGGGCACGAAACACGCGGCTCCCAATTATGTCGGGCAAATGGGCGAATCCGTTCAGATCGCTTCGTCTCAGCCAGCGCGCGTCTCCGCGCGCGCCACTAGCACCGCTTGCGCTTCTTGCGCTGGATGCCTGCGCGCCATGCTCACAGCCGCCGCCCGCTTGCGCGGCGAACTCCACCCACGCTCTCCGAGGCATCTGCCCCCCTGCATCGCGCTGGGGTTGCCGGAGGTGGCGCTCGCCCATTCCTACGAAGTAATGTACTGCCCCGTCAACGAACGCCTGTGTTGCGTCGCTTCACTGACTGCAGCTGAACTAGAATATTTCGATCGCCATGCGCTTGGCCAACGGCCCCCAACTGCCCGCGGTGGACACTCCACTCATGTTCCCGTTCGAACCGTGCGCAAGTCGAGCCCTCGCCGTCGGCGTCTCCCAGGACCGCCTCGCGCCGCCCCATCTCCGCGCGGCCCGACCAGACGGGAGCTGCATGCCGTCTCCACGCGCGGACGCTCTGGTTCGCGACGATCCGCCGCCCTCAGTTGCCGCGGGGGAGCACCGCCTCCCCTGTGCCCCACTGGAAGCGAGGATCTGGCCAATCCTCATCCAGCATTCCTCGCGGCGCTGCGCAGACATGGGAGCCGCTGGAGATATTCCCACCCACTGGGAGGGTAGCCGGCGATCTTCCGCGGGGCGCAGTCTCGCTGGCTCGGGGGCCCGCGGGGTGACCCTGACCCGCCACATCCCCGCTGGGGGCCGGGACCTGGCCCATCCGCCCCAGCCCCCCTCGCGGCCGACCCCGGGCAACGTCGGCGCGGCACCTGGCGCGCCCTGCACGCGGGAGATGGGCGCCCCTTGTATCCCTTCAGGCAGCACGGCGCGCAAGACGCGCCCCTTTGCGGCGGGCTCCAGGCGCCATGGTCGATGCCACGCCGAGCAGGTCCAGGACGCGCCCCGTGGCGGCGCTGCCTCTTCGAATCTGCCTGTTCGACCCCGGATGAATTAACTATGGATGCTGCGACTCTGCGGCTGTCCGTCCATGACTGCAGCCGGCCCGCAGTCTGCTGGGCCTGAAGCACTGCCATCGCCAACATCAGCCACGTTGCTAGTCGCGACTGGCCGCGGTGCGCTGGCCACTTTCTGGCGGGCCTCGACGGCAGCCGCCCTGGCGATGCGCTTGGCCATCTCTCCCAGGCTGGCAAAGTCGCACCCCTTTCCGTTATTGTCCTTCGGGTTGCTTCTGCAGCGCCCTGGGGGCCCACCAGTTCGGCGCCCCGTCCAGCTCCATCTCCCCGTCGGCGCTCGCGGCTAGAACCTCGCCCAGACTCTCGCGGAGCGTGCCCGCCACACCCTTTGACCGTGCTGTCCTGATTCTTGCGCACCTCGCACACCTCCTTCGCCTGGGCAGCTAGCCCCACTACCTGAGCGCACTTGGCCTTGCTGGGCTCATCCAAGAGCTACAGGTCCTCCTGCGACAGCTCTGGGAAGTCCTCCCGAATGCTTCGTTGCGCGCCTGGTGCCCGTCTTCGGCCTGACCTTTTCCTGGCGCAGCTCCTACCTGTCGCACCTCCTGCTGCAATCGGTCCAACTCCTGTTTGGCCCCCAGCACATCCTCGATCGACTCGTCCAGTTTTTCGAACAGTTCCTTCTTCCTCTGCTCGTCCTGCGCGAGCTGCATGGCGATGTGTTTCTGCTGCCGCTGGGCTTGCCGACAGTTCAAGGCTGCCACCTCGAGTCTGACACCCAGCTTGGGCTCCAGAAGCGCTGGCGCGGGCACAACTGGCGCCAGGGCGGTGAATTTGGCCAGCTTTCCATCGCGCCCGCTGCGGCCTTATCCGTGGACCCCTGTGCACCTCAGACCGCGGCCTGGATCGCCGGAGAAATGTCCGACCTGAACCCCACCGTCTGCAGCACTTTTTTGGTTTTGATGCTGGTTTTCGGGTCCATGGGCTAGGTGCGCCCGCGTACTTCGCACACTTGCCAATCAGGTGTGCCCGCCCTCTTGTGGTATGCTTACCTGCTCCCGGACGGGCATTCTGGGCATACCCTGTACCTGTTGTCTCGGCCCCGGCTGCTCTGCCAAGAGCGCCCGCGGCGCGGCTGCCTCCAGCGGCCGTTGCCTTCTTTGTGTTGTCCGTCGGGTTTTGCCGCGCCACTCGGCATGCAGGCTGCCACTGCGGCCGCTTCACCCCATGGGGCCCTCGAAACTTTCATGGTCTGCGACGCCTGCAGCCTCGTCACAGGCCCCCCGTCAGGCCACGGGCCGCGATGGCAGCGGGCCCTTTTCCGCAGCCCCACAGCGGCTCGCGCATCGCAGGCGGCCCGAACGCGCGGCAGGCCGCGCGGGTTCGGGCCGCAAAGCTAGAGTGGAAGAGAAGGAGAAGGAGGAGGAGGAGGAGACGAGCGTAGGGAAGGAGGAGGAGGATTGCGCCACTTAGGACTTACGCAGATGGAAAGCACCACGCAAGCCGCCTCACGCCTTGCAAGCCGTACTTACATAGGCGTTCCTGGTGAATGGCCGCACTCCCATAACGAATCAGTCTACCCTTGGCCGTTCTCGTTCGGGATGGTGGATACCTCCTTCACAATACCGTCCACTTACACTGACCGTCAGAAAAGCTTGGCCTACACCACGGCTGACACGCCTGACAGTCCTTGCTGCCACTGCCTGTCTTCCCCTTCTCGCACGAGTTGATGCCAGCGTTGTTGCTAAGATATTGGGCTCCAGCTACGCCCCCCACTTCTCGCACGAAGCTTGCCCAGAGCTCTCGACTAAATTGGGCTCCAGCTTCACCCCCCGCTTCCCGCGAGAGGCTTCTCACAGAGCTCCCGCCGATACTGGGCTCTAACTTCGCCCCCCACTTCTCGCAAGAGGTTGGCCCTGAGCTCTCGACACTAGTGGGCTCCAGCTTCGCCCCCCGCTTCTCGTAAGAGGCTTGCCACAGAATGCCCGACAATATTGGGTTCCAGCTTCGCCCCCCGCTTCTCGCAAGGTGCTTCCACTGACTCCCAGCCCTTCCGCACGCGAGCTGATGCCCGCACGCTTTCTCGCAAGGAAAAATACCGGCGTTGTAGCTGATTGCCCTCCCCTGCGTTCGCCGTGCCACACACAGTGCCAGAAACTGCCACCGGTCGCCTTCTCGCAAGAGCCCACACCTGCTTTGTAGCTGGCTCCCCGCTCCCGCGTTCGCCCGTCGCGCCATGCTGGATGAGAGCACTGCGCTTCTTCTCGCAAGAGCTGATACCAATATTGTAGCTGGGCACCCCGCTCCCACGTTCGCCCTTCTCGCAATGCCGGGTGAGAGCACTGCGCGCCTTGTCGCAAGAGCTGATACCAATATTGT